>JBCNYH010000017.1:9741520-9772026 GCA_039654325.1 Tandanus tandanus | reverse complement strand
ATATATATATATATATATGTATCTATGTATGTATGTATGTATGTATATATATATATGTACATAGTGGGATAGAAAAACAAAATACTAGTGGAGAACAGTAAGGAAACCATTAAAGAGAAACAGTATAAGTATAATATACTAAAAAGTATAGTATTAGTATAACAAAGAAAAAGCTAACTAAAACTAAAAAATTATAGTTTCCTTTTTAGATTGTGATAATGATGACACCGCCTGCTCCAAGTGACTGTGGAAAAACGACGAGTGCTCATTACGCATTATCCACTGGGAATAATGTCTATTAGCCCCTAGATCATGGAGCAATCCTATTGTGCTCTTCCCATGTAGTATATACTAATTAAACATCAACAGAGAATGACCTAGATGGGCTTCGACTAGAATTATAAGCACTTATTATTCCTGCTTTTAGATGTTGCTCTCAGTTAACTTTTAATACTTAACGTACAAACACACAGAGGAGCACCTCTCATGTTCAAATAAGAACTTCCAAATATGGAACCCTGCCACAGTATTATAACAATGTATTTTGGACCCCTTTCTGATTTCCTCTGTTGTTTATTTGTTTTATTTGTTTTTTGTTTTTTTTAATGCATAGATGAAGTAAGAGAGGGACAAATACTTTGTCACAGCACTGTATGCAGTATTACACAACTGAATCAATATTGAATCTCATCAGATTAAATCAGTAAATGAATCAAAATGTAGTTAAATGGAGAATCATCCCTGATCATGTTTTCCCTTTATTCATATGGCAATGTCTCCATTGCAATCATATTTCTGAATATTTAGGGGGGGGTTCTCTTTAAAAGCAGGTGGAGACTTCATTCTTCTACTGATGCTTTTTTTTCTACACTGGCTTTGTTTATCGCATCATTTTGAAAAGGCTTTTTCTCATCTCACAAGTACATATTTAATTGTAACAACTCCGAGTGTTCGCTGTAGTCAAACACTCATAGAACAGATGGGGTGTGAAGTGGCTGTGGATCAGGATGAGAGTCGTTCACACCTTTACTTCTGCTAATAGTTTCGTATTTTCAACTGGAATTTCAGGATCTTTCATATCACTAGAGCTCCTTTAGAAGTGTAAGTGAGTTGTAATGCTTCTTATACATGGGTGAGGACAACCTTTGTTTCTGCAGAGTGAACTATCCACTATTTCCAACTCAGGTTAAATGGTGTCATATATCTGTGTAACCATGATGAATTTGGATTACAGTTCTTGCCTATGAAAGCTTATCCCCGGTTTCTGTAGCGTGAAGCGACTAGGAGTTCAACTGCTCCTGGATGGGACGCTAGTCCATCGCAGGTTACCTTCCCAGTATTTTTACTGGTACCCATTTATACTGCTGGGTGGACAGAGGCACACTTGTGGTTAAGACCTTGCCTAGGGGTCTTAGCACGGTGGGGGTCCAACGGGGATTCGAACCCATGATCTCTCGATCGTGAGCCCGGCACCCTAATCGCTGCGCCACCGGCCCCACATGTGGATTCTAAACTGGCCATAAGTTATGACGCCATGTGATGAATGTATTTTTGTGCGTTAAGGCTATTTCTAATTCTAAAACTGGGAATTTTCATATACACTCCACTCATGAAAGTTGCTTAATGGTGATGCCCCATTTTGACCCTTAATATAATACTGCTTTCCCTTCTTACAATTATCTATTTAAAACTATTTATAAAAAAAGTTTTTTTTGTGCGGAAATTTTCGTTCTTTAGGTTCTAGTTTGGACAAACCCCATAAGTGCCATGTCTGCCTGTATTTGTCCAATATTAGTTAATTTTAACATACACTGATGGATTTCATTTCTCTTTAATGACCTTCTCCGTTGACCTTGACAGGCAGGGGATTTATTTTAGAGTGAAGCCTTTATTCGTCACTTCATTTATACTTTACTTTAGGGTGTGGTGAAATTCTTCTCCTTGCATATCCTAGGCTGTAATGAAGTGCACATAGTCTGTGTAAGGTTAAAAGCCTTGCTCAAGGGCTAGACTTGAACCTCAGACCTGTTTTGTAACCCATAGTCTTAACCACTGAGCCCACTGTGAAAGTGTGGGAAAGTGGGGCTTCCAGGAAGCGTTGGTAAATTGTAAAGAAACACCTGCGCCGAACAGTCCAGATGATTATGCGGATCATGTTACATTTTACTGAGGTGAAAAAGAATTCTCCTTGTTTTTAAGTGATAATGACTGAGATCAGCTATGAAAGCCTATGGGGTCCCCTGGGATCATCCAATTAGATCAAATCCAATGACTTAATGCCTCATTCCTCTAAAAGGGGCAGAGACTCATAAATTTAGGTTATTTTGATGGATGAATCTTGCTCTATATTAACCATAACTGCTGTATGGAAAAGAGAATTGAATTCTAGTTCATCATCGAATTAATTTTAAATGCATGCTTAGGACATGTTCTATACCATACTTATGATATGATGGGAGTGATGAATTCTCTATAAGCACCATAATACGGTTGTATGTATACAATGACAGTAAAACCCTCTTATAACATTGGTAGCTTTCACACTCCTTATTGTAGCATATGTAAAGCTAATGTAACTGAAACATACCTGCATATATTTTATGGATTGTATTAAAATCAAACAGTTTTGTGAATGTGTATTGTCAGTATTATAATGATAAAAACACTCTTAGGGAGAAATCCCTGTCTTTGGTTATTAGGTCATGACAGCTCTTTTACCTGTACACAGACTCAGAAAAGGCATTACAGTGGCAAATCGTAAGAAGAAAAAAAAACACCACAAATTCAGGTTATTTTCAAGCCACTCTGTATGCTGTATTTTATTTGATTTCTTTTTTCATTTGGTATGGTGTTATTGTAATGTGTTAAGTTTTATTTACACTCTGTGATACTGAAGTAATAACAACGTTTAGAGTGATAACATACAAAAATAGAAATACATTTACATTTGGAGTGATAACAGAAAGATGCAAAAATAACACTACACATCAAAAGCTATTTGTGTTGATACGGTTTCATAAAGTTGCTGTGAAATAGTGTATTGTGTACTGTATACTGTGTACAACTTGAACTGAATTATGATATTTAATTCTATAGATTTTGGCACGCCCTTAAAGTGGAACTCCCCATGAGATTTTTGTGGGCAGTGTTTCTTTTCTGGTCATCATTAATTATTTCATTTATTAATTATTCTGTTGATGTTTTAAATGTTTAAGCCATTTTCTCTTAAAAAAAAAAAAAAAAAAAAAACCCTCAGTAGAATTTTTGGCATTGCCAAAATACTCTATAAAATAATCTTAATTTGTTTTCATGTAATGGCTGAACATTTGATGATTTCCAGATATAAACACAGGTCAATTTCTGCCAAAGTCCGAACTAGCATTGCGATTCATAACAGCCAATCAGCATAGTCATGCATAACAGCCAATCAGCATTAGTTAGTGGGAGGTCTTAAAATTTAGCTGATCATAGCCACATTTTAGGAAATTTTCCCAAAATTGCCAAACATGTTGCATAAATATTCACACCTCTTAGATCAAACATCTAAGGACAGCTCACAGACTACAGGTTTGTTGTTACTTTACATTGTTATATAGGTTTTTATGAGTAACTCCACAAGGAAACTCTACAGTAGGTTTACTACAAGTAGCAGACATGCATCAGGTGTCCTGCATTGTTACACTGGGTGTCATCTGAGCAATAAGTACAAGAGAGCATGTCCAAGGTGTTGGCAGAAGATCTGCAAAATAGGTTCATAGGAGATATCATAGCTTATTTTGATTGCCTGTGGTGGTGTGAAAACTTTTGCACCCACTGTAAAATCACTATAAGGGATATTGTGTAGTGATATGGTTATTTCTAATATGGTTATTTCACACAAGCCTTGTTTTGGGTTCACTTTTTACAAGTCACTTACCCCAATAATAATTTCATCTTATTCACGTTGCATTATCCAAGTAAATCCACCATTTTGAATTTGTCTTAATACAGTAGAACTTCCCAGGGTTCACTTTGTGAAATATGACTTATTTTAATGTCATCAAATGATGCTAATAGAGAAATGCTAATAGAGCTCAGTGCTTTATAATCCATCTGATGATGTCCACACTACCATCGTCTGCTTTAGCACTTTCTTTTCCAGTCACCATATTTTATTTCATACTATACTAAAGAGTACTTTCCTTAAAATTAATTACAAACTTTTATGTGGACTGTGCTGTGTTTTCTACACCAAAGTGTCTGCCAAAATACCAGAAGATTTAAGTGCATATTTTACAGAGCTGCTTTGTCAGAGTTGATGATGATACTCTGAATAGCTTGGCTATGAACCAAGTTATTACAGGCATAGCACCCTTCAGCAAGGCACTTAATCCAAAGCCTCTGTTGGTTGGCTGGGCTTGCAGCTGACATCTGTAATTCAATTTGGGGTGAAAGTGTCGGCTAAATGATATAATAATACATAGAGTGGCGTATTATCCTGAAATCGATTGGGTAAATGAGGCACTTCATGGAACCACTGCCCTTTTTCATGAGAAAATACAAATTCTGACATTTAATTTACAAATTTGCCAGTGCTATATTGGCTGTTCTTCCTTTGGTTTACATTGCACAATCCATTTACTAGTATAATGTTTCCATTAATGGTAGGCCTTTTAAGCTTATCAATGATGTAATTGCTATTCTCGGAAATATAGCTTGTAAGGTGCCTCAAGATAATTTAATGCCCAGAGGTGTCAACTATGAGTACCACTATGTATGTGGTATAGCTTTCAAAGTTTTTGCTAAAGCTTTGTCATTCCAACAGAAATAAAAATCACCTGGCCGATAAGCCAGTTCACCAGTTGGGAAAAGATGCAGGATTTATTAAAAAAAAACAAAAAAACATTTCTGACGATGATGTTTCTGATAGCACTTCACACAAACTTATTTAAAATGAAATTTCGATGGTACATTTTCCAAACATAGGATTTGTGAACCAGTATTGGTTTGATGGTGAACCTGTGGTATCTTTGGTTAATAACGTCCATATGCCCATCCATCCATCAATTCATACAGTTTGTCTCTCAGGGATGCAGGGGAAGCTTGAGCCAATCCTAGCTGACTTTGGGGTGAGGTACACCCTAGATTGTTAATCCAGTGCAGGGCTAACGCACACAACCATCCATTCCCACTTACATTCACACCAGTGGGCAATTTAAACAGTCTGTTAGCATCCTTGGTTTAGTTCGCAAACATTCAGAATAATTATTCATGAAACCGTATAACTATTTTTGTACCTTACATGTTATTATTATTGTTACTGTATTATTATTTAAGTATGTTTGTGGCACTTATGCAGCATTTAGCATTTATCCACTGTAGTAATCCTACCAACATTAATAACTTATCTAAACATTCTGGATACTTGGTCCAAAAGAAGAAAAATTATAATTTATATAAATATTTTATTATTTATTTAGAACCCGCTCTAAATGTTTTGTCAGGAGATTTTTTTTTTTTACCCTTTTCTATTGCTGTACTTCCAACCAGTGAATGAGTTTCATGAGTATTTTTTTTTTCTTTTTGGTTGTCTGTTGGCCCACAAATGGTGTTATGAACTGTGAGTTATGTACATCATGTCACCAGGTGTTACAGTAAAAGCTATCTTTTACCTTGTGTCTCACCTGCTTCACCTCATTCATGCTCATTCTCTCCTAAGCCGCCTGCATTCTCCAGAGACGTGACCTCCAGGAACCTCAAGCAGGCTGTGCAGGGAGTAATGAGATGTGCAGCGATAACCTGGCAGGCCAGTTATAACCTGGCAGGTCATGCAGGAACCGCAGTCATGTCCTGCCCTCTGTCCGTTCCCTGCCTTCTGTTCAGTTTAGCCAACATTAGGGTCAGGATGTTATCCGTGCTGGCGGTCTGACCCATGCCTGGCTCTTCAGCTAATAAAAACTGTGAAGGCAGGAAGTATGGATTGGCAATCAAAGAGGGGGATGCATAGGGTTTCATAGCTAGGCCAAGGTTATTATTGAATGAGGTCTTCATAATCTGCAAGTCCGTAGCGGAAATCCATCAGGCACTGGAGCTCTTCATTGCCTGAATTGTTGACATTTAGGAGTGCAAAGCTTGGCGCTCTGAAAATGAAATTCCCATGCCGCAGCTAATAAGACCCTTGTTAAAGAGTGCACAAGCGTCCAGGCTTTTGCTTACGAGGCTCCCATATCTCTTTTATTCTGTCATCTCATCCGCTCAGCTGAAGGTCACCTCTAGCCTTTCTCTACCACAGCATACATCATGACAAGTGGCTCCAGCCATGTGTGAATTTTACAAGCTCAAGTCAGCGAATCCGCCGCATTTCTTCCTTCCTTCCTCTTTTATTCGAATCGATGTTGGTCCCATGTCCAAGCAAGCGCGCCCTGTGATATACACGTTTCACAGGACGTGCCTGATGTCTAGAGCACAGCTGCTACATTTCCATCTACAAGGCTGACACAATGCTGTGCTTTTTTTTGTCCAGCTGTTTAAGTTTAAGCTCTGCTTTTAACTTCGTGTCAAAAGGATTTTGTTGTGTTTATTTTGACCAGAAAAGCAGAAAGCCCTGGATGAAAGTTGTTTAGTTATGTAGTTCTAGTAATTTGTTAAAGACTTGGGTTTTTTTCTTCACATATCTGTGATCAGTAAGAGCAGAAAAGAGTAATGATATTTTTACAGCACTGAATAAATAAGTTTGCTGCAAATAACTCTGCTGAGATGTATGAGGAGGCGAGATTGAGGGAAGTCCATTTGTCACGGCACTACACGCAACCCCGATAGCTTCGGCTTTCCGAGTATGAAATGAAAGAACGCTGAAAAATGAATGTTTGTTGTCAGAGGGCACATATTCATCTTTTAATACATCTGCTGACTAGCAAAGCTTTTTGACCACATTGGCCCTTTCCATTTTTTTTTTCCTTTCCATAGTGACCTTGTTTCTTGTCTTTTACCTTTTCTGCCTCCAAATTCATCCTTAGGGAGAGTAAAAAAAGGAAGACAGAGGGAGAGAGAGAGAGCTTTTGATTTATTCATGGATTCCTTTTTTATATTCATGTATTTTCCAGGGCTATCTGGGTGCAGGGGAATTTTCAGCTCCACCAGCTGCCAGGCCGCTAGACAGAAATCAGGTTTCAGCTCTATTGAGCCTAGTGGCAGAGCAAGGCAGGGGGGCGACGGGCTTTATATATTGCCCAGGAAATGTGCAGCAGACTTCAGAGGTGACAGGCTGTGTTTATTAGAGATCTGTCACACAGCTAATGGGCAGCCAGGAGCAGGCTGGCGCACTAATGTGGAAGAACAGCAAGTGGGGCTTGAAGGGAGGAGAAAGGGCTTCCTGCCTGCTTTCGACCTTTACTCTGCCACCACTGACACTGATCCCTGCGCAAATACGACGAGAGGAAATTCACGTCGGTTTAACATCACCACGAGTTTTATGTAAGCAGGTGGCAAGTGAAATGAAATCATAACGCGACTGTGGCGTTCATGTCAGCTTAGATTGATTTCCCAAATGAATTTGTTAAGGTGTTCTACTCAGCATGGAACATTTCCATCTCTGTATCGGACAATCGATTAGTTCTGCATATGAAAGGAAACAGCGTGACTGTTTTCCTAAGCCATTCACTGTATCCTTAAGACAATCCTATAAGACTTTAATAGCTAAGGACTTTTCCAGACTTGTACTGAACTGATTTTTTTATGGTTTTATCATATGGAGCACTTGCTATGCTTGATAAAGGTATTAAGCAAAGTAGTTTAACTGTATCTAATATAAATGTATTAACCAAGCCACTGATAAGTGAATTGTGTAGTGTGCTGCTCAGTTCCAGACCTTCATAGCCCAGAAATCTTGTCCCTCCAGGAATTCGACCTGTGATCACTTCATGCAAATTCAGTGAATATTTGTGCATTTTGCGCGAACTTGCAATTTTAACCAATCACCACAACTTTTATGCAAATATCAGTGTATTATTCCATGAGGTTCAGCAATCATAGCAGTCCTGTATGCAAATTCTGAGCCATACATCACTATATGTCACTTCCTTTTTATGCTTTTGAAGACATCAAGATGTGAAGTGCACAAATAATTTTTGCCATTTTCAGTTAATCCCACAATTTCATCGCAAAAACATGGCAGCATGCATGTTTTTAATGTAATTTATTTATTTATTTTTGTTTTGTTTTGTTTTGGTTTTTTTTATCTGCTGCAAAATTTGGCATTTTAGATCACAGTCCTAAAGAGGGACGGTATAACAAATAGTAACTTTTTATAGTTACAAATTAGTAAGTATTACTATTGACAAAAATGTATATATACTGTAAATTCTTGTATAGGGGACGAATGATTGTGCCAAGTTATTAGTGCTTTCCATTTATCGTTACATTTAACATTGTGGAACATCCATGAGACAAATTAGAATGAAGTAATTCATTCAGTGTTTTTTTTTTTGTTTTTTTTTTTAAACAAAGCTACAACTTTTTTTGTTACCAAAAAAATAATTAATTCATGTTTTGTAAAATTTACTAACTGTTACGAAGACTCCTTCCATACATTTACATTAACATTTAATTCAAGAAAGCTTAACTATATCAATATTTTTTTTTGTTAAATAACACGTTAATATGTGTATGTGGAAATCCAACCAAACAAATCACTGTGAATGAGGTGTTACTACAGAAACACTAACATAATATACAGAGAGCATCACTATACAGCTGTGGGCCAATCAGATTTGTGACTTCAACAGCACTGTGGTATGAATATACCAACCAAATGGAAATAGGTTTGTTTTGTGAAAGTCAATACTGAGTAGTGTTTTGTCTTTCTCTGGAAGAGGAAGAAAAACACTGGGGACTGCTTGTCTACCGAACCCACTTATCTGCCTGGCAACTATGACTAAAATCTAATAGCTAACATGTAATCTCATGCAATGTCCCTAGACGCCCAGTACCAATTTGTCCCCCCGTTTGTGCAGAGGGAACAAAAGAAAAGAAGGTTTGTATAGATTGAGGACAAGTCAAGTGTCGAGGAATTTGAAGCAAATAAAGCTGTGGAGGTCTTGTGTGGTCGAGCGACGATCCAAAAATGTGGTTGACATTTTGCTGCGAACTGAAGCAGACCATGACTTCGCTCCTCATTACAAGTGCGGGTCAGACCACCAGAGTATGTAAATAAATAATGCAAGGAGACCTTGAGTGGCGGCATCTCCTGCGCTCCTGAGTGTCAGATGTGTGGCGTGACATGAGCTGGCCTTCCATTCATTATCAGTAATGAGGGGATACGCTTAGAGACCCAGGCTCCAGAGAGACTGCGATTATATGTGTAGAGAGAAAAGCGTGAGAGACAAGCTTTCATGCCAGGGGCTATGCCTTGGATGCCAGCTACCCCCTTAGTATCTGTGACTAAATTCTGCTGCTGTGCCCCAAAGCCTAGACAACCGTGTTTGAATTTTAATGATGACATATCAGAGGCACATAGCTCCAGGTTGCGAGTATTTTTTATTTATTTATTTTTTACCTGTCTTTGTTTTAAGGCTTGTTGCTCTTCAGAAACTTTGTTACTGGAACCTAGGAGCTCTCAACTTGCTGGCCTGAGTCTGTGCCAAGATGGCCACTTAAGCTCTGATTAAAAATTAATGCTTGAGTGAGAGAGAGGCAGATAGAAAGGGGGGAGGGGAGTATGTGATGGGAAGGGCGGTAGAACACATGGAGCCTAGCTGTTAGGCTCTGGTTTCACTTAAAGCCTGTTTACGCTTTGGGCTTTTGAAGGAGTACGTTCCATGATCACGCGACATGCGATACTATCCCTGATGTTCAGTGAACATGGCATTGCTAACAGCACAGTGCATTCTGTCACTGAAATTGGCTCGAAAAAACATTTTCCATCCTAATCTCTAGTCAAATACACTGTTGTACTAACACGACGTCCAGCAGTCATATATTTTATTTTAAGACGCAATAATAAGCTCTGGTAACAATCTGTATTTTCTCTGCATCAAAACACAGCAAAGCCTTGACTTTGCCTCTAACCTCCTCCTCCTCCTCCTCCACAAAAGCATAAGCGAGAAGAAATACAGGACTTTTTATGCACCCTCCCACCCCCATTTCCCCTGACACCACTTTTTTTCTGAAGGAATTCAATAACAAATCATCTCTCATTGATGGGCCGAATGTGCGAAGCAGAGGTCACGTCTATAGCAAAAGCTTCCCGGCATGCGTGTGAACCATGGCATTGTGCAGGATCACTGGGATGAATCACAGACTTCAATGAGGGGGGTTGGGGGTTCACTTTACGCTACTTTTCCTGTTTCGGTGGGTGTGAAAGGCCCTTTAGAGGCCCTTTAGAGAGTCCTCAAAGCTGTGTTGTGCTCGCCTCTCTATATGCCCACTATGAATATTGCATTAACACATTCCCCCAACATACACAGGCAGAGCAGACTCACTCCCACTGCGAGTGTACTCGGTGTGCAACGTGAGGCTTTCACACGCCACGTCTGGGCTTCGTTTAGCAGCTGCCAGGCTTGTAACCTGCCAGCGACAACAAGCCTATATAATGTCTGTTAACTGTGGCAGGACGCTGTGGCATTAGCAGATTGCACTGATTTTACACTGTGCCACATATTGCTCTGTGCTTCAGGCGATGTTTTAAGCTTGTGACAGGAAGTGAAGCTTAAAAGAAGAAGGAAAACTGTTTTTAGGGTTGAAGTAACCTCATTGAGTTTGTCTTATGAGGTCAAACTTCAAACCTTTTTGATAATGAAGTAGAAATAAATACCTTTGTTATAGTGGAAAAAAGATAATTGTGTTCTTACACTCTGTATGCACACTCAGGAACGATTCTGTGCTTGGCTTGGGTAGAAGCCGTTCATCGTCGGTTTGTACATTTCACATATAATGTTTCTTTCAAACTGAGGGTCTTTTGTACAATTCCATATGTCGCTTTGGTGAGCTGGTTTACAGTCTTGTATGCACAGGGTTAATCTGTTTTCCTTTGGTACCACCACTCTAGTGGACGCGGTCAGTGCTTTTTGGATGCGTGGCACATCGTTGTGCTGGAATATCTTCTTCAAATTAGAAAAAAAATTGGTAGAGAAGATTTTTAGCCAAGCAACCTGGAACGAGATGCTTGTTCTACTCGTACGTTCTCCGTGGAAGAATTTGAACTATAACAGTAATTTAACTACATTTCCCCAGCTCTAAGAAAGTCTGGGTTTATATATGGGTCATTCTCTGAAACTGGTACCATAAAGTGTGACATTCACAATCCCCAAGTTTCAATGAAGTCCTGCTTATTTCCCTCTGTATTGACCATCAATTCATAAACCATTGTTACAAAGACAGTGAGAGAACTACTTCAATACATAACTGCACTTTTATTAGTAACAAACAGGAATAAATCCGTATGGAACACCAAATTCATATTCAAATTCATTCACGTATGGACACAACATTCATACCATTTGTTTTTGGTGAATAAATTAATTACTGCTTGACTACGTGTGAAGTAAATACACTTCATGAGTAACAGTGAATTGTACAGTGAACGTTGTAACATGGAACCTCATCCCTCACAGGAACAATGGGTCGGTTTGGTATGTAACTGGTGTGGACACTGCTGGTTACATGCGGAACTGTAAATTGCTGCGATTCTCAGTCCACAAAGTAAGAAAAACAGGAATTTCTACCTTGGATATAAATGTTAATGGAAGATCTTTATTGTAAGCCCTACTATTTGAACTTTGAGCTGATACTTCGGTGATAGTATGGCATGAAACATAAGTAACTAAAAAATGTCACATTTTTCGTCCACATATTGCAACCAATTTTGTAGAAAATTTTCCCAAAAAATTGTTGTTGTTTTTCGCTGGATGTATCCAAATTATTTTGTCTGACATGTTGTATGTGTCCATGTAGTATTTGGGCAGGGATTGCTCTTTTAATTCTTTATAGTTTTTGGAAAATGTTAAGTCAAAATGTGAATAATTAAATTTGACCCAGTTTCAAAGAATGACCTATATCAGTAAGGTGTTCCATTTTCTACACTAACCATCACAACTATTTCCTGACCATCATGAACCCTGAACATGAAGCAATCTGAGAGGTTAAACCAGTCATGTTGGATGGCATGCAATGACGAGAGTAGATTCCATACCTTGATGCAGAAGTAAGTTCCACACTACCATTTCAAAGAGAACCAGGGGTTGGGTCACTGCACCACCCCTCGACTAAAAACTACATTTTTGTTTAATCAAACATGCCAAACTTTCAGCAAATGCATTGAACTCTTCTGGAAACCTGTAGAATTGGGAGCAATGTAGCAGATTATCAACCCTGTTTATATGATTGCTCTGAAATCCACTGATGCTATACAAACAGAGCTCCATTTTCCCCCCATTTATGAGATGATGGTGATATTCAACCTGATTAATGAGTCGAGCGATGTCAGCATGAGACCGATCGATTTTTATCGCTTTACACTCATTAGCGGGAATACAGGTCATGCCCAGAACCCAACTTGGAGATTCAGGCATCTCCTGCTTCTTCCTGAGCTGAAGAGCTGCTCTTTGGTGGCATACCTTCTACTTTTGTCTTTTATTACACAGCAATTTTCTGTCCATTACCAGTGGTACTGTGGATACCTGCAAGCATGGAGGAAGCTTTCATTTCCCAGAGAGAAGGATGAGCAGGGTATATTTTGATATGATTTGATGGATACCTCTGTTTATTATAGAGTAATCTTGTTTAGCATGCTTTGCCATAGCAATGTCCTTTGCCAAACAGCAAATTGCGGCTGCACTTACAGGAAAACACTGCCCTGAACGACTTGCTAAGAACTGTTATGAGTAACATATGATCTTCAACACCATTCGTCTTGATAATTTGGCTTAAATGTCTTTTAGTCAACTCCCCACTGTCAGTGGTACTAGCAGGTTTTTGCCTTTGCTTGATCTCTGCGTTATTTCATAGTCTGTCCTGTCCTCTCAACTTCGTCATCTGTACAGTTAAAAAGCTTAAACAAATCAGGTTCCATTGCTTTCATGCTTATTCCATTGTCAACCACGTCATGCTAGTCACCTGACTGGTTGAGTCGAGTCTTCATTGTAACTCTGCGCAGCTGCATAACCTTCTGGATCTGGGACTTTGATATTTGTACAAACACTGCTCAATTGCTTCTCAACTAGATTGTTTTGACCTATATGGCTTGGAAAATGGTGAAAGAGAAACAAAGCCCTTGTTTTTAACTTGCTAACCTGATGAGTATTTTGTGATTCTCAAAGTTAATTTTTTCTCACTAGCGATAACACTGCCCACATGTAATGTAGGAAACAACAATGATACCAAGATCTTTGCCCTAGAATCTCGAAACACAATTTCTATAAAGCAGTTGCTGCTTACAGAAGCAACAGCAGTGAAGGTTAGGTGAGGCCCCATCCTGATTTTCCTCCTATCCTCTCTCTCTTTGGTTGCTTGGCTACCAGCCAAAAGCCTGGACTGTTAAAGAGATGTGTTTCTTTGTGCAAGGCTTCAGCTATGGCAGGAATTTCCCCTAAAGTCTGCTGCAGTCAGTCCCAGCATGGCAGCCCCATGCCTTTAATTAAGCTCCCACCCTCAAAGACAATCCACTTCCAGCCACTTCAGCCTCGCAGTTTGAATGTGGCTGCAGAGGCTGGTCTCATGTCCCAGTTAAGCAATGACTCCGTGAAGACGCAGCCCCTGATCGTGACTGCAGTAATTAGAGAGCTGGTGGGATTATATTTGGAAATGCATGTCCGCTTGTTGCCGGAGAGAGAAAGAGAGAGAGAGAGGCTGGGAATCTGCTGCAGCTGCATCAGCTGTTTTACTGGTGCTTATTTTAAAGGGAAATAAAAGAATGATTGTGCGTGTATCATGGAAAAACAGATCTGGGCGATCATTTAAGGAAGGGTGTAAAATATACAGTACAGTATGTTTTGAGGTACAGCCTAAAGTGTAGCATGGTAGAAAAAATATTTTTCAATTTCATGTTTAAGGTGATGTAATGGCAAGCCACATTTTGAGCTAAAGATACTCAGGAGCTTTTGCCTTCTAGCCTCATCCGGCTATAACAAGTGCTGTTTTGAAACTTGGCCTGTTTTGCTGGTCTGAACTCGTGTGATTATTCATCCCCACACCCCCACCGTGAAAGATTTCAGATTGTGTAGCTCCAACTGGACATTTGAAAGAGCGATATAAAGCATGATTGACTAATAAACACAAATTGTAATCAGTGCTGCATTGCTGTGGTGTAAAAGGAGTAAAGGCTTTGGGATGTTATGTCATGAGGTCCGGGTGGAAACGGTAACACCAGCTGCGTTACATCGCGTTACATGCTTGATTATTTTCCTACAATAACACAGCTTATCATGTCTTATTCCTTACATATGCTACACTATTTATCTATTATATAACCTTGTACTGTGTGTAAAATGTGATTGATGTGTATTCTGAAACAGACTTCCATGTTCAGATCCTTATCTTATCTCCAAATCACTGCCTGGAGAATTTCAGGATAAAACACCCACACTGCTCAATACTTCATTGTGCAGGGTTTTTTTTTTTTTTTTTAAGTCTGCTGAATAATTACCCTGTGTGGTTTTTTTAGACGCTCATTGTAACCTTCCCTTTTTTCCCCCTAATAGCCATGTTTACTATTTACACTGGGAGTTCCGAGCGTAGTCACCTCCGTCGAGGGTCAGAGCTCCCAGTGGGATAATCCACAGCCTGATCCGCTCAGCTCTACCGTCTTTGTGCCATGGAGAGGGAGGATGGAAGACGGAGGGCTGGGGGGAGGGGACAGGCTGAGCTCTCTCATAAACACTCCACTCACACTCCTCTCCCCTATCCCCATGTATGGACTCGTCTTTTCTCTGCACAAGAGACCCGCTGAGCTCATGTTTATGCTCTAACATCCATAGTACCACAGAGACAGAAAACACATCGCAGGCTTTTTTTATTTGTTGGAAGTGCTTCAGAATGTTCACACATACCACCCAAATGACAATGACAATTACGGTTTTACAGTTGGCATTGAGGATTAATAAAGAGCGAAGCAAATCTCCATGGCAACATGTCTATCCGTTTCTTTGGGCGCAGTCTCACTCTCTGTGACATCTTTGCTCTGGGTTGCGTCTGAGGCGAGCTCCGTGCTCCACAGATGGACCCTACCAGCGTTAATATGTTGTGGCGGGAGATTGGCAGGCGTCCAGGAGCCACTCGACGAGGCAGAGCCGAGCTCGCTCTGCCTCACGTCACTGTTTATTCTTCACCGCAGTGCAGCTGAGCACCTGAGCACTTACTTCTGGAAAAGTGCGCACACACTAGACTCCAGCTGATCGTCTCCACTCTTCATTCATCCATTACTTTCCTAAATACACCCCATTCCCCCCAAAAAAAAGATAGATAAGGCTTAGCTTTCTTACCACGCATACATTTTGATAATCATCACAGGCAGTGTTTCATTCTGCTCTCTGTGCCAGGAGCCCTAGAGGAGCAGATTTGACCTAGTTTCTGTGCAAGCCCACATTCTGAGAGGCTAACACCATGTTTCCTGCATCTTTGTTATGCCTCGTTAGCAAACAAGCAACTGCATTTTGCTCCTGTGATGAGCTGAAAGGCAGAACATTGATTCTTAATTTAATCAACTCTACAGTCAGAGCACTCTGCTACCGGTATATGAATATTCATTTCAAATATGCAGAATATATATATTTTTATTTAGCCGGGCTTTCTTATAGAACAAATATTCCACCAGCTTCTCTTTAACATACTTTTAAAAGCTTCACTGCAGCCTGTAGTTACATCATGTTTTAAAATTGTGCAGGTTTGAGTAAGTATTGAATATCAGGCGTGGATCCCCTGTGTTTTGGTTGCCAGGCAACTGAAGTTGGCTAAAACCTGTCAAGAAATAGTTTCTGAGCTAGCTAGCTATTTAAGTGCACTAACAAAGACTAAGTGAAACAGACACTGTTTATTAGTATGTAATGTAGCACATGGTGTTGCGATCATATTTTATGATATGAGGCGTCCTAATGTGTTCCATCTCGTATCACAAGTAAAAATGTTATTCAAGTCTAACTAGCTTTTTTCCCCTTAGGCCATTCTTTTTTTTATTCCTTGTCACGCGGGTACGCCAATGTTAATATTTGCGATTTCTAAAAAAAAAAAAAAAAAAAAAAAATTGTAATTGGAAAAAAGTCTTCTTAAAAACTTTTTATTCCCGCTGGTGTTAGCTTACCGAGTCCGCAATGGATTTTAAAACCCAGCCGCTGTTTCGAATCTTGAGATTATTATATATTATATATCGACTGTTTATCTACACAGTGCGTGCACTTAGAAATGTTTAGCGTTCGAGACTGTCGGAAGTGATACTATCGATATGTAGCTCTCCTAAGTTGATGGCAGCGGCATCACAAGCTTCCTGGGGTTCAAGACACTTTTAATCCTGCCCTCAGAGGCAAGGTGAAATGGGAGGTTTATGAAAGTATTTTTAGGGCAACCTCCTTTTTGAATGGCGTGGAAAGCGTTGTAACAGTATGTGTCACTGGTCTGTTTAAAGCAGTTGTTTCAACAGAACATACATAGTATGAAAAGTACTACAAGTACACCATCTGCTCAGGGGAGACCCCTGTATTAAAATTATTACATGTTAAAGTCAAAGCACTATTTCAGGCTTCTTTAAGAATACAAGAAAGAGCAAATTTTTCAACCCTTTCTTGTATTCTTGTTCTGTTGTGTTGTTAAAGAAAAAAAAAAACTGTTCTTACGATGAAATATTATTTTTATTTTGTTTCTTGTCCCCTGTCTTGGGTTTACATAATAGAAATCTACCAAACAGGGAATAAAAAAAGAATGGCCTTATGTTTAATTGCTAAGCAGATCGTCATTACTGTAGATAGTAAATGGGAAACCTACATGAATATCGAAGGGGTCTTGTATAAACTGATCACCCTCAGGTTGTTGTGAGTAGTGCAGTAGGTCACGCTGTAGCTGCAGCCTCGAATTGCGAAGTTTAATCTTTGCTCTCAATGAAAATGTTTGTTTTGTGAAAGTCATTACTCCTTGGGGTTTTTTTCTGATTATTGGCCTTGCATGAGTATCTGAAAAAACTAATAGTCTGGATGTGATACTGAGTTGTCCAACAAAGAATATATAATATATTAATCAGTGCTATGGTTTGAAATTGTACACTATAGTGCAGTTTAAACTACTTACAGTATTACTCTAATATTTTAGAGTCTCTGTCAGGGCCGTTATGTGTGTGCAAGCCCACACCAAGTCCAATGCGATATTTAGGTATTTATTTTCTTTTTCAAAATATTTCCCATTTATTTTCCCATTTTGTGCTTGAGACACAAGGTTTTATAATTTTATCCAAGAGCTGAAGCAGAGAGCACGTGTGTACACACACACACAGACACACACACTCACAAAGAAAGGAAAAGACTGATTGAATGCAAGATTCTCACATCTTGGTATTTCTTGAGATTTGTAAAGCTACGCTTCTTTTGATTCCTTGTTATGTGAAAACCAAATCAGAACCTTGTGTATGTAAGCTGTGGAAGAGCTCCATGTTTCAAGCAGGGAATTAAAAAAAAAAAAAAAAAAAAAAAAAAATGCAAGCTTGGTGTACAAATATTTCACAGACCATATCATGTAACTGCTCACACATACACAATAGCCGGGACTGAACCCCTTAAAAAAAAAATCACATGAAATAAGAAAATTACCTTGTGATATTTATTCCTTTGAACACAAACTGACGGAACATCGTACCACTTATTCGTCCAGAGAGTGTGAGACTGATTAGGAAAAAGGATTCGCCATCAATATGGGTACATTTCAAAATGAGTCCATCCGAAATCTGATGTGGGGAGAATAGTTTCACTGAACTGTTAACATACAAATTTTTGATACTAATGTAATATTTAACAGTTATTCCATGAAACGAATAGTTGTGCATGACCTGCTAGCCAACGAGACATTTAGCTTCAAAACGGCTATCAGCCATAAATGACTAGAGTAAGAAATGTCCCATTTTTATTATTTTATTCTAATTTTAAATTTATACAGTATCATTTCCACTTTGTGGGCTACCCACCTCGTCGTCTAAATAATTCCGAACTGACAGCAACAGGCATTTTCTTTAGTGAAAAACTATTTATTTATTTATTTACTATTAATAATTCTTTAAAATTAAAATATAAATGTCCAGGTACTTTTTAAATGTTTTGTAGTTTTGCTGTAAAGTAGAGTAAGTTCAGCAAATCACGCCACCACTTTGTTTTTTCTGTGCTCATTGTATATGAGCTGATATCCTAGTAGTAAGGAGCCAATCAGAGTGCATTGTTGCTCATATCCAATTGGTGTGGATATAATATATTAAGTTATACTGTAGATCAAAAAGTATTTGTTTCACCAACAGCTACAGCCATTAGAATTTATTAAGCCAGAATGTGTTCTAAATTCTGCTGTTCTCAGCTACACATCACATGACATGATCTGGTTAACGGTAAAACGTTTTTTATTAGTCGGATTCATGCTGTAATGTTATCGTACACGCTAGCAAACGTGAAACGGGCTTTGGACTCTGAAAAAGAATCACTCCTAGCAACTGATTAGCCCATACCATAAAATCAGTATGCACACAGTCGTCTCGTTTTACTGCAATTGTTCGGCACAGCCTTTCAAACGCACTCGTGAAAGGAGTGGATCCTCATTGCTAATTCCATCAGTTCAGCACGGCACGGTTAATGCAGGATCTCTGTTGGAGCAGCTTTTAAAGCCATTTACTTCCCTTCACTCTGAAGGACACTTTTTTTTCTCCCTGGCACAATGTCTTTCTTACTTATAACGACAGAACCCTCTGTAAAAAGACCCGAAACTGTCGCAGCGTTACGTATAAAAAAAATCAATCAGTCCTGATGGCTGATGGGTAGTTCCCTTTGTGGCTCTTAGCTGGAAATTGGAAACAGGGCAGGATAATTGATTAAGCATCAGGCCGCTTTTAGAGATGATGGATTCCAGGAGTCGAACTGCTTACTTCTCGTTTCAGAGGCGGCGATCGCGCTCTGAGCGCCGGGTCATATCGTTCATTTCCAGAGCGCTTGTAAAGGATTTGTGAACCCCGCGTCCGGAACTGATCCGTTTCCCAACAGCCCTGAGAACATGGCGTTCCACAGAGCATCAGACCCCCCCCCCCCCCCCTTCCCATCATACTCTTCACCCCTCACCACGTTTTTGATAAGATGAAAGGTTTGGATGACAGTTTTGTGTGTTGGCTGTCATAATTCCAGCTGCGATTGCAGCCGCTCCTGTTTAGCCATTAAGCGCGGGTTTATGATTGCCAGTGCTCAAACGTTTCCTGAAGTGTCACGTCCTGCGCTCAGGACTGAGTAGTCAGTAATTTCCTGTTGATGTGCTGAGACTTGGATTGAATTGTTAACGTTAATGTTTTAGTGCACATCACGGCAGAAAACCCGTTTATCATCGCCCACTACCTCTACCAAGGGGTATTAGCTTGTGTGTGTGTGAGAGAGAGAGAGAGAGAGAGAGAGTGTGAGTGTTTGCTCAGATCAGAGGCACAGAGTTGGTGAGAGCTCCTACAGGGAGATGTCAGATAGAACCAGCCAGCTGCGCATGGCTCCTGGCCATGTGTGCGGCTCAATTTCCATTTTTATTAACAATCCCGTTCCCTCTTTTATCGAGACGGATGGACGGGGGGGCGACGGATCGATGTCACTCCCCTGCAGCATGCCATAGTGTGTGTGTGTGTGTGTGAAAGAGAGAAGGAGAGAGTGTGTATGTGAGTGCACGCTTAACCGCTTCTTGCCCTTTCCTGCACTGCTTTGCCCAGAGGGAGTGACATGCTGAGTGATTTCTGTGTGCATGCTTCTTATCCCAGGGAAAGCAGTGTTTGTCATTGCTACACTGTCAAGGATGTGTGTGTTGTTGTTTCTTTTTTCCTGGCTACACTAAGAGCTTGATCTAGAAGCGGCTTGTTGCAGTAATGTTGAGCTTATTGTGCAGCGTGTTGTAATTCGCAGAAATCTCAGCACAAAGAAGCATCAAGCATGGAGGGCGGGTTGGGGGGTTTCAGTCAAGCACAAGTGTGCAAGCGGGATGTTTCTACCCTGCTGGGTTTGATTCATGTTTGCATATATAATCGAGAGGCCCTGATGGCTGGTATCCCATGAGCGATTTCCTGCCGACGCGTCCAACCAGAGTAGCAGATCAAACTGCAACGGGTTCAGCAAGATTCATGAGTTAAGAGCCAGCAGGGCTTTGCACGCCGCTCCCCGAGACATCACAGACTCTCTCCTGAGATTGAACTGGGAAAGAGAGTTGCTGCTGCTGCATGCTAAGTGTGTGTGAGTCCACTCCTTGCCTGAGAGACGAGGAAAAGAAAATCTGACACGCTGCTCAATTTCCTGCCCATCAGCAGTTACATTCTGCATGTGTTGGTGTATTAGGCTTGTCGGTTTTATTTTATTTTTTTTTGTTATTTATTTTTCCCCATACCAGACTTGTCCACCCTGCAGTCGTCTTACTCATTCGTTGTTACGTTTCCCAAACACGTTTGCAGATGTCTTCGTTTGCCCTTCCAGCAGGAAAGCTCAGGTCGGTCTTCCCCTGGAGAGCAGCTGATCGTTAAGCAAACGCTGCCTCGAGAGGACCGAGCACACAGGAGCGCCTTGTGACCTCTGTCTCTCTCGAGATGGGTTAGAGACAGAAAGAACTAGGGAAAGAGAGCGCCGCTGGCTTGCACAGCTTTAAGATTCTCGGCGAGCTGTCAGCGCTGACACATTTCTCCCTCTGCTCTGCTGCACAGATATGCAAATCCGGCCTCTTCAAAATGCAGCACACTAGATCAGCCTCAATTTATTCCTCTCTCTCTCTTGTGCTGTCTCACTCGCTCTCTCGCTCGCCCCCACCCCCACCACCCCCCTCCATTTTCCAGCTAAGCCTCCAGTGTTCCTAGCTCTGCTGCTAATGAAGTTTTTTTCCTCCTGCCTCCTCTTCTTTAGAGGGGAAGAATAGAATAAAGAGCTAAGCAGTGTGTGAGTGCGGGGGAGCGGCCATGTACTCGAGTGTTCTCATTAATGAATGATAATGGAGCCATCATATCTTGCGTAAAGAGGACTGTGACTAATTGCGTGGCGCTGTTCGCACCCGTCGAGGCACACAACACAATGTAAAATCCAGAGCTGGGCAACGCAACACAAATCAGCATCAAAATCTCACCTGGACATCCAGTTTGCAAACACTTAAAGGAAAGGCTGCTTGTTTACACACACACACAAACATACATTTGGACCCAATTTGTTGCCAGTTGAGGCATCTCGTATGACGGCCATTCTGTAACCATGACAACACTTTTACCAGTTGTGAGTAGGCTAAGCTAACTAGGCTAGATTGCTCTGATTTTGATTTATTTATTATGATCAGTAATCCAAATGAAGTAAAGCTTGCTGGAAGTCTTAATGATGAGGTTGTTTGCCTTCACTGTCACTTTGGAGCAAAACATCAAGAGACGCTACTTGATTGCCTGCAGCAGCTTTTAAAGTAGGATGTCGCTTCACATCCATCCCCGGTGTTTTTTCTTTTGATTACGTTTGAAATAAAGTCTTTTCATCATCAAGATTTTACACCATCGTCTTCCATGTTGGTTTTTCTAAGTTGCCCCTTAACAGAGAACATGATTGGCCATGTTGTCTGGCATCTGTCTGTGCTTCTCTGAAAAGTTTTTTTGTTGTTGTTCCCCCCCCAACCTCTAAAGTGCCATTAAAACACATGCCAGTGCTATTTTACAAACGACAAGGTGGGTGGAAAACATATGCTGGTCTAAGCAGCCTTACTTTGATAAGAATAATATTAGCATTCTGGCTTACAGTTGCTTTTGCTAACTAGTTACACTTGAAAAACCACATGGATTTTCTGGCCTGAACCATGAAGGCACAGTTACGGTCTTTAAATATTTATAACCTTTCCTGTATCATGAATGTTGGTGTTACTGCTGCTACATCTCAGCAAGT
The DNA here is from genome assembly GCA_039654325.1 of Tandanus tandanus. Lineage (NCBI taxonomy): Eukaryota > Metazoa > Chordata > Actinopteri > Siluriformes > Plotosidae > Tandanus > Tandanus tandanus. Next base: position 9,749,962 of record JBCNYH010000017.1, on the reverse strand, counting down.
ACAAAAAAAATATTTAAAAAAACACTGTCTTATTGAGCTAAGATAAGACTTTTATTAATCCCGTAGTGGAGGAAATGTAGTAATTTTTTAAGCAATTGTAAGAAATGTAATTTGTACAAGTATGCATTGAAGGAAAGGTGGTTGTCATTGAGGCTGAGGTGAAAAATTGTTTTATACTACATGGCACCATAAGACAAGAAAAATCAAGATTTTAATAATTTTTAAATTATGTTTATTTTTATTTATTTATTTTAAACCTATATTAACCAGCTGTGAAGATAACCGTGTTTTTGTACTCATTCAGATTTTTAGTATATATTATACGGAAACATAAATAAATCCCACTTTGTTATGGTGTGTTTTTGTTTTTTTAAACACGTAAAGTTTAAGTATATCCTAAATGGAAACTCAAGAAAAAGAAACTAATTTACCATGTTTGAAGCGTGATGATGATGAGTGCATGTTTTTTTTTTCTTTTTGGGGTCGGGGGTGGGGGGGTATTTTACACTTTTCAAGGGAATAATGTTTTTATTCCTTTGATTCCCCCAGTGTTCAATATATTAATAAGAATTATCTTGTGTTTGAGAATCTAGAAATAGGCTAAATAGATGTACATTTGTACTAATATATTAATCTCATACTGAGAAATATTAGGCAGCCTTTTCTTTATTTTACATAAATGGAATGTCGCTTGTTATGAAGTGAATGCTACGATGATATTGCTGTAATTTCTCCGAATAGCTAGCATCCAATTTGCAAGTAGGCAAAATTTATTATGGACAGTAAAAACATTACTGATCACATGATCCATTGCAATGTATGTATTATAAATCCTTTTTGCTCTAAATATAATAATGAATGTATATAAGTACTGCCCATCCTTGTAGGAGATGAAGATGAAAAAGCATTTGTAGCCAAGCTATTGATTGAGTTGTGTATGTATGTCGATGGTTATCTGCTTAAGTTCTCGAGAGGAAGATGTGCTTCTCTGTATGGTACCAGTTGAGTGCAGAGCTCTCCATTGCTCCAGCAGTAACCGTTTCATTCCACATGACAAAGTCTGACAGAGGGGTAGAGTGATTAATTCGCTCACAGGGAACAGTTGCGGGAATTATTAATGGCTGCAGCATTAATCTATTTTCTCTGTTGAGTCCATTAGAATGGGCCACCCTGACTTGACTCACAGGGTGGTGGACACAGCAAGTCTCCTTTCACGTTCCCCCATCCTCAGCCCCTAACAAGCAGCAAGCCCCCAAACTGTGGATGACAGGTGGAATTGGTTAATGTCATAGTGCATTAAGGGTACAGCCGTAACCCCACCATGCCCTCCTGTTTCAACGGCCGTGTGTAAAAACCATAGCGCATACTGTGGAATTGTTGAGTATCAGCTAAAAAAAAAAACCCACACAGCTCGTGGGAAGCCTGCAAGCATTGGTTTCATTCCATCCCTGCAGCAAAAGGAATCTGGTCTGACTAAAGACGGCCAGGATTCTCAGTTCCTACCAGGAGATTTGAGCTCATTGAACAGACTGCATCGAGGGAGCAGGGAGCGTCTGCAAGCATTCAGCAAGGCTCCGCATGAAGTGCTCTAATCATTAAGGCACTCGCGAGCTAGATGGAGAAAAGCTGAATCAAGCCTCAAGGGTCAGCAGATCTGCTTTTGCACGGCTGGGCGTTATCCATGTCTGAGTCTGCAGTTCGCCAGGGGGGTGGGGGTAGAGCGGTATGAGTGCCATTAAGGACAGATAGATAAATACAGTGGTTTTGTGGAGATGTCACAGTATCTGCTTACACCCTAACCTTTCCAAATATGATTACAGAAATATAATTTTCTTGGTGAAAAAATGCTTAAAATGTCTTGTAGCATGTTTCCAAGTCCGCAGAGAGAGCAAGAGAGCTTAAGACCATCAGTTAATGAAAATACCATTCCTACTTATTTATCTCTCACAGTGTTGGAAACATTAATGGTTGGTACTGATATTAGATGGGAGGGACAATATTTAATACCAGCCACTAGTTTGACAATTAACCTATTATGGTTGACAAATACAATATATGCCCAGGACTCACGGATAACACTACTACTAATAATAGTAATAACTAGAGGGGTACTTGTTTTTATTACCCATGTGATCATCATACGATATGCTCTGTAGTACGTGGACCAAATTGGGGAAGAAACTCTCTTGCTTGAAGAATTTACAAAAGTAATTGTCTCATTTAAAAGTTCATATATGGTTTCCAATAAGTGTTCCATAGTAACGGCAGATCTCGTTTCGAAGTTATAAGTGCTCTATCTCCAAAATTTTGTGACCTTGATCTGACCTTCACCTTTGACCTCGACATTTCAAAATCAAGTCATCTCTGGGGCTCAGGTTGAGTCGTGTCCCCTCCAAGTTAGATGAAAGTCCGTGCACAGGTGTGATCAGGATTTTGTTCGCAGACAAACGCATAAATTCGGGCCATCACAATACCTCTGCCAAAACTGTTTTGTAGCGGATGTAATGATAGTTGATTAACCAAAATGGACTCGAACATAATTAGCTCATTGAATCTCAAATCTAGTGGGTGTCTCCTGGTTGTACGCATCGTCTATGTTTGTAAAGTAATGAATAAACAACTCTCTGGTGTTATAGGAATATTACAGCTTCACATACAAGAATGTAACTGTGATATAAATTAGTATTAATCATATTTGTAGTTCTAATAACTGTAATGTTAACGTCACTTGATTTTGGGTCAGTATGATTTCTTTCATTAACTGAACTGCTGCATGTTGAATCGGCTGAAAATGAGCTTTCGGTGGTCCAATCAGTGCTGACATGCTGTAAACACAAAAAAACTCTGTTGAATAGCATCCCAACTTTGGCAGATGACTTATTGTCAGCTAGACGTGTCCCAGGGTTAAAGTGCCCTATACGGCGTATAAGCACCCTATTTGAGAATAGACTTCTGAAAGGTGACGATACATAGTAAACCAGATCCTTAAACACTCAAGTGTGACATTTTTGTAGTGTTTGCATATTTAAGTATTTTTAAAAATAGAAGTAATATTGGACAATCTGTTCTGGCTCCTGAGTGGTACAGTAGCAAGGTGTGTCCCTATCGCCCAAGAGTTCATGTGCTTGAGCCGGGGTTGATGCACACAGCCATCCATGGTTAGAACCTATGAGAGCAAATTGAATGAGCTCTAAGGGAGGAAGGGATGGCCTACGCTCACCGCCTTGTCACCTAAAGTAAGCACTAGCCAATCATGGGCGTGTTTGAGGTCATGCATACAAGAGGGTGGATAGAGCTTTCCTCCGAGTGCGCGACCACTTGTGTACAGGCAGTCTGAAAAAAATGCATTTGGAGGAAGCATGAGCTTAACCCCCCCACCCACCCCCACACCTCCAAACCAAAAAAACAAACAAACAAAAACATGCATTTATATCAGATTATCCATCAACATAATATAATATAGTACAGACCTCAGATTTCCGATTTTCTCCTTATGGTTTGTTGTCACACATCTAGCTGACATCTTTCATGCATCAGTAAGTACACAGAATGGTTGTACAAACACTGTAAATCTCATCCAAGCTGCACTCATTCTCTCTGTTCTTATTACGTTATAATTCCCAGTCATTTGGCCGAACTTAACTCATTAACATGGCTAATACCACTCCAAACTAATCACAGGGCTCCAGCTGTCTGAGCGTATTACAGCCTGAGACTGAGCGCCTCTCTCCTTCCTCCGTCCTTCACCGCTCACGTCTCCCGCGGATGGCTTTAGTGAACTGACATGATGTGACAATGTAATAAAAACTCCTGAGTGCACTACACCCCCACTCCCTTATCACCCCTCCACCCTTCCAAGCACAGCTATTGCATCGTACCTCTGCTGTGCCTTATATCGTCACTCTGATGCCTGTCATATTGGTATGGAACTGATCTTTTCTGTGTGTGAATGCAACTGCTCATTTAAATTGTGAATGTGGATTTGCATTATGCATAAAGTGTGTCACGGTGTAATGGTGAACTCGAGGGTTGGGAATAAGGGGTAGGATACTGAATACTTTTTGTTTTTGTTTTTTTTTCCTTTACCGGTGGCTGTTTGCCATGATGCGTTTTTTTACACAATGTTAAACAGGTTCAACTGCTCAACAAAGGCATGCTCCAAGGACAATTCAGATTCTTTAACATATTTTCTTTAACACTTATTATATAAGCATTACCCAGTCACACATTTAACAAATATTCCTATATAATTTTTTTTTCGTATCAGAAGTTTGTGGGAGTGTCAGAATGATTGACAGTGACAACAGTTTCTGAAGTGCGTAACGCTAGAAAAGCGTTAGAGAATGACAGCGGCACTTTCACCGCTGTTTTGTTTTTAACCGCACATCACGATGTTGGATGATGGTGGGGGTTTTTTTGGTTTTTTTTACATACATTTCTACCAGCATGGTGATATGAAAAAAGGCAAAATCAGATAAGGTAAGGTAGGTTTGTGTGCACTCAACTAATTATTATGTTTAGGCTAGTTTACAAAGCTACACTGATCATAATATGGCACTGCAGTGTGCTCAAGCAAAACACATCACTTCACATAATTAAACATGAACTATATCATGCTTTCACCTCCACCTAAGCACCTTTGGTGAAGATATTGTAATCGCTGGCGTTTGAGAGTCAGTTTGTAAACAAAACCCTGAGCACACCTGTGCTTGGTGGGTACACTACCCTATCTAAGCCCCAGAAGTTCTTTGATTTTGGATTGTCTAGGTTAAAGGTCATGGTCAGGCCAAGATCACACAAATTTTGGAGGTAGAGCACTTCGAAACGGGTGCTGATAGGCATGGCGTTGCTATGGCACACTAATCAGAAACCATATATGGACTTTTAAATGAGACACTTACCTTTGAACTTGAAAGTTCAAACCCCAGACCTCTCCTAAATCCTTCAAATGACAGAAAAAATGTTTTTTTTACTAATTTGGTCACACCACCCAATGCATGATTTCTGTGAAACTTAAGGAAGTCCGTGTATTTGCTTCACTATTGTAAGTGCATGCTGCAGTCAACTGAGGCATGATTTAATGTGTTCAGTCCTTGTGCAAGGTCAAGTCAATTCCCTTTCATTTGAGGAAAGATCTTTTTTAGCAGGTGTTTGGATGCATGTCGCAGAGCTACACACTCAACTGCGTGTCTCTGTCTGAGATACAGGCATAAGTTTATTGTGCTACTACATTTAGTAGCCACAGATTTTAGACAAACATTACAGTGGATAGTGGTGTGTGCACTGTATGACTTTGCATAACCAAACCATATCCAAATTATTGAGGAGACACTGCCAGTTTTCGAGTCATACCCTTCACTGGTTTATGTGTGTGCTGCAGTCTTGCTACTTTGTGTTGGTGTTTGATGGGTGCGGACAGAGAGCAGTCGTTAGGTGTGGAGCCCATCTATCCGTCCATCCATTTTCTATATAGCCTTTTTCTGCTATTGGGTGGTAGGTACCGGGGCCTATCCTTGAACAACAAGCACGAGGCACCAGCACAGCGCACTGTTTAAGGAGCCACTGAAGTAATATAAATAAATTAATTAATGGAATGCATATATACATTTTTGGAAACTTCTCCGGCTCTGTGTTAGTTAGCCAGCCAGTTTTGAAGTGACTCCCAATTTTCATTTTAAACATCATCCTAAACCAAAATTTCGAATTAATCAATAAAATCGATTATCAACCAGCTCTAATTCCTGTAGGTTAGAAAGTGCTTATGCAGTTTTTTAAGGATGTAGTGAAAATGTGGCCGGGTTTAATGAGGTTTTAGATTAAGACAAAGCAGAGTAAGCAAATGGCTCATTTTGATTGGTAGACTTGACATCATGTTTACCAAATATAGTCCTGCCCTCGTCAAATCCCTTAATTGGGGCTCCCACTGGGGCAACAGGAAAGCATTGACTAATTTAAACCCTGAGCCAAGAAAACAAAATTGGCTATGCTTTCTGAGTGTGAGGAATAGGATTCTTGGTTCCCGGTCAATCAAAGATCGTAGGAAGATATTGTTACTTAGAAATGTAGTAGTCGGCTTCATGTCTACTGGAGGAAAGCCTGTGCTAGCCAGTGCAAGATTTTTATGAAATCTCTTAACTGAAAAATATATTATTCTTTTTTAAAAGCTAATCATAAACAACAGTAACTTTTAGCAACGATTTCAAATTTCTTTGCTTATTATTAGTTAATTCACTTATTAGTAATAAAGCACATTCTGTTAGAGTAATTACAGTTAATAAGAGGATGTACTATAAGTAATGTAAATATGGAGCCATGAGGTTCAAGCATGTTCTTTACTCAGTGATACACATATTCGTACTGATGCGCAAAAGAGCATAAAAAAGCATAAACCTAGCACTTGTGCCTGCTGTGTGTAATATTGTTTAGCTCAGCATTGTATCTCTCCACCTCAGCGATTTGACAGAAGTTTGTATTGTTGTGTTTAGTTGCACCAGTGCCCTGGCACTACAGTGCACTGCGAGTGGGTAAAGTTTTTGTAGCAAGTGTAATGCAAGCCTTTCAAGTGTAAGCTGGAAAAAAAAACCCACAAAAGCTATTTGAACTGGAGTGTAGTTATGTCATGCACCTGAACACTTTGAAACAATAGTTTGTTCTGTACATAGTTTATTTCCGTTTGCTGTAATGGGTCTGGTAGCTATTTGACACAAATTCTAAATGTCAAGATATTGATTTTGAGCAGCTGGGTGTAACCATTTAATGTAAAGGCATGGTAAGCATTTATTACTTGTAGCACTTAATTCGTGGAGAGAATATTCCGAGCTGGAGGATTACGGTCACTATAACACATCCAGAAAGCATAACTAGCTGCAAGATTTCAAGCCTAGAGAAAGAGTTTGTGACACGGCTACAAGCCTTTATTTGTAGATTTTTAACCATCAAGTCAAGCTCTTGAATGAATCATTGTTTTCATACAAAAATAAACTTGTGTTCTATAAACAATTTAATTTATTGCCAATCATAGAAAAAAATCATCAAGCGTATAAAATTATTCATTAAGGGAAATACTTTGTTGCTAAGTAACATAACAGACAAAGATTAAGCTATTCCATGAGCAGAGCAATGGTTTAATGATCAGGACTAATGATTTATTCATTAAACTGTGGCAAAAAGGAAAAAAGATTTGATCATATCCATTCTTCAGTTAATAATTTAAAAGATTATCAAAATAAACAGTTCTTCCATTTCCTGAAGTCTGTGTCCTCTAGACATGAAATATAAATTACAATAGTAGTTCAACATAAGTTTGGCATCAGTAGCTATTTCAACTTCCAAAAGCTGCTTTGGGTTTGTCAGCTTAAAGACATTTTTAGTAGGTTTGGTGACTTTTTAAAAGGAAATTACAACCAAACTGAATAAAAGCTTGCATGCATAGTTTGTCTGTTTCATGAACCATTTTCATATAAAAAAATAAAAACAAGCAATGACTCTGCACACGGGATGACATTGTAATACGAAAAGTAGCAAAAAACAAAACTGATTTACATATGAGCTTGGTATTCCTTCCTTTCATAGATATAAGTGCATATTTGTTCTAATGTGATAAACGGAATGTAAACGGAAGCGTGTATGATTTGTATTTGTGCCTATTCTTTAATTTTATTCAGAGTTTACTAGTTTATATTTAATTTGTTAGTGTAATATCAGTATTCTGTTATTATTGTTATGATTTTTCACTTTCGCAAGAGTGAAACAGCAGCCTTTTCAAACTGTATAATGCAAACTATTAAATGAATTTTAGCAGGTTACAACTTCAAAACTGTAAGTAAAAACCACCAGATGATGAAAATATGAAAAATTTCTTTAGTGACTTTGTTTGTTTATTTACTTTATTTGTTTGTTTGTTTGGTTATTTATTTATTTGTTTATTTAATGAAAATCCTACTGAAAAATAGTGTATTTTAGAAGTAGTAAACACAAGTCAATATTTTCTTTCATGGCAATTGCATAGATTTTTGGACTCTGATTTATTCAACAAGAGACCCAGCATTGCAGCATTGTTGAAAACACAAGGCATATTGCCAGTAATATGGCTGTTACATGACGGCCTAACAAGTAGGTAGTGGTAGTGAACCATGTACTTGTGGAGCTCTGTTGTGTATCACGAGCTTTTGAATGTTTTTGCGAGGTATACAGAGGCGAAAATGATCTCCTATTCTAGCTGAGGTTAAATGGCTTTGGCTAGTGAGCAAGCTAGTAAAAGAATCATTTTTTACCCTTCCCTAAAGGACTGTCTTCAAAATTTATGTCCACTTTCAAGTAGTGTCGTCAGACAAGGGTTTCCCAATACGGGAAGGGAGGAATGCTTTATGGTGATGTAAGCTGTGAATGCTCGTGTATATGTGTGTGTATGTGTGTGTATATGTATGTATATATGTGTATATA
>JBCNYH010000017.1:9697033-9720027 GCA_039654325.1 Tandanus tandanus | reverse complement strand
CCCCCTGTCCCTCTTCTTCGCCTCCCCTTTCTCCTCCCTCCTTCGCCTTCCCCTCCCCCCTTCCTCTCTCCTTCTTCCCATCCTACGGATGCTTCTTCCAGTGTGTTTCTTGTTTGCTCTGTCAGCAAATGCTAAAAAAACTACTTTACCTACAATTTTTCAGTTGTATCTCTGAGAAGTTTTAGTCGTTCTACTTTAATGACCTTCAAATACTCATGCAGTGTTTTGTATTGGATTTGCAGCACAGTATACAATAGTGAGTAGCATGGCAACAAGCTCGCCAGAGGTGAGTTCAAGATTTCTGCGTAGTGTAGCGAGTACCTCGGTCATGTGTTGCAATCATCTTGAATGTTTGCAGTGCATTTCATCACTACAAGCACTAAGCTACGCAGTCACCAGTCCAAACCACCCTATTAATAGTATCACTCTAAGTCCTGGAATCGTATAATTTCATAAGATTCAGCCCAATTATTAAAGTTTTCATGGAAATGTCAGAGTTGTACTGTTGACTTCTTTTCTGCATCATGCTCCATGATTTTCAGAAGGACTGTTATTATAAAAACAGTATTTTATCAGTGGGACGTCTCCGGGTATCATTTTGAGTAATATGTAAAATATGTACCACACTTGGGTGTAGCGCTGCGTAATGTGAGTACACAAATTTCACTGTGTTGCTTTGACTGCTTACTTTGACCCTCGGGAGAGGTTAAGGCAACCGATTTCCTTTAATCATGAATGCGCTGCAGGTGACAGTAGGGATAACTCCTAATGTTGATGATAACCTTCTCGAAATGGCGAAGAGACGGTTATGTGAGAACGGCCATGTTGGTTTTGAGGTCAAACAGGAACCGGAAGTTGAAGTCTGTATCCAGTTTGCGAGTAAAGTTTCAAGTTGATGGTTGTTTTTTTGACACTAGTGGAGTATGTTGATCACTATAAGGTCAAAAGTGTTGTTCTCTACTAGGAGAAAACAAGATGAAGAGAGAATCAGTGTGAAACAGATTGCACCGTCAGCTGAGAGTTACTGTAACAGTGCGGCTAGTCGGTGTGGAGTAAAGTATCAAGAACACACTTGTGCTAATTCATGTTAATGTTGTTGGTAGTGATTTCTTTTTCACCGGGCTAGCGCTCATTGTTTAAGATAGTAGTGATGGCTTGTGTTGTAGGAAGATTCATATTTGATCTTCTCACAGAACATAGCTGACCGTCATCTTTTTTTGTTGTTTGTTGGTATCGTTAATTGGGACGTGTGTCTGGATCGCTGTCATTTCATACCATGTGTTCATTATCACCAGTGTTAGGCTGCAGCATTACAAAGTATCGGATCTTCCTGTGGAGTATGAGGAAATGAGCACTGTGTTGGAAGTATGTTGTTTCGAGACTTCGCTGCTTCAGACAAATTACAACCTATTAATCCTTTACACCCCCCCAGTGCAGCTAACTGGGTTATCAAATGCCGGCTATGTCTTTCACTGTCTGTGGTGAGGTGCATGTAAAAGAACCATTGCTGATTTTCGTCAAGAGTAGGCTGTATAGCCGTCAGCGTGTTTCTGCCCTGCGATGGCCTGGCGAGCTGTCCAGGGTGTACTCTGCCCTCGCCCAGAGTTGGCCGAGATGGGCGCCAGTCTCCCCGCGACCCTAATTAGGAATAAGCGGTTCAGAAAATGAATGAATGAATGAATAATCCTTTACACCCTGCGATGGCCTGGCGAGCAGTCCACGGTGTACTCTGCCCTCGCCCAGAGTCACCCCGTGTCCCCGTGAACTAGGATTAAGCGGTTCAGAAAATTAATGAATGAATAAATCCTTTACAGTCTGCATCGTCCATCAGTTTGTATTCCAGCAGGTGAGACGAAGCACTGGCCAATATCATGATGGAGTTTTTTCTGTGTCTGATAATTTTACTGATACTGATTATCATTAATTATTCAAAGACGTCTGTAACTAATTTGGGGCAAATACGTTCCTCTGTCAACATAGTGTTTAAACAATTAATGCTGCTAAATATGACACCGTAGTCACACATGTCCAGTACATCCCGTCTTTCTTAATATTTTCATTTGTTCATTTCTGATCCGTTTGGTAGCCAGGTTTAATCAACGACATGTGAGCGATGCGGAATACAAAATAAACAAATTGGCATTGAACTTCCATCGGGATTTGATGAAGGTATCACACAAAAAAGAAAAAGAAACCAGCAAAAACCAGATGTTTTCCTCTTTTAAAATGGCGTACACACACAGGAAGAGAGTAACAGAAAGTTGGAGACCAAATACCACAAACTATCAGTAAATTCAGTGACTTGTATCCATGACAGGCGAAAGAACCATCAGCATGGTGAAGTGGGAGGGTACTGAATTAAACCAATTTCAACTTTGAGGTGACTACTAATGGGAATGAAGGATTCCTTTGACTGACAGATGTTCCAAACCCTGGCTGTATCCAAAACCCAGCGTGGCCTAATGTCAGTTTAAGTGCCTTCTACACCAACCTCCGGTAGTTTTGTGAGCGAGTACTAAGGACACAGTTCAGATGTACTTCATCGTGATCTTTGCTGTCTGCTTGACCCACAAGTTCATGTATGGTTTATACAAGCCGAAATAAACACAAAGCACAAAAAAAGCAGTAGAAATGTTTATAATGTTCGTTTTGGACATTGGCAGAGACACCACTTGGACCCTTGACAACCAGCTTTCCTTCAGTCCATCTTCTTTCTATTTTTTATATAGAGTATTCCGAGGTTCAGTTTACAAACTACAAATATAATAGATCGTCCAGATACCGTTCAACTACTATTAAATGCCTACTGTGTATTCTGATGCCTGGCATAGTGCTTTTGTCTGAAAACGGTATGGAACTGTGTGTATTTGGAAGCAGCCGCTTGCTTCCTTGGTCGTTTATAGGAAAAGTGTAAGACAGAAACCTGGACACTCAGAGTCTGGAAGGTCCAGTAATGACCAGTCGTCTATAAAGCTATAAAGCAATGAGCGAATTACTTGTGCATACATTCATGCCTTATTTTTCTTTTTGTAATTTAATTTACTAGTCTGTTTACTTCATCGTAAATTCTGTTCTATATGCTTTAGATACTTGTGTCCATAAAGGTTTTACTTTTGAAATGTATTAAGAGGTAATAGAGAAGAATTCTTCTTATTGTTGTTTTTATTGCTATTAGGTATTTCAACTGATAGTCCTGGAGGCCTTATGTGTTTCTGTGCTTTTTGTTCTCATTTTTCTTCCACACTGGACAGTTTCCAGGCAATGTATTGAGAAAGATTGTCAATTCTCCTCAAACTTGGTTTGGGTACTCCTTTGGGGTACGTCAAGAAGCCTATCGGGTTTCAGAAGGCTGCATTAAGATTTGACGGATTTATTAATGTTGTTGTCTATAAGTTGCTGTGGCTGGAGCTCAGCCCACGCCCTGTGTTGATGGATTGTACCATGTGAATTTTAAATGGTGGAGTTGACACAGAGCTTACATTCTTTTCGTATCGTATGCTCAGCTTTGAGGCAGCAACACAGGCTTTTTCATCACTCAAAGGATTCAGTAAATGGTGCACTTTATTTAAATAATAATAATTATAAATCTGGTATTCTTTCTTTTGGGCTATTTGCTCATTTGAATAGCTGATGATGATTTATGGCCATTTTCGTGATTTATACTCTCGGTATTCATGTGGTTATAGTGAACCTATGACCCCTGACCCCTAGAGTCAAAAGGGAAACAAAGCTTCAACGGCAAGCTCTTTGACACCCATGACCCGGGTGTTTGTAGACAGTTTATCTGCATTTAGTTTTATAATACTGAGTATGTTATGGTATCGTAGTAGAGTTCCGTTGACTAAATCACCACTCTGTTAAAGATTTTTTGTGTAAAGATTGCAAGCTTGGGTCCAGGATAACGTTTACACACATTTTATTGATGAGGAAGGCTTACAGCGCACAATAAAACCTTTCCGAAACTGACTCTTCCTAGCTACTTATGCGATAACGATTAAGAAACGATTATTTTCAAGGAACTAGGAACTGAAGTTAAACGATCCTGATTCACCAATCTCGAAGCTACGCTTGGTTAAGTCTATAGACTGGCATTTTGGAGCAGCTCTGCTTCATTTCACTTTCACTGATGTACAGTTTATTTAGTTAATCTACTCTAATGAAGCTGTTTTATCTAAAAGCGCAGACAGAGCGAGAGAGGGAATATACTTCTGATATTTTACATCAGATATTTCTCTCCCATTAATGTTTCACTCGTATGAAATTAGTGTTTTTTGTAATGATTATAGAAGATAAGTGTGTGTTCTGCACAGCTGCTGTATATTTAATGAACAGATTTTGACCTTCATTTTATTTATTCATCAGGTCTTTATCCAAAGCAGATCCATACATTTTAAAGCACAAAAGCAAGCAGTCAAGGATTATCTTGCAGCCTTCTGCCAACCTGAGAGCAAATTTCCTCTTCTAGCACTAAATATTCCTCTTCTAATATTAGCCGAGAGTGGCTTAATCTACTCAAAACAGCTTCTCGAGTGGACCTGCTAATTGAGCCTTGTTCCCTTTCTCTGTGTCAAAAGTCATCAAATATAATCCAGCGATATTCTGTGCAGGTCTGAAGCAGGTCCCCATGCCGGAGAAGTCTCACTCAGCCTCTCCCTGCACCGAGGTCCAGTCCTGGCCTAAGTGCTGATTGTTGGTCAGCGTGGTTCTTGTAAACTCAGTCTGAAAGCGTCTGCACTTCATTAGAGCACTTCATTTGCTCAGCAGAAGCCCTGACTGTAATTAGTTTGCCTGTTTATTTTTTTAAATTCCGCTCCTGAATGCAAAGCATTGACCTACGTATGACCTCCTCTGATGAGCAAATTACAGAGGCCAGTTCTGCGCTAAGCATCACTCCATTACACGAGTAATCGGTCGCTCCTGAAAGTTCCGAGTTCATTCATATCGGGGCAGGTCGTGAGCCCTATAGGCTCGCATACAGACTCCTGCTTGGGTTTGCACACGCCAATTTTTAATCACGTTTCATTCTTCAGAGTTGAAGACCTGATATTAGAGACACTCTGATTGCAATGTTCCTGAAAAGTTTAGATTTTTCTGATTTTTTATTTTTTTTTCCTCTGTGACCAAATTCCCATTTTTTTTTTTGAACAGCTGTAATCGACAGCATATACAAACAAACATCTTTGCTTAAATTAAATTTTTTTTTCATAATAAGTAATTATTATTATTATTAGTAATAGTTCTAGCAGTAGCTGCAATAGAAGAAATATTACTAAATATTGTTAGCAATACTGCTGAAATATTGTTAAGTCCTGCTGCTACTACTAGTTGTTATTATTAGTAATATTAGTATATTACATAGTAATAATAGGCTGTGAGATCAAGAACAGGCCCGAAGTATAGATTGTCTCTATTTCTGTGTTGCTTGACCTTCTCTGAGCAGTGTGGATTTTGTTATGTCTGGTCTTTGTCTGCTCGTCTCTGCAGAAGCTGTTTTAGTGCAGTGGTGGCTGGAATGACCCAATCTCTGTTAGCATTAGCAGCTTTTCCTCAGCTCTGCATGTCCAGCAGGGTGCTGGTGTTTTAATTCTCGAATTAGGTTTGTTATTCTGAATGTTTTCGTGGAGCTTCCCCCATGGTTTACTTTGGCATTACATGTGTTATACATTGCAGATCTTTTTCACTCCCAGTGAAGAACGTGTACACTGGAGACATGTTAGCCTGCGACTGTAAGCATGTATGACTGCAGTAGTATTACCTGAGCCGGACCCTACGGACCAGCTCAGAATCACAGCTATGTGAGAGTGATTGGCTGATTTTCGGTCAGGCCCGGGAAAACTAAACATCAGCCGATTCTGGTCTCTAGCTGGTTTCTCCATGCATCTCTACCCAATGTCTCTATCTTGATGATCCAGATCCAGGCTGGTCCGAGCTCCAGTATCCGATAAGGCCGTCTGTGCATTCTGGGATGCTTTTCTGCTCTCCATGGCTTTACAGGGTGGGGATTGCTGCTCCCACTGCTGCCTATCCGATGTTTGTTTGTTTTTTATTTTCTCTCACACGTTTCCGTGCATACTCAAAACTGTAAATTGCTCAGTACTTTTTGAAAATTAATAACCAGCCTGCCTGACACCTAAACAGGAACAGAAGCATGATTTTAGCATTGAGCACGATTAGTGCAAATGGGTTCTATTAAAGTGGCCTGTGTGTGTCTGCAACTGTCTGTCTTTGTGTGAGATCTACTGAGTTGTTTCATTGTTTAAGAGTGATAGAAGCCCAGAAATTTCCATTACACCACCTCGAACCTGTAAAACACAGAACAACACGTCAGAACACACCAGTCATGAGGCAGGCATGTTCTGAATGAGTTTAGCACTCAGATTCCTGTCGTTACCCAAGTGTGCAAGCAGACCGAGCTGATGGTCTTTCTTCTGCAGAAAACACGGTGCGGAAAAAACGAGCACGCCGAGCGAGATCCTTAAAAGCAGCGCTAATGCGTTTCAGTAATAGTTACTTTAGTGAATTAGCTTATATCCCAGAACGTTGTCGAGAAAGCCTATACGCTTCATCTTTGTGAACATTTTAACACAAAGCAGCGGCTTTCTCTGTCAATAGCTTTGTTTCGCCAATTACGTGGGCTGAGAATTGGCAGGCAGTAAAGCGCTGGAGATTGCAGCATCGATCTGCGTCTGCTGCCGCGAGCTTATTTCAGGTGCTCAGACACAGCGTGTAGCCCGCAGAGCCGCTACAGGGTTAAACGCGAGTGCTCTGCCTCACTCTCTCAGTATTAAGTGTGAAAGCAGCAGTCGTTTTTTTTGCTCATTCAGGTCGCAGATCTGACAACTGGGGAGTGTTTTGCATGAGTCATGTGATTAACAAAGTGTTTGTGTTTGTCTGCTGCTCTGATGACAGGTCTAAAATGTGTTTAGAGGTCACAGGTTTAGACAACCTGCTCGAATTTCACAATTAAGGCCTCTTCTGGGTAAAACTCAAAACACTGGCTGTAAACCGGTCTATCATTGTCACCAAAGGCGTTTTATGGCACACAACATTTATTATGATGTTTTTGTTCTTATGGCTGGTGGAAAATATGTCTCAAGAAAAATATCATAGTAGATTTAATAACATTTCCTTTGAGTTGAAAGGCTTAGCCATGCATGCTAGCTCATATCTAGACCAGTGTACACACTGTTCAGTTGGCATGTGTTTGGTCATGGCAGATTGGTAGAGTGCCATGAAAAGTCTTTGCTGCTGTCTGATTTTCCGTATCTTTGTTTATTCGTAATACTTAATTGTTTCTAAGGTCAAGGATGAATTCAGCTCTCTCTCAAAAACTATTAAAGGAGAATATTCAGCCATCAGTCCGGGATCTGAAGCTCACGAGCAGTTGGGTTATACAGCACGATAGTGATCCAAAACATAAAGAAAGTTCAGTTCTGAATACTTAAAAAAAAAAGTAAATAAAATAAAAATGAGGATTTTGTAGTAGCTCAGTTGTCCAAGTTCTGACCTGAATTCAAATGCTGTGGAAACCCCTGGATGAAAACTGTTTAGTAGAAAAGAGAGGGCCAACATTTCTCCACACTGATGTCAGAGACTGATCTCCTGTTACTTGAAGGGGTGTTTGCAGCTGTTGCTCCTGAATGTGGCACATCCATGTATTGAGTTTAGGGGTGATTGCATTTTCACCTCCATGATGAAAGTGTTGCTGAGGTTTTGTCCTGCAGTAAATCACAAGATCATTTAAATCTGCTTTTATTTGCACTGGCTGTCTTTTATATTATGCGTAATTTGTTTGGAGATCTGAATAAATTACGTGTTATGAATAAAAAGAAGTTATTCACCAAAGACGAATGATTATCAGACTCGCACTAAATAAACACACAATCTAACTCAGGTATGCGGATAGACGTGCAGGTAAATAAATGTTTGTGGAGCAAATCCCGAAATCAGAAGCTTGATAATGAATTGGAAGGCAAAGCCTAAATCTATAAATTTTATTTTTGGAATGGGATTTTTGATTTCATGATCAGAGAACGTAACAGTTTTTGTCTGCCTTTTTCTTTTTTTTTTCCCCCTTTTTTTTTTTCCAAGGATTATCCACTCAGAATGCGGTTTATTATCCTGGGGTAGTAAAGCAATCAGACTCTGTCATTCCTGTATAGTGCACGAAATAAAAATAGAGGAAATCAGAAAGGGGGAAATTATTTTCTCACAGCACTGTATTTGCTTCTATTAAAGTTTTACTTTACTACATTCCAAGTAAAAATAAGGCTCGATTTCCTTAAATGACCCACGAATGAGTGCAACATTCATGGAGACTTGTAGTTCGGAAATCAACAAATTAAAGTTGGATGAACCTGATATTTACCCTTAATATTCACCCCGTGGATATTTTCCTCTTTCAAAGTTTTCTCTTTTTCTTCATGGAGCTCTAGTCACTTTCACCACTTAGTTATCAGTGACACCCTCCACTCCCATTTTTTTACGTTGTGCTTGTTCCTGACATTTTGAAAAGAAGCTCCAGGGATTCCTTTAAGTGTCACTTTTGCAATAACAGGACATGAGATGCATGCGCTGCTCTATAGCATGGTACAAACGTGCGCCTGACCTGTGCTGCTCTGTTCTAGCAGGAAGGGCAGCTGCAGGATTTTAGGCTTGAATGCTCGGACATCTGTGAAAGATTAGACGACAGCTCCTCAGTGCCGTTTAGCTTAATGAATCAGTCACAGGCTTTCTTTCATGCCCAGGATGTGCGTTCACCTATCAGTTGTCTTTTTACCCTTTTCCAGGATGACAAATAAAGGAGTGAAAAGTGGTTTATGATGCCTTATCAGAAATGTGTTGTGATGTCATGGTGTGTGGGATCACTTGTAGGTTAGGCAGATGTTAGGGTTTGATAAGCTAGTCTAAAAACTTCCTGACATACAGTTCTGTAATTGTTTTCCCCTTTTTTACTTTAAAAATACTTTCACTGTTTGTATTTGTAATGTTTTTGTTGTGAGCTTAAAGGCTGCGATAAAAGGTTGAGCTCTGAGCGGTATGAGAGTCTAACTAGCATTGCATTCACATTTTACATTTACAGCATTTGGCAGACGCTCTTATCCAGAGCGACTTACAATGATCATTTTTATACAACTGAGCAATTGAGGGTTAAGGGCCTTGCTCAAGGGCTCAACAGTGGTGATAGAAGGATTGAACCGCTAACCTTTGGATCAGTAACCCATCGCCTTAACCACTAAGCCACCACTGCATTGCAATAGTGCCATGATAACACCTGTTACTTATCTACTTTATGTACTTAATGTGGGTCTACAAACTATGTACAACATGTTCATTAAAAAGCAGTTAATGATTGAAACAATATATTCATAAGAATTGGAGATTTCTGCAATTGTCTTTCATGAGATTCTGGGTTAGAGTGTCACTCTCAGGAGCAAGGTGTTTCTAGGTTTTTTTAGTTGCTTTTAGCACACTGTATGCTGCTGCAGAGTTACATTTCCTCTTCATAATAACACAATTGTGTAATTAATTATTTCCTGAAGGTGAGGTGGATATCGCTGAATAGTCCCAGAGACGGAATGTCTGCAGCGACATCCACCAAGCCTGAGGTGACTAATTTAGTATGTACAAAATGGGAACAAATGGGAAGAAAACCAAGATGAGATTTTTATGCTTTAGTTTTAAGTTTTTATTTGATTGAAGCATTATCCAGTTTTGTGGAGTGAATAGTGTTTTTTATTATTCATTCAAGATTGTTTCTGATTGGTTTAAAGCCATCAAGTTATTCATTGCCATCGAATAATCGAATTATTATGTAATTGCTTATTACCTCAATATAGCAAACCAATCAGATCTCACCAGTCCCATGTTAATATTGACCAGTATGATCATGATTAGAATTTTTGCCATAATCGAGCAGCCGTATGTTAAATGGGGTGCTGTTGTATGATTCAAGACTGTCAGATACTTCATAGCAAAAATTCCGATCACTGATTTCCCGAAATGAATCACTTGTTCACTGACCCAAGACCCACATTTGATAAAAAATTTCATGGAAATCCATTTATTAGTTTTGGAGCTATCATGATCACAAACACAGACACACACACGACCAATCTCAATCGGCCGTGTAACCTCCCCTTGCTGGATCCACCAGATCACGTCAATAACAGAGGTATGTTATAAGTGGGAACCATCCAATCTTACGCCATGATTAACCGTGGTATAAGTTCCGTATTGTGAAGCTCAGCTGTAAGTGATGACACCACAAGTGATAAACGGTGACTTTCATGCTCCTCGCCTGCCATCTGAGCTGATGGATGCAGTGTAGTACAGATCAAAAGACATGAACTAGTGAAACGTATCCAAGCTGTCAAGCATGTGAGCAGAACCGTATGCCCTGATGCTGATCGAGAATATAACAAGGAACTAATTAAGACTTGGTACTTTTATATTAATCAGATAAATCGTTGTAGTGTGTGTGTTTGTTTTGTCTCTGCTTGTCTGCTGTTACAGTCTCCTCAGGACAGATGCTGCAGACATCAGTGTTAATTATTTACAATGACTAGGGTCAAAGGGCATGCTCCTTTTGACTAGGGTTAGCCTTTCAAGCTTTAGCCTGTTAAGCCTCTCTAAGCTTAGTGGACTGTGAAAAGGAGCACGGCTGCCTCGATTAGTTTACGGCTGTCGAGCTTCGACTACAGGAGTGTTTTAAACACCCCTGGGCTTTGTGCGAACTTTAGCTTTCGTTTCCTGCTTTTATTCTTTGTAAATATTTCTTTCCTATCATTGTGTTTTATTAGACTGTGGGAGTGACTGAGCTCATTTATCACACTGGATACAAACAGATTTGTTCCTAAATGACTCACCAGAATTTGGGTATCCATGAACATTTAAAGTTCAGAACAATATTCGTGTCTTTGTAATAGTTTGTGTAAATTTGCATCTTTATTGCACATGCCAAGATTTGCCGCAGGTTGTCATGCCCTTTAGGCTGTTGGCTTTAAATGACTTATTTTAAATACATCTGATTTTGGTGATAATTTGGTGACTTATAAGATTAGCTATTAGGTAGCCCATCCAGGATTTTGTGAGCTTTAGTTGTGATGGCCACGGTCTGAAATGCTAAATTTAGCAGCAGGGGGGGAAAAAATATTTTTAGGCATTTATTACAATGATATTGCAGGTTTACCTGAAAGTAGTTGTGCACATGTCCGCGTCTTGATGTCTTTAAAAGCATTAACAAGGAAGCCGTAATGACTTATGGCTCAGTGTTTGTACATTGAACTACTATGATTGTTATGAATGGAAGCTCATGGTGTAATACAAAAGTTGTCCAGATTTATGAAAAAGTTGTGGTGATTGGTTAAAATTGCAAAGTTGAGCAGAACACACGAGGATTTGGTTGAATTCACATAAATCGATGCGATTTTGACGTTACGATTCCCTTTAATGACTGTTCAGGGGTTGGCAACACGATAGGGATCACCATATGATGATTAATTATTAATTAGTGTAATTTAGCTAACAAATCTGTGTGAATAACCAGAAGTGCTGCCTTGTTAATTTCTTTACTTTTGCATATTTTTATTTAGATACTGAAAATGTGGCTTGGGTCTAATAAAATAAATGAAATACATGAAAAACAGTTTCATCCATTCTGTCTCATTTCTTTTAAAATATGTTGTCAATAAATAGTTAATAAACTCTACATTAGCTGCTCTGTTAATGGATTGTCTTGGATTGGCCATATTCGCTAATTCCTCTGTAACTATTATCATCCTTCTCTTTAGGGCAAGATGTGGGAGTTTGGGAAATTGGTATCAATACGTTGAGGCCCCTGTTCCCCCTACTCCCCACCCCCTGGAAGTCTGAGCAATCAGACGTTACAGTGACAGACTCGGGGAGCTGGCACTAAAATGTCCCTAAGTGGTGGCACTGCAGGCGGGAAAGGTGTGGACTCGAATGCGGTGGACCCTTACGACAGCGGTGATGAGTGGGACATCGGCGTCGGCAATTTGATCATCGACCTTGAAGCTGACTTAGAAAAGGACAAACTCGAGATGTCTGGCTCCAAGGAAGCAGGGGGAATGGCAGCTCCGCCCAGCGCTGTTGCTGCTCTGCCTGACAATATCAAATTCGTGAGCCCCGTCGGTGCCCCTCAAGGCAAAGAGAGCAAATCGAAATCTAAGCGCAACAAGAACTCCAAGGACAATAGTACCAAGTCTCCGGCAGGGGACACCGTGAAAAAAGAGCACCAGGGACGAACCCAAGTGGAGGTTTCTGGTACCACAGTTAGTTCAGGAGGTGGTGGGAATGCCACGCCTGGCAAAGGCATGGAGAAGGGTGGGAAAGCGCCCCGCGGTGTACCAAATAACAAAAAGGACAAGGAGGTATCGAGCGGGAAAAATAAGAAGGAGAAAATCGAAGGAGCAGTTGCTGTGGTTGCTATTGAGAAGGAGGTTGCTGCAAATGCTCAAGCACTTGGGAACACTGCTCGCAGCGCCTCCTTCGATGGTACTCAGAACATGGACATGGCTGTAACGGAGCCACATGGGAATAACACCCTGGAATCTGTAGGAATAGTACCGTTGTCCATTAAATCAGAACCTGAGGACATGGATAACGTCGAGTGCCGAGCGATAAAGAAAGTGAAGAGCGAAAAGGTAAGTGTGGGCGTTTGTTTTATTATTATTATTATTATTATTATTGCGCTGCAGAGTCCTGGGTTATTTGTACCATTTTTATTTTTATTTTTTTAATTGTTATTGTTGTTTTTTTAACACACCCGTTGTTATTTTTAGTTTGTAATGTCCGTTTTGTAATTTTTTTCCCATCGTTTCCTCTCTGGTTTAAATTGATTCCTGGATCTAGACCATTAGGTCAATACATTCCGAGTTCCGGCAGGGGTCCTCGGGTTAAAGTAGTCACAAGTTTCTGAACTGAAGAGAGGAATTGAGTTGGTAAAGCTCATAACGCAACAAAGAACCAAAACCACAAGAATGGGTGCCATTTTGGTCTTCCTGAAATTGTGGATCTGAGCAGCCTTGTAGTGTGTAGCAAAGTATTAAGAGGCATCTTTAACGATGTAGTATGTGTACCAGATGTAGGAACAAACTATCTGTAGACTTAAGTTATAAAACAGCTAAAATAATCCTTTCTTTCCCTTGCTAAAGAAGCCAAGTCCACCCGACTGCAGTCGAGCCACATGCTGGCTTTTGTCCAAGTGATTCAAGGAGTCATGTTGCACTGTACAGCGGATCAGAAGCATGATCCCGGGGTACAGTCAAGCTTCAGTGATAAAATGTTGAAGAACTGAATTAACCAAATCAACTATCACCTTGAATCTTGCTATAGTAGCTCCTGTATTTTTGATTTACCTTTGCTCTAAATATCACCCTAATTAATTGTGTGTAATTATTTAAGACTTTGTCAAATTCCTATGTAATGAGCAACAAACATATCAGTGACCTGACTGGTATTAGCTATCTAGAATTTAAAAATGAAACCAGTGACCAATAAATTGTGCTTGATTCAATTAATTTAGGCACTAAATCACAAATTTATGCCAATGTTTCCCTACGAGCATTTAAAGAACAATATATTTTTTGATAAAATTAATCAAGACATTACCACTCTTTATTAAAGCAATGATCTGATCAGAAATCCTAACGTTATAAAAAATCAAATTTATTGGTCAAACTAAATCTAGGTTCTTGTGGTTTATTTTGCCCTTTTTTTTTTTTTTTTTTTTTTTTTTTTTTTTTTTTTTTTTTTTTTTTTTTTTTTTTTTTTTTTTTTTTTTTTCCTTTTTTTTTTTTTTTTTTTTTTTTTTTTTTTTTTTTTTTTTTTTTTTTTTTTTTTTTTTTTTTTTTTTTTTTTTTTTGTTTTTTTTTTTTTTTTTTTTTTTTTTTTTTTTTTTTTTTTTTTTTTTTTTTTTTTTTTTTTTTTTTTTTGGTGTGTTTTGGCGTGTTTTTTTGGCTTGAAGTCACATTGCTCATGTTCACTTTATGACGGCATCTTTAGGAACTCATTCAAAGTTTGAATAGGATGCTTTTTTTTTTTTTACCTTGAAAAACATGAAGGCCCTGTTGAGTAGCTTTCTCTGTACGTTTTGGAATTTTCTTCAAATTCTAGGCATTGACATGATATACAATTTAGATTCTTAAGGCAGTGATTCGTGAAAGCGTACGATTTAAGCCATTCTGTGATTTCAGCTACACTGCAGTCATTTACAACACTGGGTTTACAGCATTTCTGCTGGTACTGTGCTATCTGTCATGTCTTTATGATGGTGTTAGTGTTTGATGCTATTATTGAAGCACTTCTAGAAAGTTGTTCCTGATGTGAATAAATGCAGAGCTGCAGGAATTGGATTCAGTCTTTTTAAATAGCTGTATATGTGCATTAATATTTGACAGTGTATGATTAGATTTTTATTATGTTATAAGAATGGCACAGGGTTGAAATGTCATGATGGTGGTAGTGTCTGTGTAAAAAAAAAAAAAAAAAAAAAAAAGTGTGTTAACCAAATATAGAGTTTGTTATAAGATTAATGATCCTAGTACTTATTTCCCTTGAAGCACTAAGTGTAGAAAAGACTTCAGGGATCAGTATTGTGCTGTTTTAGATGATTATGTTGCCACAGTTATTCCATATGGGACTGCTTGATTTGGAAAATTACACAATTGAATGTCTGTATAATTAGTGAATGCCTTCAGCGGTGCTGTCAAAGTTATGATAGGAAGACAATCAACAGCAGGACAAAACGAAGTGTCTGTTAGATCCTGGCTATTACTTTAAGGGCTTCTGTTATAAGTCAGTTAGTTTCCAATTACATCATTTTGCCAACACTGATTAGTTTTCTTTGAATGAAATGCAACGTAATACTTAACATTTTTAATGTTGTAGAGTATCTAGGAAACAGTTGCACCTGGACAACAGCTATAAACAGCTATCTAAAAGTTAATTAGGAAAAAATACATAGTATTATGGAACTGAAGAAAGAACTTTTTCTTATGTCGGGAACCAATCGTAGCTCTGCCAAGTACTTACAGCGCTCTGACTCTGGAGACTCCTTCCACAGGAAGCTTAAACAGCTCCTTTTAGAAAAAAACTTTACATCGATGATTACGTAGGTTTTTTCATGTGAATATGGAGCTTTCACTGTGCAGGGTTTTGCAAGCAGGCTGTTGCTAATGAAAGAAATCATCATGTAAACCTGTTGTTCTTTAAAAAAAAAAACTAAAACAAATAATTAACACCTTCTGACCAATCAGCTTTGAGGACCTGAGCAGCACTCAGCAGTAGAATGATATCGAAGTTCGAATTTTAAGACCTTTGGTTCCCTTGTTAATAGTGTCTCCGTGGAATTTTACTGAGAGATGAGTAACGCAGTTGCATACAGAGCTGTAGCCTTGGTGGGAAGTGTTGTATTGATGAACGTTCCGTAAGTTCTTGGTTCACGAGAGGCGTGCTTCCACTGTCATTTTGAGATGTGTTTCTGTCACTGACCTCTGAGCGACTCTTCAACCTGCATTTCAGGGCCCCAGAAAGCGAAATCTCCCTGCTGCAATAAACACGTGCACACACTCGTGCCCACAGACGACATCTAAAAGTAAGATTTGTTATAATAATTGGCCTTTTTGATTACACACAAGCTACTGTTGCTAGTCCTTCGAAACATTTCCAAGTTGATAAACTGTACAAGGTGGTGAAACAACTCAGACTCTTATGGATAAATGGATCGGGAGACAAAGCCCGTCTCATTTGCGTTTTTAGCTTCGTAAGGCGAGAAGGAGTTTACGGACTAGTGTGTGAGGGGGGGGGAAGGGTGAGCTTATCCTGCTAATTCAGCTCCTGAAAAGCTAGAACAGAGAACGACAGAGGGAGGGAGGGAGAGGGGCAGCTGTCTCTTATTGACAAATGCCGGATTTCCAGCATGCCTCATTTCAACTTACAGAGTGAACAACGAGAAAGCTTGAGTCGTGGGGGGTAAACAAACAAAATCCTGATAAACGAAAAGTCTGTCAAGCACCAAGTTGCTACAGGTTCTTTAAATAGAAATCGAATGGATGTCCAGTCGGTGTGGTCAGCGGGTTAATAATAAGACAGGAGCAGCTTTTTCTTTCTCTCTGGGCGAAAGGGTGAGTGGATGAACACGACCAAACTGCGATTTTTCAGCTATTTTATTTTCTGTTACTCTGAGCCAAGGTTCTGTGATGGATACCTCAAGAGGGAAAAAGGCAGAAGACACAAAACCAGAGACACTGAATGAATCATAAAGTCTGTAATAATTCAAGCATTAGGACTTGCAGATATAATCGTAGATGGTTGAAGGGATTTCCCCCGGTTGATTTAACTCCAGTAGTGATTTGGTGAATTGTTTTGCATGTTGTGGCGGCAGGGAGGAAAAAACAAATCTGTGCCTTTTTAAATTATGAATAAATAGATATAAGCAGATATTTGTACCCAAAATAACCATGCGACGTTTTATTTATTTTACTTTATTTTTTTTTAGCTGAACACAACTATAGTGTTTATAGTCTCTGATCCGAGATTTTGATTTTCACTACTGATACTGATGTCACAGCTTTCACGGCTATCTGCCTGTACCAGTAACAACCCAGTATTTAGTTTTATTCCTGATAAACTGGTAGATATAATCAATATATATGGAAACTGTAGAAGCAGGGCTGTGCTCCAGGTAATTATTTTGCTCATGCAACTGATTGGCTACTTCAGTAATTGGCACATGATTTGCGGATCAGATTTTTTATAAACCCTCTCATATCCACTCCTGCATTCTGGGTCAGTATGGACTTAATACTGATGCTATGGACTGAAGACTTTTCAGGTTCTCAGCAGTACGGGCAGTGGTGTCTGATTACTTAAGCCTCTGGATTACTGATCCAAAGGTCGGGGGTTCAAGCCCCAGTACCACTAATCTGCCATTGTTGGGCCCTTAACCCCATCTGCTCAGTTCTATAGATTAGATATAAAATGTAAAACTCTGGAAAAGTGCATCTGCCAAGTGCCATAAATGTAATGACGGGGTTTCTTACTGGAGAGCGAGCAACTGTTTATAGCTACTGTAATGTAAGCCATGATGGGAACTTGGTCGTCCCCCTTAAAAAAAATCATGATGTTGTGTAATGTGGTTTTGCAGATCACTGTTGCAGAAGAGGAATAAAACACTTTTTAGAAGCATCTTTGCTGTTCGATTTGTTGGTTAATTTCTTTCCTAATTTAAGTATATGTAGTTTATAGTATTCAAACATGTCTTTCATTTATTATGATTGTTATAGCTCAGTACTGCAGGGTTTCTATTTGTACTTGTGTGTAGACGTTGGCTTCGTTTTTCAAAATTAGCATGCCGCCATCTCATTTAAAAGTTAAAAAAAAAAAAAAGCGTGTATGAATCAGAGTGAAAACAGGCTGGTTGATTTCCATCTTTTCAGTTAGAGAGCGGGTGCAAGGTGTTCCAGGTCAACGTGTAAAAGCAGCTTCTGTCTGTCTCAATGTCCCGCCATGACCGACAGGAGCCTGATATTAGGATCATATGAAAGGTGTTTGAATCCTAATGAAGGTAGTCATAGTTTCTACGGATAGATTTGTGATAGAGATTTAATGTTTGGTTCACATAAGTCTTTGGACAGGCGTTCAAGCAGAGTGGATCTGGTTACTGGAGTAAACAATCATTGCCATGGAAACGTTCTTTTTTTAATATCTCCACAACTGCTTACAATAGAGACTTAATGTTGTGATCATTATGAAAGGAAAGTGTTACCAAAAGTCAGATTCGTTTTTATTTTAATACGATCTTGGGACATTCCACCTATGGAGCTTTACGCACTCCATGTGTGTGAGTAAAAGTGCAAATCTGAGATACGATTAAAGATGGCCCCAGTGAGCTGAAGAAACTTTGGACCACATTGTATTCGTCTGCGGAATCACTTAAGTCAGTCGTTTTGATTTATGGGCTTGCGGCTAACTAAAGAAAGTTAAGAAAATCATCATTAAGAGAAATGTGCTGAACAATAGGAGCTGTGGCCATTGTTTTGTTTCGTAAACTTGAAGGATGGGTGGTGTTTAAAGATGCAGTCATCGATTCTAATCCAAGGCATTTTTCATAATTTCAGAAAATATCTCCTCACCTTCATGCTAGCTATCCATTCAGAAAAAAATCTGGTGTACATACACAGCCATGACTCTAAATGGGAAACAAAGAAATTGCCAAGAAATGAGCCACACAACACTATCCCAGCCAGTCAGAGACGGGGGAGTTTGTGCCCATGCACAGGGTTGGGGGAAGGGAAGGAAAGAAGGGGGGGAAGATGAGCCATCATTGTTTGTCTTGGCAGTGCGCATCCATGAATTTGATGGGTGGCTGTTCTGAAGGAACAATAAAGGGTGATGTGTGTTTGTTTGGCTGTTAAGTTTAAATATGAAAAGGCTTTCTCTGGAACTGACGACTGCACCTTTAACAGTCGGGAGTAGCAGAGTTTCATTATCATCAGTCACTTTCTAGAGGAAAATGTTTTAAATAGGCTCAGGGGTGAGAGATTTGAGTTTTAGGTTATTCACCGTGCACCATTTAAAATTCCTCAACATCGCCTACTCAGAATCGAAGTTCACAAAGTCAGAGTGTGAAACACTGTCGTTAATGTAGAGAGGTGGCACTCCACAGCCCTGAAGGCCCCTCCAACTGGAAATTGTTGTTAAACCACACAAAGCGAAACGCAGGCCATTCAGTACAATCATATTGCTGCTAGGAGAGCGTCAAAGCATGAGCTGTCATGTATTAATAACAAGCATGCAGGCCTCGGGGTGTTTTTACACTGCATGGAGGAAGAACACAAACCTGTTGACCTGGAAAACACATTCATACGGGTCTAAAACAATATCTTTCACCCATGTGCTTGATTATGGAGGTGAAGGGCCTGTAATTATTACCACAGTATGCGTCTGCTTTCTTGGATACAAGAACTATAAAAGTGCTCAGAATTTTCATCAGCTCAAAGCCAGACATTCAGAGCAGATTCTGCTCATCCTTTCTCAGGATCAAGGATTTAGCTTCATGAACACTTCCTATCTATAAACACAAAAACGCCCATGAGACGTTTAACGATCCAGTAAATTTCTGATTGGTCAGGAGGTGTTTAGTGTTCTGTAACAGTAGTTGAGTTCAGGTTTTTATTACTGTGCTTTTTATTGTAATACATCATCGTTTCCATAGCAACAGCTTACACCGGGAGTTGGACGGTGGACCTTCAACGTGATCCAAGTGTGATAAGAACTAGTTTAAAAACTGTTTGTTGTGTTAAACAAAGGAAAATGTATCATTGATATGAAGTTTAGTGTGAAGTAAGGTTTGTTTAATATTTTATGGAAAGAGTTTCCAGTGTCAGGACAGAGGAGGTTCTGGTATCTCAGTACTCTTAACTTTGAGAGAGAGAAAAGAGCGCTGTTGAAGGAACATAGCTACTATAACATAAGAGATCAAGTGCCTAATGATAAAGCATTAAATGTATTTAAAAAGCATGTAGTTGATGAATTCTCACATTAATTGACAAGGTGCTGAGGTATAAAAGGAATAAAGCATTCAGTACTTTTTGGTGGAAAATGGTCACCGTCACAGAGATGCTATTAATTAGCCCGGGCTTCATGTCACCCTCAAGTTTTATTCCTGACATTCAAACCCAAACATTCTGCTCTTTTTAGTAGCTTTATTTCAAGTCACTTACTGTAGAGAATGAATAAGTATTCTGTTGTCAAGGAAACGGTGAGGTCTTTAGACGTTGTGCTATAGTGTGCAGTAACACACAGCTTAACTAATCCAGATCGTATTTCCTGATGTTGATTTTCTTCTACAAGGGTAAGAAGTCTACAAAGTTTACCTTTATACTTAACAATTATTCGTCAAAGGCGAGGTGGACGTCACTAAAAAGTCTACTCAATTCAGTGGCACCCACTGAGACTGAGGCAAATAGTTGCTTTAGTATATACTACATAGGAACATAGGTGGGGTGGGGGGGGACTAAAATTAGCTTTTTATGGTTTATTTTTTAAATCATGCCTGGCACATGAGTTTTGTGCGCACATGTGAGTAGGTGCGTATGAGCTGTGTGACAATGTCTCTTTTAACTCTGAGGTTTAGTATATATTATGTGGAAACAAAGAAAGCAAACTTAAATTAGGTTTTTATTGTAAGCTCTATGCACCCAACTGTGTGTTTATAACCTAATCATTTAGAATTTCACATACTACCCAGAAACAAAAATAAACTGCACTCTGTTTTAAAATATATTACACGGAAACACAAGAAAAACAAACAAAAATGGTATTTTAATGGTTTAGCTTTCCATTTTAAATCATGACAATGATGCTGCCTGCTCTTATTGATCGTGGCAAACTGTGAGTGTCTAGTTCGGTTCAAGCATTATTCACTCAGAATAATGATTTGAATACCCAGATAGCAGACCAATCAGGGCCATTGCTGTGTAGTAAATACAAATTAGTTTTAGTCCTAATGCCTTTAAATTGTTATTAAAACATGCAGTGACTGAGTTGAATCCAGATGTTGCCTATTTGCACAGCACAGCAGCCCATTCAGTGCATGTTGTGGTTTATCTGCTGTTTACAAAAGGAGAGGTAATCCCAAATTCATGAAAAAGTACATTTCCAAAAGTAACAAAAGAACTTTGTTATACCGTAGTCGTTCTCTTTACACTTATTGGGGAAAACTAACACAGGTGCATCACAGTAAGGATTATGACCATGTTTTCAGACACTTATAATAACATCATAATAACATTATAATAACATTTATAATAACATTACGAGTCTGTCAGTGGCCAAAACAGTGAGGTTTACTGTACATGGCAGTTTGGCCTGTAGGGTTACAGTGTATCGCCGTTTTGCAGGTGCCGGCTGTAGTATTCTTTTAAATCTACTGATTTTGATTGTCTTGGACCAAAAAAAGAAATAGTAGAGATGTGAAAAAATGGATTCAGTTATATTTGGGGATGCTGTTCCTCTATGGTTTTACAGTTGGAACTGTTCACTAGCACAACATCCCGTGTGGTAGGCGTGGTTTATTTGCTGACTTTGTGTAGAAATAACCCTTAATAAGCTTTCTCTGACATTATTCCAGGTTGTAAAATCGTAACAGAAAAGCTGGGAAAATTTTTATTTGTAATTGGGATGTTTATATAATTGCAAAACATACAGAATCACACATCGACTCATTACCTAGGTATAGTGATGATATTCTGAGTGTTCCCTGGTGATTCCTATCTGCTGAAAATAAGGTCCAGGTTCCTTTAATACAGTGCTGATGCGTCACATTTCCATGATAAACATCTTGTTTTCGCATCATTACTCCCTTATGTTATGTTTCATTGCTTGCTAGCATGGATGTAAGGTCAAAAGAAAACTGATATGCCTGTCTGTTGCTTTTCCGTACACATGGTGTAGTTATCACGTCGTGTCCTGCCCCTGAACAGACCCCAAAATATCTCAGGCTTGTGATTTAGCTTCAGGCATTTGTTAACATTTTATATCACGTAACTTTTGGACAGAGAGATTTATTCCCCTTTGTTTGATCAGCTTGCGTTCTGACCTTTAGATCAGACGTGGTAATTTATAGATGGTCTGATTTTTGATAAAGGAACTTTTCAGTCTTCCTCTGAATCCCTCTTTTTTCTTCTTCACTTTTTTAAATGGCTGAGCATGAAAAGGCCTGAAGGGTAACAAGCGTGCTGCTGTGTTTGACATCTTTGTGCAGTGGATTAAATTACTCTTTCCCTAATGAGGTTAGTGTCGCAGGAAAGATTGCTTTAAGAAGATTAGACGGTGTTGTTGAAGATTTCTCTTGTTGAAAAGGCGTTCAGTTCATGCTGTAAGGTTCTAGAGCACTCGTTTTTGCCCTGTTTTATAATTTGCCCTAATTAAAAACAGGGCGATGCGACCGAAGCAGGAACGAGACACACACTGAGTTATTCTGGTGGGATTGATGGATGGAACATGGCAGAAAGCATACTGGGTAAGGACACGTTACTCCGACTGCATCCTGGTGACTGATCAGATGTGAATAAAAAGCGAGGTGCTTTTCTTTTTTTTTCTTTTTTTCTTCTCCCCCACCCCATTTGAGGCAAAATAAATTCAGACACCCATCCGTGTGGTGTAGTGGAGTCTCACAGCTTTCTGCTCATTTGGTTTCCCGAGGCATCCTCGATATTCACTAATTAGTTTCGAGGACTGATTTTAGGCTTCCTGCCGAGTTTGTTCGGAATTTCTGACCCTGAACGTTTGTAATTTTTTAATTCATCACACATTTCATTAATTTCTTTGACTGCGTGTAAAATGGCTTCAGCAGTCAGTTTCAATTTTTAAATAGCGTAGGACATGGAACCATCACTTAATGTTAATGCAAGTATATTTCCACATCCATATTTACAATCTAGTTTTAACCATCTGTTGCTGTTTTATAAAACTTTATTGTAATATATTGATGTAATATTTTATAACTATTTCATAACCATTTAAAAGCAGCTGATTTCATTCATAAAATGCTACTTTTATTAGTTTACTTTTGTAGACTAAGAGGCGAAGTACTCAGTTTTTTACTTACAATTTTTTATATCCTCTTTTACATCTTAACTGTAATGAATAAATCAAATGCTCTGAAAGTAAAAATAAAAAATATCAGCTGTAAAAAGCCCATCCGATCATTTCATTTGGCTGTGTACTTATTGCACGTGACTGTTTTCAACAAGTCTATGCACATCGACGTATTGCTAAAGCTAGCGAGCTAACCAAGAGCTGTAAGCTCCAACAGTAGCCTTGTTGATTGTTTACATTCATTAAGCTGTTGACATTGAATAGGGCATCAACGTGTTACGCTCCTCCCCGATACTCACTCATCCTCCAGCAGCATTCGGTCAGTGCACGTTCATGGGTTTTGGAGGAGTGGCTTTGTTGAAAGAGCCCCC
>JBCNYH010000017.1:9681266-9694939 GCA_039654325.1 Tandanus tandanus | reverse complement strand
CCCAGAACGAGAAAACTCTTCTTTTACCAGTAAACTGTGGGAAGAAGACCGAAAAAACCCCCCCCCCCCCCCCCCCCCCCTTCAGGTTACTTAGTTCTGCCATATGTACAGGACATAGATGGGAGTGGAATGTTGTTTTTCCTGGACCTCATTGTTATCTTTTCTAGTTCTTGTTGAACAATTCAGTTTTACTATCCATAGGCATGTTTTTAAGGAACATGAAGACTTGTTATTTTATAAAATACTGACAACATTTATATATATATAAAAAAAGACAAAGATATTGTCGCTTTTTACTGCAAAAAATGTGTGAATTAAACGATGCTTTTTTGCCCCCAGGTTTCTGGCATTAAATGATGCATAGACATAAATCATATACAAATTTGAACAGTGCAGTATTAATGTTTGAACTTTTGATTAATTCAGAAATCAATATTTAGTAGAATAACTCTGCCTTTTTAATCACAGCTTTTAAGCATCTTGGCAAGCTCTCCACCAATCTTTCATAGTGCTCCTGGGTGCTGCCGCTCCTGGTGCAAAAATTTACTCAGCTCAGCTTTGTTTGATCACTTGTGACCATCCATCTTTGTCTTGATCACATTCCACAGGTTTTCACTGGGGTTCAGGTCTGGGGATGGGGATGCCCATGACAGGGTCTTGATCTTGTGGTCCTCCATCCACGCCTTGATTGACCTGACTGTCTGGCATGGTACATTGGCCTGCTGGAAAACCCAGTCCTCAGATAGACAACATTGTCAAAGCAGATGGAAGCAGGTTCTCTTGTACATGGCTTGATTCATGTGTCCCTGACAAACTTATTGCCTCGTTGCTTTAATATAATAAATATTTGTATTTAAGCTTCTGATATGATTAGCTTGTATTTCCATAGCAGTTAAACTTGAATTAATTTACAAAATGGAGAAATCTAATGAATCCCGACATCAACAAACTGCATTTTTCGCAGGATTTTGCAGAATGTTCATCTGTGATTGATCTTGTTCGTCCCCCCAAAAATCTGTTGAGACGTTCTCGTTGCTGTTTAAAGCTTTAGAGCGCTGGATGAAAGGATTCTATTTCCTATGATAAAACTCATCAAGCAGGCCCTTGTGCTTGGCACTGCCCTCTTCTTCCCAGCTCTCTGAACGCCAGGCCTCTTTAATTCATCTTACAAAGGCTTTGCAAAAGGAGCTTAAGCTGCTGAGAGGAATGGAGCAGAGAAAAAAACATCGAGAAACACAACGCCCCTTAAGGACCGAGGCACTAATACTTATTACGTGTGGAAGCTGTTGTGGATCATTTATTAGGCTGGTTTGAAAGCGTATTACTTTAGGAAAAGTATATCGTAAACAAATCCAATCGCTGTTCAAAGTTCACAAGGGGGTAATGCACGTGCTGCTGGGTGGTCTGGAGAAATTAACTTGCTAACAATTGTGGGCTCGGTCTGTCGCTGACAGATGTGGCCTTTAGACTAGCACTCACCCTGATGAGTCTCTTAGGTGTTTTTCTCTCCAGCTGTAATAAAATGTTGAGCATGCCATGCTGATGAGGTGTAAAGGAAAGGAGCCGGGGTTGCAGGTGGGGATGGACGGAGAAGTGTTGACCGTAGCAGTACTCAGGCATGTTGTCTTCCATGAAAAAAAACTTTTATGGAAGACAACATGCCTGAGTTTATACAGGAAAGAAGTGACAGTTGGAAGTTGTGTAGTATGTAGTGATGCAAAGGAGTCCTGCTTTATGCTAGGTTCACTGATTACGGGGCTTGTTTAGTACTTTTAAAAAAATAATTTAACACAACTCACAATCCTAATACCTGCCGTGCACAGGCACAACATGCACTGCTAACTTGAGAGGTTCATCACACGGGAGGGGAAAAAAATCTAACATTTCCTTCCTTCATCGTTCCACATGTGTTTGTGTCTGTTGGAGGTAGTACCACCCACATGGAGGCTTGCCGGTGTTTAGAGGAAACAGCAAATGCATGACGTCTATAAATAGTTCGCAAGTCTCCGGGGATGGCTAAAAATGCAAAAGACTTGTTAGAAATGGTTTCAAATGGAATAAAAAATAATAATAATAATTAGTTTGGTTTTTAACTTACATATTAAGGAATTGTTACAGTGGAATCAAACTTTTAAACATACTTTTTGTTGAATTACTCATTTTTAATTTAAAGAACAGATTATTTATTTGTTGTGGTTCAGAAATTCCTGTTACATGTGTAGATTCTTGTTCGACTCTGTAATGATACCAGGAGTGGACAAATTGCTGCCCTAGGAAAAACATGCTGTTATTGTTTATTTATATATATAATTTATTTATTTATTTGTTTTTATTTTTGTGTGTGTGTTTCTGTCTGTCTGTCTGTCTGCAGAAGAGGAATTGTCGCACAGTTGATATATTTGTTCAAACACGCGGCAGTGATCTGACCTTGAAATTCTTTCCGTTGTCACATAATTAAGTTAATTGCACATTTTATCCACGTCTATTCGACCTCCAGGCTTTACATGGCTTGTTTGACTTGCTAATAAAGTTGTGATTTGTCAACCCCTTAAAAATATCAATTATTTATTTATCCTGCCATTAAAACCTTTAACACAGGAATTATTTAAAATGTATCCAGGTGTTGTTAAAGAGCAGCTGTCAACTAAACTAAACTTTAAATCATTGGATTTAAACAAATAAAATAAATACGTTTGGTATATCAGCATGTCTGCATTAAATAATCAACACGACATGCGTGCATTTTCATGTCATTTTTTCTTTTAATTTGGCGTCGTGGCAGAACATCCTCCAAGGGCCGTCATAACGATTCATTGCTGGGTTTTTTGTGCCAATAATCAGTAATATTTTGTAAGATTGGGGACGGTGTTAGCTTTTTCCCCCTGAGGATCGTTATCTGTGAGATAGGTGGACTAAACAAACGAGAAGAACTCGACCACTGGTCACATGTGTGCATCTCTGTAGTGTGGTGTAGTGCTCATCTCAAGCCTGGGTGTTTGGATCCAGTCCCAGGATTGAAGATGTCACTTGGATGTACAATCCAACAGAAAGTCAAACAAAAAAATAAACAAATGCAACAGACCCCAGCCACATGTACCAGAAACGCAGTTGAGAAATGAAATAATTTAGAGAAGAGCTTAAAAAGCCATTACCTAATCTTCAATCTAAATTTTATGCATCACTGTATGTGGCATTGCATTTGTTTATTATGTAAAATTAGCTAAATGTATCGTGAAAAAAAAATTAATAATTCAACAGCACATCGAATAAACAAAGATTTCCATGATATCATGGAAAAGCACATTGTAACCAGATTAATCACAATATCATTATTATATCATTAAATCACGAGCTGGAACTAATCCCAGGTGACTTCAGAAGGGAGGCGGGGTGCAGCCTCAATCTATTCCAGGACTAAAGGCTGTTTCACACACAGCATGACACGAATAAAAGGTGGGGGGTTCACGAATTCAAAGAAACATTGAATTCGACATGTGGGCATTCTGATCAGCTAATCACCAGTGAAGTTCTCAAATGTTGAGCTAGTGCTTGCACTTTTACATGATAAATGAAGAATAGAACATTTTGCATACATGCGGTTTTGAGAAGAAGGCAGGAACACAAATAATTTCACTGATTAGTCCAGGAGTTGAAACTCTCATGGCTGCTTTTGGACCGATTTCAGGACAGCCGTGTGTCAGTTATTGAAATCGCTGTCTTTATACCATGTTACCCATGTCAAGTTAGTCCTGGGTACTGAGACCCAAAATAAATTGGAGTCTCTGCCATCTTCCATCAACTGCCAAGTGTGAGGTTTCATGAAGCAACGCCCTGACTGCTTGAATGCCTCCTTGCCTCCTTGCATCTCCTTAAGGAAATGCTTTAAAAAAAAAAATAAAAATCTAAATTATGGTGAAAAAAATGAATGTCCCTTTTTTTTTTTTTGCACACAAAATTACGTCTTTGATGGTGAAGTGTTCATTTACAGGTAGTCATTCAAAAATATTACCATTCATGCAAACTAATCTCACAAAAAAAAAACCGCTTAGTGTGAAAAGACCTTAACACAGACACAACCAACCATCCATACTCACATTCCCACCTCTGGGCAGTTTAGAGTCACTAATGTACAAAATGAATAGTTTACCAGAATTTTAGGACTTTTCCATCATGATATTATAGTGATATCATGGTGTAGGTGTGTTTGTATGTGTATGTATGTATGTATGTATGTGTATGTATGTGTGTGTGTGTGTGTGTGTATGTGTGTATGTATATATATATATATACACACACAAACACACACAGGGGTGGAATTTAGCAAAACTAAGCTATTGTCCATCAGGACTAGTGAAATTATGAAACTACTAGTCCTCCTTCATATTTACTGGTCTGGAACACTATATCTTCTTTGTCTATCGGATTTGTCAGGTCGCCAGCAGGATGACTTGCTAGCTAATTTACCTCACCCAACAGATTTTTAACTCCCACGGGCCAGCGGTATAGTGTTAATTTCCACCCCTGTGTGTGTGTGTGTGTGTGTGTGTGTGTGTGTGTGTGTGTGTGTATATATGTGTGTATGGGTGGATGGTTTGGACAGATATCAGGAGCATGTTGTGTCAGGAGCTTCAGGTGATTTTGAGCTTAGTGTGAAGGTACTATGTGTACAAGTGTTGCCTTATGTGTTTTGTTTACAGATTGTTCTGTTTAGTCTGATTTGGTTTTTTCCCCCCAGATTATTTTGTCTAGAATTTCTGTTTGTACTTCAAGAGGATCCTCTGAGTTTGTACCCTGTTGAATGCTAAGCCTACAGATTTGTAGCATGTCTCTATTTGCTATAAGATAAAGTGCACAAGTAAGCAACGGGGCTGAAGAAGGAGAAATCCCTCACGCCTCTTAGCCGCTTATCTGGATTTCCTCTCCAGCCCAGCCTCCTCCTGTCTTCTCTTCACGACTCTGACCTTGACAAGAATGTGGATTATTATTGTAATAGATACTGCTGTGTGAGAGTGAGTGAGTAGCAGTCATACTGGTAGGCGGTGGTCAAGAGCAGGACGTATGATCTGAATCTTCTCTTTCTCACATATAGACCTACGTCTGCTTTTCCTCTCTCGCTCGGGCTCTCTCCTGCGTACTGCATGTCGTCAGCGCTCTCAGACTTGACATCTGGATTGCTTCCTCATATTTGTCTTCCCTAGTCCTCATTTGCTTGTAAGAAAATGCAGATTCTAGAAATGGAATAAATGCCAATTCAGACAAAGTGTCTTTTACTCATGGCGTAAAAACAAACCTGAATGCAAAACCAGGATAGAGCAAGTCTTCCGTCTTCCATTTGCGATTGAAAAACCTGGCGGTGTTTGTTTTTTTTTTGCTTGCTCCCTCTCTCCGTCCCTCTCTCTATCATTTTCATTCTCAGACAGCAACTGTGTGGAATGCAGGTCGCCTCTTTGGGCTGGAGAAAAGAGGGCAGTTCAGGGGCCTCAATCCTCCCCCGTGCTTTGCCTCCCCGATGTAGTGAACAATACAGGAAAGCTGACCAGCTGCAGAGAGAGAGAGAGAGAGAGAGAGCGTGAGAGAAGGGATGGGGGTTGGGACAAACAGACAGGAGATGGAGGACGGCTCTTCAGGCACCTGCTGGGTGGAAGCCAGGCTGTAAAAGATCTGACATTGGGGAACAACCGAGTCACTCCTGACCGTTTGAGTTAGCAAATTAGAAACAGCGTATCCGCTGCACGCTGTGCAGGTCAACACCGCTTACATTCCTCTTAGATTGAGAACCGAAAACTGCACAACTTTGTTTTCTCCCTGAAGATTGATGCATCTGCTCTGGTGAAGTTGACATGATAATGGTCTATTTAGTACGCCGGGAAGAGGGGGAGGGAATCCAACGTGAGAGCCGAGGACAATCACATGAGTGAAATCTGTGGAAGAATGCATTCATCATGAAACTAATTTCTAATGTCACGACTTGTATTCTCCTTCCCCAACTCCGCACGGATGTTAATGAATTACTGCGTAGGATCAATGTACCGGATCTGGAAGTCATGTGACGCCTGGAGGATGATGATGGATTAATCGTGTTCGGTATGCTCCAGGCTGGAAGGCTTTTGTTATGGTGTTAAGCGATGCACAGAGCTCATTTCTAATAGGAATGCTTATCTGCTGGAACAATTATGATAAGCATCATTACGTTTTGCCCAATTGAGCCTGAGAAGAGGAATATTTCTATTGCTACATGAAGCGCAGTGCACAAAAGTGGAGCTTTGAACAGGTTTCACTTCACTGACAGACAGGGAAATTAAGTGTTTTTACTTCACGGTTGATATTTCTGCAACGCTGAATGTGTTTCTGATATGTAGGGTTGATAACATGCTGCTATGATATCAGTAGTGTTTAAATAATTGAAACGATAAACAGGAAAAGGAGAAAGTGAAGTGTGTTTAGTGCGTGTAGCTATTCAGCATGTTGCAGAAACAAGCTGCCATACATGCATTAATTTTTAACCTTACTGATGACTTGTTCAAGCTGGTGAAGATGTTTATATTTCCTATTTATGTAAGGAGTCTGACTGCAATATTAGCTCATTCTCTAATCAATTGCAGCAATGATTTCTGGAAATGTTCCTGAGCCATGCCTGTTTTTAATGCAGAGCCACTCGAGGGCCCAAAAATCACGGGTCTCCAGTATAAATTTTTGGATTTGTCCCTTGTGCACAGAGATTTCTCCAGATTCTCTGAAACGCTAAATGAGAAATGAAACGTTAACTAAATGTTAACTACATCAAACTCCAATAGAGGTGCTATAGAAACTGGACATCTTTCCAACCTAACGTTTTCTCTCTCACGTGCGCTCTCTCTCTTTCTCTTGTTCTTATGATATTTATTTTGTGAACAGAATCCTCAGCTTCCTCATTATCTACTGAATGCTGTCCAGTCACACATCAAGACTGCATTCTGGTGTTAGGAGTCTTCATGAATTTATTGTAGTGTTTTTAGGATCTTATGTGTAGTCACTGGTATCATTAATTACATTTATTTAAAAAAAAAAAAATCCACTGAACATGAAAGATACCCTGACTGTGTAGCTTGAGTAATAACACATTAAAAGAATCAGCAGTATCAGTTTGTCTTCAAGCGCTTGCTGCTTTAAGATACCACTTATAGACAATTATCATCCTGCTAGAGCGCCACGCTTCATGATTATATAAGCAGCACAATTTGGCGGCTGAAAATATGGGCAAAATTTTATTCAAATTATATAGATAATTTAATTTCTTGTCTTTCATTGGTTTTAAGGAAATCAGAAAGAGTGTAAATTGGACGTTAAGCACTGGGAGTGTACAAACCCGAGAGTATTCAAATTGACAGTTATTTTTTTAAACACCTAATTGAAATAAAGCAATATAGAGAACAAAAAGGTTTTCATTTGGTAGTGCCTGGATGATAGCAATATGTACTGTTGATACACTTCATCCATAGCAATAAGAAAAACATTAGAGTTTCACTTGAATGCAGTAAATACAAACTGCCAGGAAAGTTCATGATAATTATGTAAAGTTTAGGGTGCGTAAACAAACCCTTTATCCTTATCATATCCACTGATGACGCACGCTTCGAGTGCCATGCAAATGGAACTGGGCGATTTTATCTATTAATTCAAATTTTTGATTTAGGATGAAGTGTAAAATGAAAATCGCCGTTCACTTTAAAGCTTCAAATAATTTATATATGCATAAGAATTTTTAATTTCAGTGGCTATGTGGGTTCTGTGTGGCACTGGCGCCCCGACCCGGGATTCTTTCCTGCTTCGCATTCCTTCTCTGATAGGCTCCGGTCCTCGCCATCCAATAGAAAAAAAGCCTGTCCTTGATGCATACATCAGCAAGAAGGCAGGACGGAGCTCGTTTCACAAACTGGCAGCTTCTCCTCTGTAATTTGGAAATGTTTGCTTATGCAGTTTCCTACAACACAAACCACTGTCCACTGTAAAGTGTATAAAGTCTGATGCAACTAGAGGTAGTAGCACAACAAACTTGTTTCAGCATCTCAGACACACAGCCAAATAGCTGATCTAGGTCTGCAGATAATGCACGTGCTAACAAATGTGGCTGGAAAACTGCTAGCAGCAATTTGGAACAGCCAATTAGGTTGGGACTGTGGGAGGAAACCAGAATACCTGGAGGGAACCCATGCAAGCACAGGGAGCACATGCTGACTCCACACCGAGCCAGGGATTTGAACCTAGAACCTTCTTTCTGTGAGGCGGACGTGCTAACCACTAGGCCACCATGGCGCCACAATTATGATTATTAAAGCTTTCAGCATTTATTGTTGTCTGAGAATATTGATTCAGATGACTGTAATATTGGTATCATGATAAATTAGTTGTGATTACAAATAATTTACATGTAAAAATAAAATTTAATTTAAAAAAATAATAATTTTTAATTTAAATTGTCCAATCAGTCCAAATATTTATATTAAATAAATTATTGATATAAGTATCATTCATTCATTTTCTGAACTGCTTAATCCTAATTAGGGTCGCGGGGAGGCTGGCGCCCATCTCAGCCGAGTCTGGGCGAGGGCAGAATACACCCTGGACAGCTCGCCAGGCCATCAGAGCAGAGCAGAAACACGCTGACAGCAATGCAGCCTACTCCTTACGAAAGTCAGCAATGGTTCTTTTACATGCCTCCCACCACAGACAGTGAGAGACATGGCTGGCCATTGATAACCCAGTTAGCTGCACTGGGGGACAACCCGTTGATAGTGGGGCTTGAACCCCGACCTTGGGGTCAGTAATCCAGCACCCTACCACCGGGCCCCCACTGCCCCGATATAACTCTCTACTACTAGCACTACTTACTGTACTGATGGTAAATTAACAACTCTATGTGTAAACAAAATATCTCCAAGCACAAGTTTTTAATAATTAAAAACGCAGCAAGATTACCATCAGGTAAAACAATGAGTTTCTGCTATTCCGGCATGATTGTGAAAACTTGCTCCATGTGTAATGCGTGTAGTTCACAGCGACATGGTGCATGCAATCACTAGTTTATCTCACAGATAGTAGTCACTGTTTGCTATTAGCAGTAACTATTTTTAGAATTTAATATTCAGTACATTATATTAAACACGTGTTTTACATTTCGACACAGCTCTGACCTTTTTTTTTTTTTTTTTTTTAAACCATGGTGGTGTAAATCAGATTAGTTTTTTATCTTTAGTAAGAAATGAATCAAGATTCTAATGTGGTTTTATGCACAGCCATAATTCCACTCTCAAATTTTTTTTTCATGACATCTGTCAATAGACACTGTAAGGGTCAGGGCTATCATATGTTCCTCCGAGTAACTGGGTCACGGGGCAGTGTTACACTCTCAGACCCATAGTGTTAGCCAGCTGCCTGTCTTCGAGACGGGCGAAGAGTGAGTGGAGCAATTAAATGGGTAGGTTGATACTTAGACATTTTTTTAATTTATTCCATTAAACTCTCCAGTGGTGAGACTCGAAGGGTTTTGCATTTACGAATCAATAGTAATTGTGGTTGAGCGCACACTGGATGAAAGTACAAGCGCACGAGTGTGAGCAATGTTTGCAAGGGAGAGGGTAACTCTTTACCACAGATGTCTGTGGTTTTTGTAATGACGGGACGAATGAATCCGAGGCTTGGAAGCGTGAATTATTTTGGAAAAGCAGTTACAGATGAAGTCTCACTTTGAGGCATGTATCATTCTCACATAAGCATGCGATTGATGACAAACGAAACCTCACTGCCCATGGAGAGACGCCATTGGCTTATTTGGCAAATAGCTTCAGAAATTCGGAAGTATTAGCACCATGTTTTTTTGGCGCCATAATATAGATTATTAAAGCCTTGCAATGGAGCCAGTCTCGAAAAATAATTTCACCTTTATGACAGCACTTGGTTGTGTTGCCAAATTCAACACCAGCTATCTTATAAAGCATATGAAGATCAAACTGGCAGGACCCTTCCATTCCTCCCATTCCTCCACTTTCACAGCTCTAGTGCGCTTTAACAAGATACCAAACCCCGACTGCTCTCCAGATGCTGCAGTGTGGCTGCTCACTGTTCGGGGTTTGAATGAGTTAAATGCAGAACCTGATTTTTCGTGTGGGATTAATACTCGTGTGTGTGTGTGTGTGTGTGTGTGTGTGTGTGTGTGTGTGCGTTCGTTCTCAAGTCAGCGCGATAGAGCAGCTGAATTGACTCGAGCTCTCAAAGCGTCATGTCTGATTGAATATCAGCTTGGCTTAGCAGCTCCTCTTGTTAAAGGAGCGAGAACAGAACATATGCTTAAGAGTGCAGGACTTTTTTAAGAGCTTGAGCTGAGTAATCTGATAAGTGCAGCTCGCTTATCTTAGCAAGCCAAGGAGTAGCGAAGTAGAGCTGACATATTACTTAAGGACATGACCTAACAGCTTTCTACACACATTCAGCTTCATTCTGAAAACCTGACTCTTATAGGGGTCTCTCAGTTTCATGTTATTTTAATATAAATGCATTTAAAAATTAATAAGTAATGTTTTTTTTAATTATTATAAAATTCCTGAGAAAATAAAATTTTTAGGTTTGTTGTGCTTGTTTGTTTTATTGTAAGTCAGCCAGCATAAGCAGTGATGAAACGATTGATCAGCCTAATCAATTAATTATGCCTCCTTCAGGCATCTTAAAGTGTCAGAATTCGTCTGTTCAGCCTGTAATTATGACCAAACGCAAAGCTTCACCATTCTCCTGCTCCAGCAACCGGTGTACTATAACGTAACACCATGTTCGAGAGAAAACACTTATCATTAGAGCATTGCTTCCAGAGAACAAATGGTATGTTTGAATTTCAAGCTCTCAGCATTGCTTAAGCTTGTTTTACTCGACTCTGTGTAATTACTGCAAGCTTGTATCCAGCTTGTATCAAATTGTCGAAGTAAGGAAGGGAAAGGCATTTGATTTGAATTGCCTGTTAATCCAGTATAGTAACAAAGGTACTGCAAGTTATTGCCATTATTATTGTATTTTGTGTTTTTGTGTATAAAGTATTTTTTACAAGTAGCACCATCAACATATAGCTGGGAGAACCTTAACTATTTTTTCAGGTATAAGACCTTTTTGCTTATTTTTGTATTTTTGTTCTTTATGCTTTTTTTTTAATCATCTTTGACTATGCAAGCTAATGCTATGTAGCTTATGTTAATTTGCAAGCTTGCCATTATTGTGCTTATTTCAAAGAACAAACACGTGAAATTTATATGTACTGGATACCAACAGGCAAACAACTAGCTAATCTCAGTGACATAACTTTTTTACTTGCAAATTAACTGGCTGGTATTTTCATAAATGATACCATTTCAGAGTTTTTGCAGGATACGGTGACACTGAGTAGGGCTTCAGTCCACAAAAAGAAAAAAATTTGAGCATAAGATCGCATTAAAGGTCTCTTTAGACTCAAAGCTGATGAGCTTCATCTTGTTATAGGAGGCAGATGGTTAATGATCACCCTTCACTACCGGTCAAAAGTTTTAGAGCACTCCTATTTTTTCAGTGGTATTGAAATTTAAGCAGTTCATGTTGAGTGAATGACCTGAAAAGGATCAAAGGTAAGCAGTATGTCAGAAATAGCTCAGAAGGAAAGAATGGAATGGCAGCGTAGTGTCCAGGCTCCCATCACGCTGGTTTGGAATGAAGTGGAGAGAGGGATGAAATCAAAGCAACCAATATAAGAATGCCACCAATGTGTTCTGCTAGAGTCCCAACATTTTATTATATTGTCTTAAACCGAACAATTTCTACAACTCTTCTTCTGCTTCTTTTCCTTTCTTATTTTATTTTTTTACCCCCAGCTGTTTGTTCTTTCTAAAAGTGCTTTAACTGGAAAAACTTGACCCTTACTGTATGTCATTCAGATGTAGTGTGCAGTTCAAATGATCAAAGCAGATCTTTTCACAATTCCTGAATCACTGTTTACTTTTAAATTTTAAATGGTTTTGTCAGTCAATGTCATAACGAACACAAGGCAGCTAGCTAAAATAACCAGATACGGCTGCACGGAACTTACGACCCAAATCAAACAGCTCTGAAAACAAGTGGATCCTCAATCATTTCTAGAAAACATCTACATTTACATTTATGGCGTTTTGCAGACACCCTTATCTTACATTCATCATTTTTATACAACCAAGCAATTGAGGGTTAAGGGCCTTACTCAGGGACTCAAGCTTGGTGATACTGTGGCTTGAACCGTCTACATCAAATCTGCTACCATTTATAAGATAAGCAGCACAAGATCCTCTGCAGTATGATTGAGTAAAAAGCCTTAAACAATGTTTTTATATAAGATGAGATTTTTTCCGCACACTGATTGAATGGAATTATATACCTAGCTCAGCAGATCAAGGAGCTTTATTAGCCTTTTTGTAGGACATCGTGATCATCTGCAGGGAAGTATCAGTTATAAAGAAATAATGAACTGCATCCTCAGGGCAATGCTTAAACCAATTCTTTTGCAATCTTTGTTAAAAAAAAAGAATGATCACAGGGGCGTTGATGGGAAATGAAAGATGGAGCACCCCTGGTTTGATTTGCATATTTCCTGCTTATTAGGTATCATCGATCGCGTCAGCTTATCTCAGCCCCACACA
Organism: Tandanus tandanus; assembly: GCA_039654325.1. Taxonomy (NCBI): domain Eukaryota; kingdom Metazoa; phylum Chordata; class Actinopteri; order Siluriformes; family Plotosidae; genus Tandanus; species Tandanus tandanus. Next base: position 9,682,280 of record JBCNYH010000017.1, on the reverse strand, counting down.
GCTCTCGTTCACAGATTGATTGATTTGGCTTAGTTGGTTGCCTGGAAAGGTGATTGTTTTTATTCTCTCAATATTACTTTCTGTAAAGAGGTCTAGTGGGAAACCCTAGTGGGAATCCTGTGTCTTTTTGGAAGAAAGTTTCTTTTTTTTAATGACAGTTCTACTAAGATCTGGACGAATCAGAAATCTATTAGTTAGCTCAGTGGGTAAGTCGAAGCTCCTGTGTGTTGCATGGATCCATGCCCAGAAATGATCTTTCCTCCACCAACAAGGTTATGTTTTCAGTTTAGTTTATTTGTCTGTCTGTCTGTAAGCCATTTTGGGGCAGTGCCATTAATTTAGTTTCACTAAATTAATAGTTAATATCCTTGGTAGAAGTTATGGATTTGGAAATGTGTCTAGAGCTATAAAGTAGTTAGTTATGTTTGACAGGTTTGCATATCATACGAGAGTTGACTACTGTCCATGGAGGAGGTCTGCACTCTCTAAATGCTTCTGGTTTATTTATGTTTTTGCTAACAGGGATTGGCAGTAGCTAATTGGATAGTTAAGTGCATTATTACAGACACGAATTGAGCAACGTTGAAGTTCCCAAGTGGCACAACAGAAAAGGGTTAGCCCTATTGTGGACCTCAACTAGTTCAAATCATGATGGCCAGTAGCACAACATAGCATAATTGACCGGGCTGTCAGGGAAAGGGGTGGCAAACACTTTCTTCTCTTTTAATCACCACAACAGTATGTAATCATTGGCATGTATGTAAAGGTAGGTGGCTCGTGCTTTGCTTGAGCATGAGCAGCAGTTTTGGGGGTGGGGGGTGGGGGGGGGGGGTGGCATCATGTGCCTCAGAGGATGCATGTGGTGGCCTTGACCACTCCGGTTGGTAGTCATGTAATAGGAAAGAAATGGCTGCTGGGTGGCCATCAGGGATAAAAATTGGATGGATATACGTGTGTGTATGTGTGTATATATGTATGTCAAGGGTATATGTGTGTGTATGTATGTGTATGTGT
>JBCNYH010000017.1:9626601-9643316 GCA_039654325.1 Tandanus tandanus | reverse complement strand
TGTCTGTCTGTCTGTCTGTCTGTCTGTCTGTCTGTCTGTCTGTCTGTCTGTCTGTCTGTCTGTCTGTCTGTCCGTCCGTCCGTCTATTCACTGGCTGGAATAACAAGTGCTACTTTGTGTCCCCTGATGGATGTGACTGATGATGTCTTGACTTTCCTCTTTGATGATGTGAATGGTGATTGGTCAGGGCCACACTTGCGGTGTTTCCAGCAGTCTCCCAAAATACCCGTCCAGAATCTGACACAATGATTGCATAATTGATCACTGTGAAAGAGGTTAATATTGTGTAATTCTAGTCTGATCGCGATTTAAAGAAGGACTGAGACTTTCGTGTCAGGAGGTTTTGGGATCGATGGCTTTCCACACAGCGCTGATCATCTGCGCGCCTTTCCGCTTCACCCTGATTCATTTCAACCGGACTGTCCGTGAACTCAACCTGCAGAACAAGCTCCAGGCTCACGGAAAGAAGCGCAACGCGGGTATCTCCGGTAATATGGGGAGTTCTGTGTTTGTTTCTGCCGCGGTACCTGCGCCGAGGCTGTGAGCTTCCCGGAGGAGAATCAGGTACAGTGAGCAACATGCTCTCGTTTCTCGCGAGATTTGAATAAAGGAGAGTTTGTTCTGGGTTGATATTAAAGAACACAGTGCACACTTCACCTGAACTAATCACAACCTTCATAGAAAGTTAACTTTGATTAGTGTGTTCATGCTGAAACTCGTGTGATGGGGGTATAATCATGTGTTAAATGTATTTGAAGTAAATTAATGAGTTGAGAAGACATTAGAAAAGCTTTTTCTCTCTCTCTCCATACAGCCATATATGCATTTTACATCTTTTTTTTTTTTAATTTTCTGTTTTTGCAAGGTTTACATGTGCACCATGCATATTGAATGTTACTATACCATTAACACACAAAGACAGGTATATGTTTCTTCTGAGGCTGCATGTCTAATGATGTAGATTACTGTGTGAAAGTCCAGGCACATTCCAGGAGCAAAGATGCTTTCAAAATAATCAGATTCAATATTTCTACTTAGAAAAAAATGCCATGAACAATGATGAATTAAAAAAGCAATATGTGGTGTGACAACTATTTCTTAAAAAAAGAAAAAGTATGTATATATATATATGATTTTCAGGTATAATTTGGAGACCCATCCATCAGCTGTCATTATGTTCATTTGTCTGAAGAGTAGTCTCTCATATAATCCTGTGCTTTCTTTACTGACATACAAACATTTTTCTGCAGCATTTAATTCTGTGCTGGAAAACTAATGTTTGGATATCTAAATGGTTTTGTACTAACTGCAAAATTTATCTGTCATCAAGTTAAAATGTACAACAAATAGGATGCCCATGACTTGTGTACAGAACTGTATATCTCTGTTTAATAGCTAGTTATTTTCCTCTAAATTTCAGATAAGTATGCAAGATATTAATGAGCACTTTATAATCGTAACACGTAACTGCTTAGTATTCTTTACATTTCCTTACCCTAAACCTTATTGTGCACTGGGATTGCAAAGGGTGAACTTTCCATGGGAACCTAAGGGGAGTTTTGGAAATATTTCAAGCTGGAAATGGGAATTTCCATGGGAATTAACTGGACTTTTAGGGTCATTTTTCAAACAGTATCATATCAAACTAAGCACCAGGACAGTGCATGCACCTCCAGTGTGTGTGCTATGTGTACCTGTTTGGGCGGGGAGGTGTATATGCCAATGACCATGACCGAATGTTTGTGAATGCTTGTTAATAATCCTTACTAAATTCCTGGAGCTAGATCATGATTCAGATTTGCTCCAAAATGTGATGGGTTCATTCCAGGCCCATTCCCCAGACCGCCATCAAGATGGATGAAAATTGGAATGGTATTTTTTGGGTAATATTGTTATAAAAAAGTCAAAATCTTTAATAAATTCCTAGATCCAGATCATGATCCTTATCTGCTCCCAAATGTAATAGATTCTTTTCTGGCCCAGGCCCCACCCCTCCACAAGTTTGATAAAAATCAGATCAGATGTGCTGTTTGCAAGTGATGGAGAAATGCTTAGTGCAGCGTAGAAATTCAACTGATTTGCATGAAATCTGGTTGATTTAACCAATATTATGCTGCAAGATGTTTTTTCCTACTACAGAAGTTCCCTGGTATTTCCAAATTTCCTGTTTATTTCCTTTAATTCCCATAAATTCCCCTTAATTCCCATATATAGCCTGTAAATTCCCATGGACAGTCTCCTGTGTCTGTCTACTATTGCAGTACATTATATGGTGCATCTCTTTGTACACCTCTCTGTAAGTTTTTACAATAGAAATTAACGATGTGCATCTCCATCACTGTGGTGATGCAGTATGTATCTTTTTTTGTTTGTTTTTTTTTTTTAAATTCTATTTTAAATGCAGTATCTCAATGCATCGTCAATGATCAGATGCACTCACAAGACAAAATTGTTTAAATATTTTTTTTATTTTTTTTATTTATTTTATCTATTTTTTTTTTTTTAATTTTTCAAAAAAAATTTAAATTCTATTTTAAATGCAGTATGTATCTCAATGCATCGTCAATGATCAGATGCACTCACAATACAAAATTGTAAAAAAAATTTTTTAGTTCATTTATTTATTTTATTTTATTATTTTTAAATTTTTTGATTTTTTTTTTAATTCTATTTTAAATGCAGTATGTATCTCAATGCATTGTCAATGATCAGATGCACTCACAATACATATGAAGCAGCTACTAATGCAATACGATATGATATTTCCTGTTGTGAGCCTTTTTAATTCAATTCAGTGCAATTCAATGCGAGGCAATTCAAAGCAGTACAATGCTGTGTAATTCAGTAAGATACAGATAGATTTGATTTCTTTGGTTCTTCTTGACAGTTAAAGTAAAATGAAAGCAAGAATTCCAAAGCCTCCTGTTACACATGAACATACTATATATTTTCATTATCAGCTGGTTTACTTATATTTTCAAAATTGCAAGTCTGCTAAAATCCATTCGATAGTTTGCATTAGTGAGATTGGAAAGGCTGCAGTTTGACTCTCGCACGTGTGTGAAATTACGAGAATAGGACAGGAATATGTCAGTTTATGTTATGCGAGCTAATAGCAAAAACAACAGTATACAGATATTAAACTAGGAAGTCTTAACAGTATACAGTACAACAAAAGTAAACAGTATAACAAAGTATACAGATATCAAACTAGCAAGTGACTAATAAATTAGTGAACTTCTAAATTAAGTAAAATTAAGCACATCTACTCAAAACGATCTTATAATTACATGCATCCGACAAACATCAACTCATTTACATGAACGAGTGGTATAACCCGCCATTACTCATATGCAAATTACTTCCAAATTTACTGTACACACACATGAGCCATGTGTGACTTTTTACAGTACAATGTCGCTACAGTACCATGTTTTGCGGATTTATTACCTTTTTTTCTTCACAAAGAAGCCTGTAATAACAATAGGGCGTTTTGATGTGCAAAGACGTATATGATTTATGCAAACTTTTATTAAGTCTGGGATTCATTTCCCATTAACACAGTAAACATTTTTTGTCAACAAAGGGAACGTGGACATTCTAGGCTTACCGGCTCGGGAACTTGAAACCCTTTCATATTTGTAGCGCATACTTTCTGCGGGAAAGGATGCTGGTGGATCTCATGCCTGGTTAAGAAGTAATGTGCATTAATAAATTAGATGTTACCAACATAAAAAATGTTATAAACAGTGAATCCAGATTTCCACTTCAAGTTATATCTGGTTACATCATGACCCGTGTAACCGGTACACTAATAAAAAAAACGATCTCATTTTTTTTTAAGGATGGTAAGATCCTCTGTAGAAATTATATCGTATATGAAACAATCACATTAATACAACCATGGAGTTTGTCTTTCAGCTGTAATTTCTGCCAGAGCTGCTGATAAATGTTCTTTGACATCTTGGAAACAAATGAGTAATTGTTTATCTCTATTTAATTTAAGGTATGACCAAGGAAAATGTCCATTCAGGCCAAATTAAGAATGAAAAAAGGCTTCTGGGAGCTTTTTTAATAATAATAATAATAATAATAATTTCAGAATCACCTATATTCATCTCAGCTGTAATCTGGCGTTGTGAGTGTTAGAAGGACCTTTTGAAGTCCCTCCAGCATTTATACAATTGAACAAAGGACTGTTGACATCTCAAAGAACAAAGTAGCGTGTGTGTGTGTGTGTGTGTGTGTGTGTGTGTGTGTGTGTGTGTGTGTGTGAGAGAGAGAGAGAGAGATTAAGAGTGGGTGGGGTGTGGGGTTCTCTACCACCTGGCACAACAAAGCCCTCATGGAAACAAGATCCTACATACTGAGCAAATATGTCCACCTGCTCACCACCTTGTACTTCACAAGCCCCTTAGTAAGGATGTGGACAAGATCTGAGTCTCGTACAGGTAGTTAGCTCTTTCTATAAGATGTTACTAGATCCATCCTAAACAGTGAAGGTCAGTATGTGTCCCACCCCTCTGCATGTTTACCAGGCTGTGACATCACAGGATTAAACTAATCCATTTAGCCTAATCAACCACTAATGCCGTCTTCTAAACACACAGCACGGCCTCACATTACACTCACTGTAGGCTGAACTCGGTCACGAAGCACAAACGTGACCCAAGAGAGCTGGGAGGAGATTCGGGCTCTTTGATTTTTATTTGTGTTGTGTCTGGTTTTGAAATCAGTCTAAACAAAGTCTGTTAGGAAAACAGTATCAGTCTCATGTGAGGCCATTGTTTTTTGTCACTTCTGTGTTGGAAAAACAATGACTATAAATGATTCCCAATACAAGACATAACACTATAAAAACCCAACAACAGCAGTCTGAATAAATCATTACACAATCAGATTTAAATTTAATGTCTGAAAAGCCCAAAAAATTGGTATTTAATTCTTGAAAAGAAAATTATATCTAAATTATTTGAGAGCAGCAGACCACACCCTAAAGTTACTGCGACAAATTTAATTCAGTATTGAATTATTTTTGTATATATAGAATTTCTGCAAAGTTTCAGTCAGTCAGCAGTTTTTCTATTATTTGTGACAGTGTATCATTCCACAGAGACATACAGAAAACTTCAGCGTTTTTTTTTTTTTTTTTTTTTAAATCAAAGCATTCAACAAAGCTTACAGTACTTTTAGCTGAATTACCACAACATTGCTCAATACTTAAATGCTCGTTTAAGAAAGGGTTCCATGTCCAAGTTGTCATAAAACAATGGAAATATCCACTTATTTTGCTGATTTTCAAACCATTTTTGTGATTGCTCACGGTAACTCCCTATATCCATATTCGGTAAAAGAATACTCTACCTACTTGTGGAATCCCAGAAGGATTCCCCGAATCATATAACGCTAAACCAATGAGAAGCCTCAAAACAGACATGACTCCGTGTAAATAGAACTCATCTGTTTCTAGGAAGACTCACAGGGGTGTCAAACTCATTTTCACTGAGGGCCACATCGTTAAATTTAAAGGTGATCGAGGGCTGAATAATCACTGAACATCTACTCTAAAAGGGCTTAACAGTGACAAGCTAGCATGCAGTCTTTCCTGAGTCATGATTGACTAGTTGTTTACTTGAGATATTCAGCTGCCACCTAGTAGAAGGATGACGAATTAGGTTTCATGGTAATGGTTGATGCAAAGAATGTACGATAATCATATTCTTGGAAAGCTCTTGTGGGCCACATAAAATGAGGCAGCAGGCCAGATTTGGCCCACGTGAGAGTTTGACACCTATGCTCTAGGATTGATTGAGAGCCGGATTCATTTGGTTTATGCTAGGGAATTACAAATGCGGGCATTCAGAAAATGGTTCTGTTACTTTCTTAAAAGTAGCATTTCCTGATTAGCGATGTACAAAGTGATGTAACTCAGTCAATTTTCATGCTATAATCATATACCTCATTTTGAAACATATTAAATTCTCCTTCTAAATATATGAAAATCTTATTATGCTGTATTTACTCCCTGTAAATGATCTCCAAATTAGCCAATATTTTACCTGAATTATTATTTTATATATAGAAATAAAATTACAGAATAAGAAGGTAAATTTTTTCCAAATTAAAAAATAATCCCCACCCCAAAGTTATGGTTTGTTTTGTAACAACTCGTATGGTGAGTAGCATTTTGGAAGGGGTCTCCAGTGTCTGTACTTTGTAACAGTCATGGCTAAAGATATATTTTATGTCTTATTAACTCACAGAGGAAAACGAGAGGCTGATGAGGGAATGACTGTTTATAACTGTTTAACTGTTATTACTTTAGTAGAATTTCTTCTTGAGGTTAAAAAAGGTGCTTTATAAGAGGAGAAACACTTTGTGTCCGGCTGTTATAGCAAAAAGTAACAGCTTTGGGGTTGTGCAGCCAAATCACTCCAAGCAGACATGTTTCATTCCCTAGTTTTCCTTCAGGATTGTGGGGGAAGTTGGAGCCAATCTCAAATGACTTTGGGCAAGATGTAGGGGTACACTCTGAACAGGTCGCCAGTCTACTGCAGGGCTAACACAGACACAAACAACCATTCATACTCACATTCACATCTATGGGCAATTTAGAATAGCCAGTTAACTGAATACGCATGTCTTTGGACTGTGGGAGGAAAGCGGAGTACCCGGAAGCACGGCAATCCCCACACAGAAAGGTCCATGGTTAAGATTCAAGCCCATTACCTTCTCACTGTGAGGTGACAGTGTTAACCTCTGAGTATCCGTGCCACCTGCAAAGCTCCAGTAAGAGAAAGAATGTCCTGATCTCTGGGAGAGCCTTAAACGAATCTGTATTATGCAGCATTTCCACTTTCAGAAAAGTTCACATCAGTGCTTCAAGAAGAAACAAAACCCCAAAAATTTAAAGAAAGTTAAAGCTATTTGCAATAATAATAATGATAATAATAATAATTGAAGAACCATTTAGAACACCAAATCATTTTCTAACCCACATGAATTGTACTTGTCATCATTCAGTGTCTCTAAGGACCACCTACTTTGACTGACATTGTAAACAACCAACCACAGGTAATCAGGTGACATTGAGGAAAGACTTGTGAAGACGCAGACGGTGTCTGACCCAGATTTTGAATTAGATGAAAAACAAGATGATCAGTATCTGTATATGCAGCTACATCTCGTCATGGATTTTATTTTGAAGCTTTTTCAAGAATTACATTCCTCACACCTTGAATCTTGATAAGGCTGCTGATTATCAGAGTCATAGATCACTTTATCTAATAAAAGGACGATGGAAACTTGCACTTTGGAAGCTTTTTTAATTTCAACAAATATGTATAATTTTTTAGATGTTCAAGGAGGACTTGGATCAAAATGCCAAAACATGTCTATGCATAAACATCATTCCGGATCACAGTGAAACTGAAGCCATTCTCAGCTGACTTTGGGTGAGAGGCGGGGTTACACCCTGGACAGGTTGCCTATGTAAACTGTTAGGCAGGCAAATATGAAGGGATTGGTCTTTTGTTGCAGCTGCTGTACAACAAGAGGCTAATGGCCCTATTCATTCTGAGCAAACACGTAGAGCCCGGATCCTTATCACTTAACGGAGCTTTTACTGACGTGCTAACTTTAATTTCTGTTATAAAGGGCCTTTCCATTTAAGGGATTTCATTTTGTTACACCTACCCTTTATCAAACTCATACTGCACTACCAGATGCCAGACACAACGTCATCATCGTAGGCAGGTCAACCATTAAACAAGCTCACTGATACTTACACTGTTTTTCCATGGTAGATGAAATGGTTTCGGTTTTCTCTACCATCAAGGTATTTGGGAATGTTCACCTGCTGACTCCTGTTAACATCTTCAGTCTAAAACAACACATTTATAATACATGATTTAGTTTTTTACAGTAGCATTTTTAATTGAAACATTGATTTTGATAATATGTCAGTGATATTAAGCCACACCCTTAGTTGATGGTGAGGTTAGGGTATATGAGTTAAATCTAATATTTGTCTTGACTTAGATTGAAATAATAAACTGATAAAGTCTCAGATTATAATTTACTACATTTAGCAAGCATCTAGCAAGTAACACACAGCTATTATGTATGGGCCTAACACTGTAAAACACCTGGTGAGTGAATGAGCACGTTTAAGACATTGTATAGTCTGGTTATGAACATGACTAAATACAACGTAAATAAACCAACTGAAACATAATCTGTTTTACTTTTACTCCTGGTGTCTTGCTCTTATAGTAATTATATTCCTTCATTTATTTATTTTCTAAGATGCTTAATCCTAATTAAGGTTGCGAGGAGGCTGGCGCCCATCTCAACCGACTATGGGCGAGGGGGGGTACACCATGGACAGCTCGCCAGGCCATTGCAGGGCCTAAACACCACAACCATTCGCACTCACTCTCACACCTAGCCCACTGTGAATGTTTTTGGACTGTGGAAGGAGTACCCGGAGGAAACCCAAGCAAGCACAGGGGAACATGCAAACTCCCCACAGAAACGCCCGAACCCGGGAATCGAACCCAGGACTTCTTGCTGTGAGGCAAATGTGCTAACCACATAGTAATTATATCATAATATATCATAGTATAGTAACAACCATAGACACATTCAATAATGGCATCTTTTCTGCTTAGATATTATTAATATGAATATTTGCTCAAGTTCAGATTTATATTTTCACACTGTTGGCTTTCCATAGCTGCTCATTGCTGAAAACCTGAGACTGACATCTGACTATAGTATTTATCACCGTTTCCTGTGCCCTGCTCACACATCTCTTTAGAATAGCGTCACCCTATGTGTGTCTAATATAAATCGAATCAAGCTGCTGGAATATAGCCTCAGTGCCATGTCTCCATGTCTCTCGATGCTTGATTGCTGGTTATTAATCAGTAGTGGGCTGAATCTCTCGGGAGAATTAAACAGTGAATGAAAAACAGGAAGAGGCCTGTCAGTGCATGCAGAAATGACTCAGTGTGACTTTAAGAATGAAAGGGACCCAATTAGAGCCAGGAAGGGAGAAGGTAAAGGGCATGCTGTTAATAGATAATAAGTGCATAAGTTCATAAGTGCAGTGTCCTGACACCATCCAAGTCTTTTTTTAATAACAAGTGCTGTGCTGATCTACAGGGAAAACAGTTTGAGGAAATTAAACAGGGTGTGAGAAGAGGGTTGTGTTGTGTGCACACACATTTATGTTTGTCTTGTACTTGTTATTATGCAGGTCCAGGGCCATGAGTGACCATACTGAAGATGTCAGCTTATTAACACCACAGGATGCATCTGATCCCCTGAAGGAGGAAGACACACACAACAATCCACACTTCAAGCAAGTCAAGACAAATGCTTCTTTAGTGTTTGAAGCTTTAAAATGGTTTACTGGTATTGTAATTTAATACAGTGAGTATAGGAGATCTCTAACATAGGGCTGTGTGTTATATTGCAATATTTTCAGGACAGCAATATTTTTCATTTTTATAATAATTTTATATCTATATTAATCCGTCTGCTGGTCTGAGTGCTCTGGTGAATTGTTTGTACAGAACTGAATGATCTGCTCACATTTTCTCATAACTTGAGTCCACATGTGTGAGTGGTTAACATCATAGCCAGCCAGAGAGCACTTCACATAATCTACAGGAACATGTGTCACCTGCAGATTTAGCTGGACAGCATGATGCTGGCTCTCACTTTCAAGTGTGACGTTCTTACTGAGCTGTGTCCCAATAGACGCAGTCAGCTTCACATAGTGCCTCACTGCAGACCTGTTTCAGCAGCACTGGGTTCAGTTTCACTCAGCAATCTGCTGGTTTGATGCTCTTTGGCCCCAGATGAATTATTGACACTAGGCTGTTTGCTCATTGCCTCAAGGACATATTCCCTTTCTCACGTAGGCTTTGTAGCTCATCAGCTGTCACGAGATTCAGCCCCAAAACAAAGAAGGGGCTATTGGAGCGGAGAGTTCTTTACATTCAGGATTTGTAGGTGCATTTTAGTTGAGGTTCCTAAACCTTTTGTGAAACCATAGTTTTGCTGTTTTATTATGTGACCACTCTACAGGGACTGTGGCCTAAATCTTAGGAGTGACACCGTGGCATAGCAGAGAAGTACCACCCTGTCATCGTAAAGTTGCAAGTCCAAATCCACAAATAAAAAGCCTACAGTTGAAAATTTTGGTGGCCTCTGTTCAACTGATTACCTTCATTTCCATGTTAACAGCAATATCTGATCAATGGGTTTCATATTAGGATCATGGGTAATGTAGTACTTTATCAATAATGTAGTGCAAGTAAACCTGAGTAAAACTAGAGGGGCACTAATAGAGTGTAAGGTAAATCCGGCATACAGCATGACCAAATAAGCGAAAAAAACTTTCTTGTTTGAAAGAACTACAAGATACTGTGGTTTGACCTTTCAAGGTTACTGTAGGCCAAAGGTAATTGTCTCATTTGAAAGTCCATATATAGTTTCCTAATAATGTTCCACAGTAGCAGCAGGTCTACTGGCACATGTTTTGAGGTTATAAGATAAAGTTATATCTCCAAAACATTGTTCTCATCGTGAGAACACTACTCAGGTAGTGTAGCGTCTACACCAAGTTGGGTGACAGATATGATGAGTATTTTGTTCAAAATCAAACAGATTATAGTACATAGGTGTCCCGAGTGCCAAATCTGGCCCTGCTCCTCATTTTATGTGGCCCGCAAGAGCTTTTAAAGAATATGATTATCGTACATTCTTTGCATCGACCATTACCATGAAACCTAATTCGTCATCCTTTCGTTCCACTAGAGGGCGGCAGCCTATTTCAAGTAAACAGCTAGTCACTCATGACTCAAGAAAGATCGCATGCTAGCTTGTCACTGTTGAGCCCTTTTAGAATAGATGTTCAGTGGGTATTCGGCCCTCGATCACCTTTAAATTTGGTGATGTGGCCCCCAGTGAAAATGAGTTTGACACCCCTCTGACAAAACTCTTTAATATAGTTTTTTTTTTTTTAAAACTAGACAAGCTACCTAACTTTTGGTTTCTAAAGGTGTGTATTCCGTGATTAGCAATCCTGTGGATCTTCTACTGACTGATAAAACAAATTTGGAATTTTGTTTTATTACCTTTTTCAGCCCCAGAGTGGCATCCTGGCAGCCCTGAGATTTGACCTAACAAACTTCTGATCTTTAGCTGAGCTTCACCTGCCTTCAGGAATTACCATTATTTATTAATTTTTTATTACTATTATTATTTTTTCTTGTCCCACAAGGGAAATTTGGCTCTGCATTTAACCCATCCAAAGTGAGCACACACACACATAAACAGTGAGCACACACTCGGAGCATTGGGCAGCCACATTGAGGGGGTTAGGTGCCTTGCTCAAGGGCACTTCAGTCATGAAGGTGGAGGAAGGGGAGGGGCCCTTCGCCACCACACATTTTTCCTGCCGGTCTGGGAATCGAACCAGCGACCTTTTGGTCCCAAAGCCGCTTCTCTAACCATTAGGCCATGGCAGTATGTCATCTCATGAGGAAGCATATGCTTTGAGATGCCATTGTGCTTTTCATTAAATGTTCATTAGTTGCATACACCCTCACACAATCTGGCTGTCTAATAAAAAACTCACACATCAGACAGGCTCTCAAATACATCATCATATGTCCCCTGCTGTCAGCGCTCTATTACATAAAATAACCCCTGCTGCTGTCAGTGGAAAGCTGTATTAGATTGCTGAAAGAGGATGACTAATGGAGCAAGACCCTGCCAGCTGCACTTGCTTCCTGTCGGCTAAAGTAAGGTCATATAGAGAAGAAGGTGACAGACAGTAGAGCTCTCTTTCAGGCAATAGACAAGCTGCTTCTCCGTTGGCTTGACGCCAGTGCCTCCTGTCCTCTTAGTCATCTCTGATGGGCTCTCTGAGGCAGAGCAAGGGCACACTGACTGATGACGCCTTGAAGAAATTCAATACTGTTAAGGATCCGAGTAAGACAGAGCGACTCTAACTGTGCGCTTTCTACAGGATCGGATTTTTTACATGATAAATATACAGGCACACAAACTTGGAATTATAATTATAAGGGCTGTGTTTATTGTGGTGTAACAGATTTTTTTTTTTTTTACATCAGAAGTAAAATAGATAAATATATGATTTAAATAAGAAATAAAATAATAAATGACATCTAATATCTCTGAGATAGTGAGCTCATCAAATTGCGCCAGGAAAGCTGCAGTGACTGCCATCCATCCAGAGCGGTCAGCCTTTGTATGCAGCGGTTGTGCCAAGAACTGTTACTCCCCTTATCTGTTTGTTCAGCCGCAGCAGCCGCTGTTCCACATTCAACTGAGACCTCAACGAGATGCATCCATTGTCTTCTCAGACAAACAGAGCCAACAACATATACTAATATATATATTATTTATATTGCATTTGGGTTCTCAAACCCAAGTTTGCGTTCCATTAGGAGGATGATAAATTCATAAGTATTATGTGAAAGTGGTTGATGCTACTTGTTTACAATCAGGACATTATTAGCACCGTGTTAAGAGATGGGTTTTGAATTTTCTTATGGAGGAGGTTACATGCATGTTTATGACTTACTGCTTTTACTTTAGTGTTTTAATCTTTATAATCACCATCATTTACTTTTACTTTATAGTCACCTACATGTTCTTGGCATTTACAACTTTTGGACTATGCACCAATAGTCTTAACGTTTTTCTTGCCAATTGCAATCATCTCATGGACAACAGAAGATTCTAAAAATCACTAACTGCCCCTTTTATATCAGTCTCAACAGATTCGGTCCAATAATAGAACCTCACAATGACGTGATCTCCAATCTCATCACTTTGAGTTACTATTGTTAGACATTTTGCTGAGCTGAGAGACTAAATATGCTTATATGACACTATATCCACCACGTGACAACACTCTCCGCTTCTCTCCTCTTACACCAGGGTGCATCTGTTTGACGAGCTGTCCTGTGAGGAGCTCAAGAAGTGCACTAGGGACTCGGTGAGTACCAGACCATGAAGCGTTTCTCTTGAGCTGCACAGCAGTTCTCACTGTTGAAATCAATTTAGGACCAAAACATTTTGTTGCATATATTTTTAATAAGAAGAAAACTATTTATGTAGACTCACCATCCACTTTATCAAAGCACGGTGAAAAGTATGATGTCTGTGACTTTGATCATTGAATGGTTGTTAGTGCCAGATGGGCTGGGTTGAGATTTATATATAATATAATTAGCAGCACGAGATTTTATATATTAAAGAATTGATGAAAGAGAACCGATGAGAATGTTCAGACTGGTTTGAGTCGACAGGGAGTCAATAGAAACTCAAATAACCACTTTTTACATCTGTGGTCATCAGAAAAGCATCCCAAACTGCACAACACCTCAAACATTAACCACAGATCATGTTTACCTCCTGTCAGCCCAGAAGAGGAATCTGAGGGCACAGACTCACTCAAACTGAAAAAGTAGAGGAAAAACCCCAGGGGATTTTTCTTTTTTAAACTGTACAGCTTGAGTGAGTCGGTACGCATGATAGCCTCAGATTCTTGTTCTTAGCTAACCATAGTGGAACCCAGTGTGGTCTTCTGCTACTGAAGCCTATCTACCTCAAGGTTCAATGTTTTGTGCATGTTGAGATGCTTTTCTGATCACCACAGTTTTAAAGAGTGATTATATTACTGTATCCTTCCTGGTAGCCGGATGCAATCTGTTCAGTGGATTGGGAATAGTGCTACATAAAGGTAGCATTGTTATTATAATATAATTAATGTACACTGACCTCTCTTATCAACAAGGTGAATCATTCACTCAATATTTTTTTTTCCCCCACACCGTTTCATGTAAGCTCTAGAGAGCACTCTATGTGTGAAGTTTCCAGGAGATCAGCAGTTGCTGAAATACTCATGCCAGCCCTTCTGGTTGCAACAGAGACCACACTTTTTCTTCATTCTCATATTTGCTATGAGCCTTCACTGAAGAAAATGTATGAATCAGAATAAGTAGTTAATGGTAAATGATAATCTTTCATAAATATGTAAATATAGGTCATGCAGTTTATTAGAATAATGTTGCACACCTTCTGACCAATCAGATTCGAGTGTTCTATCGCTCACCTGATTCACATTCCATGCTGTCGTAACTACACCCTTCTATTAGTCTCACTGCAGTTGCTGGATATAATAATCCAGAATAATTACTGACTTCTGTGCTAAGATGAGTCACTGAGTAAACTTTGTATAAGCAATTATATTTTTTCCCCAACAGATATCAGTATATAGGAGAAACATAAGCACTTAGATAAGTTTAGGAAAGTTCCCTGATGTCACAAGATTTTCATGTCATTTTAATGGAAATGGGTAAATGAGTTGGAGGATGTGTTGAAAACTACCTTTGATCATGTTGGCGTTTAATGGGTTACATGAAGGGATAGATTGCTCCCCCTTAAGGCCACTTACTACTTCTGTTTCAAATCTACGCCTTAGGAATGGCATTGACGCTCATACAGGGTGAAGTATTTATACTTGTGGGCACATGGCATGTCTCCTAGAAGACAATAGCATGAAACATATCAGAATTTACTGCAAGTATATACAGAAAAAGAGCCTAATAAGAGGCATGAGTTCCGTATTTCATTGTTAAATTATAAGGAACAAAAATAGCCTGGACAAAAACAGAGAGAAAAAACTTCAAGTGCTTAATTATAAACCAAGAGAATTGACACTCATCTATATTCAGCACTGCAGTGAAACTGGTGTTTAGATCTGGATTAAACTGGCTGTTATAATGAACTACAGCCCATAAAGAACCTCACACTTTATATATTTACACTGACTTAATATCATAATAGTACTTAGTCTTAGATAGAATTGATTTTTACAGAGAAGAATGAGCGTGCATTGCATGACAGTTCTTGCGGTCTGCACCACTATGACGTTTAGTTACATTTCTGTAGAGGTGCATGTTGGGCTATGGTCTAGAGTCCACGCCAACCTCATTCCCTACAGTGTTGTTTTGAGGCAGAAATTCTTTGTTAATTACTTATCTGACGTTCACTGAAACCATTTTTTTAGTAAAGGACAAAAAAATATATATTTTTTTAAAGTCTTATTGTGTTTTTAGTCTTTTCTTCTGGTAGTCATCTGACATTTTAGTCACTTCTGGCGCAGTAGTATTTTCAGGAAGGAAGTAATTGAGCTGTAGGTCAAGGCCACAGGAAGTTAAAAATCACATGACCTCCAGTCAAAAGTGTGATGTGACTGTTGACCTTAATCCTTGATTAACACCCATAAAGCTCTGATATGAATAGAGTGTGGTTAAACATTAACCCGAGCATTACTGAACTGTCCGACTCACACTCAGCTCATCTTATGCAGAAACGCTTGTGTGTGTAATGTGTGTCTGTGTGTAGTGTGTGTATAATGTGATGCAGGAAGCACCAGTGTGGTAAAGAGTTCACATGCTAGTGCAAGCCTGCAAGCTTTTTCCGCTGAGGTGCAGTGGGAGTATCTGCAGCAGGTCTTAAGCAGGAGAGAGAGAGAGAGAGTGAGTGAGGGGGAGGGAAGAAAGCAATGAGAGAGAGAGAGAGCGTGAAAGATAGAAAGGAAGAGAAAGAGAGCCGGGTAGTGAGAAAGAATAAGAGAGGGCATGAGAAAGATCGGAGTGAGGCAAGAAAGAGATAAAAGAAATGAGGTGGAGTGAACGAGAGAGAGAGAGAGAGAAAAAGAAAGAGTGAAGAAGAAAGAGAGAGAGGGGTGTTAGAGAGAAAGTGAGAGAACAAGAGAGAGAGGGGAGAGATAGGGAGAGAAAGAGATGGCTAAATATGCAGGGAGAAAGAGTATGAGAAACTGAGTGAGAGAGAGAGCGAGAGAGAGAGAGAGAGAGAGAGGAACGCGTTGCGTGTCTGAACCCAGAGTAAAGTCAAGAGAGGATCAGTTCACAGGAACAGAAACAGAGATCCAAAGGCCCAAGAGAGAAGAAAGAGATACTGGGAACCTGCGACACACACTCACACACACTCACTCTCTCTGATCGGAGAGGCACAGTGTGTGTGTCAGTGTCAGTGTTGTCAGCATGCTGAATTTGGTGCAGAGCTCCCGACCGCTCAGAGACAAAAGTGGGCTGCAAGGAAGCTGTGTGCACGAGCTCAACTCTCTCAGTCCAGCCACGACCTCTTCCCACTCCGTCAGCAAGTACAACTCCCAGTACCATAAACTCTTCCACAACATCCCCCAGGAGGAGAACCTCATGAAGGGTGAGTGTGAACGTGTGAGTCTGTGTATTTGCATTCTTTGATGTTCCTTAACCAGAACATGTATTGTACTGTTTATGCTGAAAAGCTGACACTGTTTATCTTCCACCTTATTTTTCACGTCGTCATTTGTGTCTGTGTGAGTGGGTGCAAAAGTTTGCACACCCAAAGGCCAAAATGAAAAGCACAGTGTGTAGCATTAAAATGTGTTGTACGTGTGACAGATTTAGATTAATAAAGAAGTCACTTTGCTTTCTTTAACCTTTATGATCTTCTGAATTTTAATATTGTCTGTTTGTCTTGATATGGATGACTGTGAAATAGTCGTAGGCACATGCAAAGAAATGCTATAGAGCAAGGACACTTATACAGAAATTAAATGTCTATTCAAACAGAAAGTACTATAAAAAGCAATAAAC
>JBCNYH010000017.1:9575354-9594595 GCA_039654325.1 Tandanus tandanus | reverse complement strand
ACACACACACACACACACACACACACACACACACACACACACACACACACACACACACACACACACACAACCATTAATACTCACATCTAGTGTCAATTTGGAACAGCCAGTTAGCCTAATGTGCATGTTTTTGAACTGAGGAAGGAAACCAGAGTACCTGGAGGAAACCCATGCATACTCCACACAGAAATGCCCTGAATTGAACCCAGGACCTTCTTCCTAGGTACTGAATATGCCAACCACTATGCCACCGTGCTGCCCTTCATCCAGCCATCCATCAATCCATTTACCGATCTAACAAATTACAAAATTTGTTTTACAACAACGCGCTTTATTTTGAATGTGTTTATAAAGTCCTCTGAAAGCTGTGCAGATTGTCTGCGCGGCACCTGCTTCTATGGAGTTCAGAGGTCAGTGGACCTGCTTCTATGGAGTTCAGTACTGCGCTGGATACACAGGGAGACAGTAGGGAACTGTGACAATCCAGGGTTTATTTTTTTATATTGTGTTCTTATGTTGTAGTGCATTGTCTGACTTTTGTTTTATTACTAGCTGTTGCTGTACACTGAAATTTCCCTTCTTGGAATCAGTAAAAATTATTTTCTTAAAATATCTGGAGTACGTCACATTTGTATCTCCTAGAGAACAGGTTCTGCAGAGTGCTTGTAACCCTCCCAGGTAAAAACCATGAAAGTGGCACATTTCATGAGTTTTAGAGTGCTGCCCTTTGGTCCATTATGTGCCTCGTGGCCCAGTTTATCCACAAAAAAATGCAGCAAACCAAAACACAGCATGTTCAGTTCACTTCCTGCATTTTGGGCTCATTCTGAATTGAATTCTAAGTGCAGTGGAACTGCAGTGGGGTTCACTTGTAACTTTTGTTATTGTTTGAGATCGTCTGAGCAAGGTGCTTCTTTAATTATTTGCAGTTGCGGACAATACATCAGTACTTGCATTTTGTTACTATAAAAAAACTATTGACTCCTTGTCCTCAGTGTCACAACTTTTATTTCAGTCTAGAGCTATAGTAATTTTTCACTGAGATCTTGTGTTAAGGGTCAGAGAGTTGAACCACTGCACTAAGTCTTCTACAGCATATCCCAAACACCTTCAGTGGGGTTAAAGACATTAATTCATGTGCGAAAATGATTCCTCATGCTCCCTGAGGGTGGAATGTTGCTGTTGTGGTTTGAAATTCCACCTCACAGCAAAAATATCCATGGTTTGAGCCCTGAGCCTGGCAAGGGCATTCCTGTGTGGAGTTTGCATGTCCTCCCTGTGCTTGCATGGGTTTCCTCTGGGTGTTCCGGTTTCCTGTCTCAGTGTAAAGACATGCACATTAGGCTAATTGAATGTTCTTGATTGCCCCTGGTGTGAATGGTTGTATGTCTGTGTTGGTCTTCACCCGTAGTGTCCTGGGATGGGTTCCAGTCTACCTGTCACACTAATAAAAGACAAAAAGACAAAGAAAATATTTATATACATCAATATACACTAAAATACCCCAAAAGATATTTTGTTGGACCAGCTTTGATGGCCGCATGCATTTGCCATGCATTGTCTCTTATACATATATATATGTATTTTTGTAGTCCAGAGTTATATTCATCTTTCAGCAAAATCTTGTGTTGACGATGGGAGATCAGAACCAATCCATAACATCCCAAACACTTTCATTGTGATTAAAATGTCAGGACTTTGCGGTGCCAATTCCTATGTGAAAATAGCCTCACAAATTGGGCAATACCCCTCAGTCCATGCGACACATCATACAACATACGCCCAGTCCCAAGATGGACACCAATAATTGGTAATGTCTTTTTCACTTTAATGTGTGGAACTTAAATTCAAGATGGCAGCTGTGCCAGCCATATTGGATATCGCACCACAACGAAAATTGATAGGTATGTGTAAACACCCATCCACAACAGCATCACACAAAAAATAGTGAGTTTGTGGACAGACAGACAGACAGACATCTGGACAATTCCCTTCACGTCTATTGGGCTGAGGGGTTAAATTGATTCCTCATGATCCCTGCACCACTCTCTCACTATTTGAGCCTCAATTTTATATCAGAGAAGAAAGAGCCCATTGATGGATTAACATGGGTTCAGAATATTCAGGTCATCAGCTGACTTTATTTTATTGCCACATAATGTTGCTGAGCCTTGACCGGACCAACAGAAGCAACCCCAGATCATAACGCCGCATCCAGAGGCTTGTACAGTGGCCACTATGCATGATGGGTACCTCACTTCATGCGCTTCCCTCCATACCGTGACATGCCCATCGCTCTGGAATAGGGTCAATCTGGACTCATGAGATCACTTGACCTTTTACCATTGCTTCAGTGTCCAATCTTTATGCACCCTAGCAAACTAAAACCTTTTATTCCAATTCTTATTCGAAGAAGTGGGTTTCTTAGACCACACAGCTCTTTAGTCCCAGTGCATTAAGTTGCAATTAGTTTCACTATAAAATATTATAAAAGTAATATGAGTTCTGCTTTCCATTTTTTACTATTAATTTTTCAAGTTCACCAAGTGTGTACAAGATCACAGACCACGGTCAGTCAGTATTTTGTTCCAATCACATTTCTTGTGTGAAGTTGACAGTTTAGCACTATCCTTTCAGATTTAATGACTGGTGGAGAGAACACACGCATTTACTGACTTTTTCCATGTGTTATGGGCACTCGGACATGTGCATGCTCTGTTTAACTTGAAGACGAAGTTGAACTTCTAATGACCTAATTAGATCCGGGCATTAGACCTATTGGAAAGTTCCTGTCTATGTAAACGTAATGACTATAGTAATATTACTTTACTTTAGTACAATTTCCATAAGCTCTAAATTACGCTAGTCATTACATTTACACAGACACGAGACACACCGGGACCATTTAAATCCAGGCGATGAATTCTTTTGGCATGGAAGTGTACCTTAAAGAGAAACTGTAACGTAAAGTAAAACCGAATGTCTGAATAAAAACTGATACACAAATGCATGACGATTATGCAGGTATTATTGACTTTGGGCATATTTAAAACTTCATATAAGTCCAGAAGTCTTTCTTTCCATTGCAAAAGATGCTTTATTACTATGAGTTTTATGAGCAGATTCTTGTTCACCACATTCAAATCTGAATCAGGAGAATCAGTCCAAATGTCATGTGTCGGCTGATGTGAGGTCACAAAGTGTTGTGCCAAACACACATACACGGCTTTACAGAAGGGAACAGCTTTTAAAATGAGAACACAGTTTTTTCCTTGTAAAGAGGAGCACAAGGATTAAACATGCATCCTTGTCAAACAGTAAACCGACACAGTCCACATTCTTTCTCATTTATTTTCGGCTGAAAAATAACCCTGAGTGGAAATGTCTGGTAAACAAGTCCTGTCACATTCAACTCATACATTCACTTGTGCTGAATTCATTTCAAGTTTCCTCCATCGTGTGTGTGTGTGTGTGTGTGTGTGTGTGTGTTCTGATGATTCCACTTTACAGGCATTAGCATTATTGTGGGTTGTTGAACAGACTTTAGCACATTCGTGTTCCATTTCTCAACTAAAAACCTACTGAGTGCTTTTTAGTAAACAAAAATAGTGCAAGAAACTGATGAGGATGTGATTCCACCCTCTCCTCTAACAGCACAGTGTGAGATGAGTTTCACTCATACTCAATCAGTGATTTGCCAATGATTACAATACTTTTTAACAAATTAAAGAATGTTGATGACAGCTTTCAGATAGTTCCTGTTATCACTTATCTTATAGCAGCAATATCGTCTATAAGCATGTGTTCCTTTACTAACCTCAGTGTGTTCTTGCTCACAAAGGAGAGAGAGAGAGAGAAATGGAAAGCACAAACGTCTCTGTTCTGAAGACTTAATGACTGTTACAAAGCTGTGACACTGGAGACTCAATTCAACTCATTCACAAAACTATTCAATAAATGTCTCCTTAAAAACAAAGAAACCCCCAAAAATACAATGCCATATGAAAAATATAAAACGACTCTTAAAGCATTTGGCTTAGCTTAATCTTAGCTTAAATGATTAGCAGCATCTGCCTGTCGATGAGTTGTCGATCAGTGAAAGAATTATCTTTCAGAGTAAGCACATTATTATAAACCTGTCCTTACCGAATAAACAACAGTCCGAGCTGCTGTGAGGGAATATTAATCAATACCTTCTGACTGGAGAATTCACCTGCACTGTGGTATAATGTAAGTGATGACAGGATGTTCCACGTAGTTAAAAACAGAATTAAAAAAAAAAAAAAGTGTGTTCTTTAGTTAAACCAGTTTTAATAGTCGGCAAATTGGAGTGGCATAAGAGGAAGGAAACACCTCAGAATGTGCTGTTACTGGAAATGAGTATGTACTATACAGAAACTGTGCAATCTGATTGATTTTCTATCTCGACATAATTAACAGTTATGTGCCAAAGGTGAGGTGGATGTCACTGAAGACTTCGACCGAGAAAGAAAATCAAGGGGACTATTCAATTCAGTGACATATGCTGAGCATGAGGTGAAGACCTGTTTTTAGTATATACTACATGGGAGCATAAGCAGACAAAAACTAAATCAAGAGTTTATAATTTTTCTTTACATTTTTTAACCATGACAGAGGCAGGTCAGATGATCTTCACGCACTCAGAGCAGATATTAGGGCTATGTAGCTAATGACATGTTTTATATATATGTGTATTACATGGAAACACAATTAAAACAAACTAAATTTAGGTTTTTAGCATTTATTTTTTTACTTTTAAAGCTTGATAATGATGATACCGCTTGCTCCAAGTGATCATGACAAACTGAGTGAACCATCATTTTGATTCAGGCATTATCCACTTGGGATAATGTCTTTTAATCCCGAGATAACCAACCAGTCAGATTGTGCCTTTTTCATACACTTAATTGACATTATTATTCATTCACAATATTTTCTTATTTTTCATTGGTGGAAAGCCATCAAATAATCCTTGGTATTGTTCTACAAGCCGAATTTTTGCATCAATGCCTTCAAATAACCGAATTACTGCATCGTTGCCATCAGATAAGTTGAATTATTATTGTAAAGTCAGCACGCACAACATAGTAATGTGACTGTTTCCATTGAAAATATTTTGAATGAATAATAAAGGAATTATAGAATTTGGCTTTCTTATGATATGGACAATTATTCAATCTTGGCGTGTAATATAATACTTCTCTATATCATACTTAACCTCATTCAATAATTACTTATTATCCACCTTGCGAACTCGGGTTAATGCTTGAATCAAAATATCAGACAAAAACTTGTTTGCGATGGTCACTAATTCCGAATTCCTAGAAATTCAACAAAATATTGTCCCAAACATATGAAGAAAGCTATGCAATAAAGACTTCATGTTTCCAAAGTAAACACTTTATTTCAACTTGGGATAAGGTTCAAAAGCTGCCACCATGGAGCACGCGTTACCATTGTTTAAAAATATAAAAATAAACCATAAGAAGCTTAAAAATCTTGTTTTTGCTTACTTTTCTTATGTCTCTGAGCAGCATACACTAAAACAATTATTCACTTCAGGTATGGTGGATATCGATAAATAGTCACTTTGAAGATCTGTCTCGGAGACTACTCAGCAATATTCACCTCGCCTTTAGCGAATAACTGTTATATAATTAACGATGGGATGATGTGAAGTGGCCTATTGTTATGACTGTTACCCCAAGTGGATTATTTTCCTATAATAGCTCAACTCAAAGTATGTTGTTCATTACAGAATACCCTGATAAATTATCAGCACACTAGCATAGCACATGCGGAGATGAGTTTCTTCTAATCAGTAAGGCATGCTGATTTGATCTCCAACTACTGACTGTTGTTCAGCTGAATTAGGATTGCTGCTTAAAGTACTGACTTTATTTATTAACAACGTGGTTGTGGATGTATTTCATTCTAGTTGTTTGCAAGTCTTTGAATTAGTGAGTGCCATTCTGTCCGCTTCCTGGTGATATAATTGGGCGTGATGGTGTTCATCGGAAGCTGAACACAGCCTCCAACCTGAGCGCTTTCGCACAGTGCCTCGACGTAACAGATGACATACATGCCGCAGTCATAGCTGTTTTGCTGCGAGGGGCAGACCTCTTCCACAAGGGGCACTTCAGTCTCAGCACCCAGGAACACTTGGAGCTTGGCAGCGATGCGTCGAGCATGCAAAGCATTGCTTCCACTCTGTGAGTCGTAGTGAGAGAAATGACCAGAGTCACGCTGGTATAGTAGAAGGCTCCAGTGTGAGCCACCAGCTGTCTGGTTGGAGTTATCATTGACAGCTAAAAAGACCCAGCGACGAGACACTAGCCTCAGTGGCTCCAAGAAGACAGCCAGCTCCTCCTGACAGGACGCACACTTGATGAACTGGGTGACCTCAGGGCTGATAAAGCACACGGCGTCACCTAGGCTCTTAAATCGCTCCACAGCAAAGTACTCGAAGGTGAAGCCGATCACCTGGTCGTTCAGCCAATGGGGGCCTTCTAGCAGAGAAACATCCGAGCGCCTCAGCAGGCTGTCCTGATAACTGAGCACAACTGGGTCCATCTCCAAAGATGTGACACCAGGAAGGCCGGGTTACTGGAACACAACGAGGAGATTATGAGATATTGCAGAAGTCTAAGACTAAGGCTAACCACTGTAAATTAAATTGTATCATTTGGTCTCTAAACATTTCTGTAGACCTACACATGATTGTTGTGGTGGTGGTGTTTTTTTTCTTTTTTTTTTTTTTTGTGAGTTGCAAGCTCAAGCTGCCAGTGGGTACATCCAGCATGCTGACTCACAAATAAATAGGAAGGTATAACAAATACGTTTTCCAGACCTAAAATCTAACATCAGAAATATGGCTTGGACTGTTTTTTTTTAAATAGTTTACCGCACAAGACCTGTTGTAAGAGGATGTAAGGGCATGAGGTAATGTTTTCACCTCACAGCTGAGCTCAGGCTCCTTTCTGGTGTGGTTTTACAGGTTTATTATATATACAGCCATGGAAAAAATGAAGAGACCACTTTTAATGGATTTGTTTTTAACAGTGCCAGTTTCTTTTGGGATCTCTAGGTAAACTCTAAATAATGGTGTCCTGTTTATGCTGTATTCCAACCTAGCACCCAGTAGATCCACTGTCGCATGACCCTGACCAGGATAAAGATCTTAGTAAAGATCATGAAGGAATCGTACAAAACACAGATCAAAGGGCCATTAAACCGTATGACTCATTTCTATGGTAATACTGTACTGTATTATATTGTTTAGTAAATAAAAAGTGTAAATTGAATTTCACTGAAGGGAACTTCGTCTTTTTCCAACCTAGAAATTCTGCATAAGCTGCCAATGTTTTAGAAGATCAGATTTTTGAGATCACTGCATTCGGTAATTACCGAACGACTGCTAAAATGTAGCATTATTACCTTGAAATCAACAGACAATATGAAAATATAGCTATTGGAACAGCCTACAAGCTCCTGGACAAATCTCCACCTCTGCACAACGCTGTTAACTAGTAAGTTTCATGTAAAGACATTTTTTAAAGACAGTAACTTTTTTCCACTCTGAATATCATTAAAATACATTCCAAACAATAATTTAAAAAATATTTTACCTTATAGATAAAACATTCGCGAAAACCTAGCGACAATGTGGCTACTAATGCAGCACTAACAGAAGAAATGACTGTCGTAAAAAAAATATAAAACAGGTTTTACGACAGTTTTGCGGGACAGTTTTGCTCCACGCCCCAGAATGATTACCCACAATGATTCGCTGTCGTCAAAAGAAGTTATCGTGATAACCAATCATTTCAGACACTTTCTACAGAGCCCGCCTCCTGTATTTTTCTCCACCTCTATTACAAAAATTTCGCCTTTCCCTCACTATGATTCGCTGCACGTCTGAAAGTAGCCAATCGTAAAAGCGGATTTGCCTGCGGTTATGACGTATCGTCCAATCCAGACGTAGGAGAATGGATTTGTGAGAATGTGGGTGGGAAACAAGAGGAAAACGCGTTTAAGTGGCGGGCACGCGCAAAAACGCATCGTGCGCGCGACTACGCTAAAGATGAGGAGTCGCAGTGATTAGTCGGAGAGGGGAAAGAAACGAAACACAGGAGCTGGAGAGGGGGGAACGTAAGGAGCTCGTCATGTTGATATATTAAGTGGCAGGAAGATGCAGAAGAAGTGATAAGGGTATTTTGTGGTAAATTAAAAATGGCTCTGTGTCATGGGCTGTTTTGTCAGTTGGAAGTTCGCGCGAGGGAGAATTTGTGAGAGGAGGAAAAAAAATCGTTGGGATATTTAAACAGGGGAGTCGCGAGCGCTGCTGATTTCACCGAGGAGGAGGAGGAGGAGGAGGAGGAGGACGCTACTACTATTACTATTACTACTACTTCTACCAGGAATAAAAACAGGATTTTTCTTTCCCCCACACTTTGAAAAGGTAAATGTCTGTTTGACACTGCGTTGGAAAAGATGTTTAATGGGAAAGAAGTTAATAATTTTTTCCTTTTTAGTGGTTAGGGATATATTTGTCTTGACGCCGTTGAGGTTTTTTCCCCTTCATTCATCCTTGTGTGTATCTGAACTCTTCTTCTGACTCTTCTCTCTCTCTCGTTTCAGTTTCACTTAATTATTCACGAATGTTTTTGTTTATTTGTACAGACGTACATTGTGTTGGACAGTTAGCCAGGCTGCTACAAACAGTTTGTTTGTTGTTTTATTTATTAGCTTGTTGTAGCTTGAAGAGTTTAATTAATCATGAGTGTGTTGTTCATATATTTTTATTGGGGTTAACAAAGACATGGCATCACCTATTTCTACACGATATAAACCTAAATTAACAGACTGTACGGCTTTAAAATGAATAGCCCGGTCATGACATTACTGTATTGGCTTCCTAATTGCAAGGGGTTTTCTTTGAGTTTGCCCTTTAACTATGTAAATCAGATGTGATATGTGAGTCATGTGATCCTGTGCCCATTTACATGTTCATGATCCTGGAGTGCCCAGCAAACCCCCCCCCCAAAAAAAAAAAACCCTATGACTCTCTTGGTCCAACATTTTTCTTCAATTCCCAGCCCTTTAGTTCCTGTGTGCAATTATTCCAGTAAAGGAAGTGAAAATTGTAACCCTAATTTCATCTTTTGGATACAGAGATGTTATAAAGAAAACCAAAAATGCTTGAAAGGAAGTAGCAGAGATCATCAGTGTCTCTGGAGAGTGTTTGGAGCTAGCACTGTTATGACACTTTTATCCTCATAGGAAATGTTTATGAAACATCCAGTTTTTGGCACTAACTACAGCATTATTTAATGTGTTTTATTAGGTACTGTTATACTACCACAAAATTATTGAATAGGCCATACCTACAAGAGAAACAAATGAGAACACAGGGTAAATAGATATGAAGTATTATCCAGAAAGATTTGTTTTTCATAATACTTTAAAGTCGATCCGTTGTTTGTTCTATCGCTTCATGTGAGTGTAAGTTATATAAAAGTGAACGTCACCCTATAAGCCTTGGGTTCTGTTTTAATCTCAGGCATGCTGGGCAGGTTTTTACCTTATTTGGGACATGATTCTTGACAGGGACAAATGGAGATTTCTGTTCCAGCACATGTTCGTGCTGCAGTATATACTTTTAGAGGTGAGCTTTCCTGTCGTCTGTAGTGAAATGTGAGTGTATTTCAGCTCACCATGGTGTTAACTAGTGATTATCTGAGGTCCTATAACGCTGCGTAATAAATGAATATAGTTATTGTAAAGTGTTGTTGTTGTTTTAAAGGAATAAAACTCTTCAGGGCCTCATTATTCTTGGGTTACAGCCCATCCTAATGTGTTGATATATATATATACTTGTAATGTATAATTAAAGCATGAGGCACATTGTCCTGTTTGTATTTATTGATTGAGTGACTGTTGTGTTATTTTCTGCGTAGTTCTTGTATTTCTGAGGAGTTATCAAGATTAAGAGGTTTCAAGTTAAAGCAGAGTTGAATTTTTGACTGATTGCATGGTACATAGGGAAAGAAGCAAGCACCTGTCTCGTGCCAGTTCTGGTCTGCAGGCACAGGTGATCGGACTGTGTCCAGAGGAATGCTTAGGGTCTCTCTCAGCTGTTTGGGTGGACTCAGAGGGCAAGCAGAGGACAACTGCCCCATACTGATATCCGACACCCGAGAAAGGACAAAATACCCCATGTGCATCCTGATCCACATTTCTTACCAACACTACTTGCACTTGTCTCACCTTCCGTTGAGAAAAGGGATGTATTCAAGCAGTGATAGTCAGAGGTATTTTAGAGAGTGTTTACCATTCTCCATCTCTTTTACTCAAATTGACCAGGTTTACAGAGATTTATCTAAAAGTATTTCTCTGTAGAGTGTGTGTGTGTGTGGGTGTGCGTGCGAGAGTAATAGGTTTAGGATTTACACCATCTGAAGAAGAAATGCTTTTAGGGAACAAAATCATTTTGAGTATAAAATTACCATTAAATATTAACATGCACCAGAAATAAAAGTTGATGCCTCACCAAATATCTGTAGAGGTACAGATCACTACCTCTGCAAATCACTAGCCCCCCTCCCCTACCCTTTTACGTGAAGTAACATTTATTAATTAAAAATGCTGCACATGACCTTTTACATACTGAAAGAAAAGGTCACTGAGAGGTTTTGTTTTAATTACCAAAAAATAAAGGCTGTTTGGAAAAATGTAACATTATTTTTTATAAATGTTTAACATGTAGTAGTTTGAGTCAGTCCAAATCTTATAATAATGCAGCTTTAACAGATGTTTAGTGCACTAATATGTGGGTTTGGCCCAAACCTGGAGAAGTGTTCTGTCTGGAATGTTATTTCACTCATTGTTTTGTATGAGTTCAACTGACCGTAGACTAAATATTTATGTTTACTAAGAAGAGAAGGAGCTCAACTTGAATCAGATCAAGAGCTGCGAGTCTGTTGTTTTCAGTCTCTCGAGTACAGCATTTATGTTCTGTAGCTCCCGAGCTGTCAGGTTAACTAGATCTATAGTTTGTTTATAATCACCCAGAGTGAAGGATGAGTGACTTGTATCTGAAAACAGAATGAGACCTTTTAGACCTTGTAGCTAACATATATTGAGGCGAGATGAATCCCGAGCCTTAAACTGATGCTTGAGTCAGATTTTTGTATTCAGCCTGATAATGTGAATTCTGGGGTTCTTTTTTCTTTACCCAAAGATAATGTAAAAATTACATGATGAGTTTTTCTTGGTAAGATGCTGCTGATGTTTTATTTTACAGCAGTGCTTATTTTTAAAGACCAAATGCTTGCAGATCTAATATTCACGTGAAATTTTTTCAGTACGTCATTTAAAGCCCGGGAGACAACAAGGTGATGGTCGGCAATCTGCCAACACCAGGATGTCTTTGAGCGTCTGCTGCCCGAGTTTTTTGGTGTGGTCACTGGTCGGATTTACAAAAGCTCTTTGTCAGGCAGTCAAAGAAAGCGATCTAATTGGCTTTTTTAGGTTGGCGAAATAGCGCATGAAAAGAGAAACGGGCATAATGAGGCTTCTCCTTAATTTTTGCCTGTGATTCGTCCTTTCTTCCACAACCTACTGACCAACAGCTGATGCCAGTCTCAACTTCTTATTAACCATGTCCTCCATGAAAAGTAGCTCCACGAAACAGTCTGTGATTAGCGACCAGGAATTGTGTGAAACTAATAAGCGAACACTGTGTAGTTTAGGGTTTAATCTCTGTGATCATGAGTGTTCCAGTGTCCCTATTGAAGGTAGAATACAGAGACTCATTTCCTCTTAGGCAGGCACAGAACTTGTGTGCTAGATGGCAGTTGACCTTAGTCTTTGTACACAGGCAAAGTGGGGCAACGCAGCATAGTCCTTGTATTGTTCTGCCACTAGTTCTAAACTTAAGTTTGAATTGTTGCTCCAGTTCTATTCCAACTGATCTGAAGGAATTAACTTGCAGGTTTTTTTTTTATCTTTTCCTGTATTATAGGAAGTAATGGTGAAAATGTACATATCATCTATTACATGTGACTGTATGAGTCAGTGGAAATGTTGCCATCCGTTTTTTTTTTTTTTGTATTTAGTTTTTTTTTTTTTTTTATTGTCCCCCAGCGTGACTATATGCACATTCCACTGCATTGTTTGAGATCATTCCAGGTAAATATTTTTGATGGAGATGGCAGATAGCCCACATTTGCGCACACAGATGAGAATCTCACATATTCTGTCATAAAGAAAAGTCATTATATGCAAACAAGTTTCTCGTACCACCTTCAGAAGGCTGTGCTTCCATGAAAGGTTTGAAAATGTTTGGTGATTTCACGCTACCTTGTATGAGGAAGGTTAAATTTTTTACATGCTTTGTTATGCCCTGGCTCTGACCTGTTAACATGTGTAGCACCTTCCTGCTTAAATCTAACACCCACAGTCTTTGAAGGCTTTTGTTTTGTGTTTTGGAGGTCTAATAGTGTTTTCATATTGAGTTGTCAATTAAATAAGAGGCCTGGTAAAGCCATTAGTGTCCTTTTTTCCATCCGTCTTCTTCTCAGATGACCGTCTGCCCTGATGTCTGTTTCATTCCCCAGGGACATGTTGTTTAGTTCAAATTCTCTCATTCTTCTGTGTAAATGTCTTCATAGACAAAATCTGAAGCAAACACATTTGTGAGATTGATAACATTTTTGGACAATTTTTTTTTCCCATGTCCTTATACATTTAAATTTGTTTTACTCATATTCAGTGGAACTTGTGTACTGAAGTTATGTTGAAGTTCGTAGTTGCTGGTCATTGTGATAATTAAATATTTTATTTGTCTACCTAAGACATGAATACTTCATACACCACATTGTTTTATTACAAAATCTTTTGAATCTAGGTGCCCAAATGAAGGTGTGCTGTTAATTTAGGGCATCGAGCTAAAAATACTGGATCATACGAGAAACCGTGGACCCCAGTAACCTTCTTCTGTCAGTGAGAAAGAGCACAGGTGCCTGAAATAAGCTAACCAGTCCTCTCCTCAGTTCTCTGTCCTCTGGAGGTTCAGACATGGTACTTTCTTTTACCCTCATGTCTGAAAAAATCTACATTATTGTGTCACTCTAAGACATGTAAAAATGGTTATATCTCGTTTCCA
The DNA here is from genome assembly GCA_039654325.1 of Tandanus tandanus. Taxonomy (NCBI): domain Eukaryota; kingdom Metazoa; phylum Chordata; class Actinopteri; order Siluriformes; family Plotosidae; genus Tandanus; species Tandanus tandanus. The sequence continues at coordinate 9,581,406 of JBCNYH010000017.1, read as the reverse complement.
ATCTTTGCACGTTCTCTGTGGAATCAATGTACAGACCTAAGACTCGAGATAAAAAGAGCGCAACAGGTCTTAGGAAGTTTGAAGAGCTTTCCAGGTCAGACGTGATCTGCTGAACTGTGGAGTTGATCTGGATTTGCAACCTGCCTGCACACTCAAGAAAACATGCTGGACATTTTTGCTTACAGAATTTTCATCCGTAGTTGGTTCCAGAGACGTCGTCTTGATTTGCCAGGCCAAGTCATTCATTTTATTTATTAAAGTCAGACATCGGCCAGTTTCACAATGCTCTTGGGGAGGGTTCAGAGAACTTATTACTTAGTGCTCTGATGTATTTTTGAACTACACATGTGGTCAGCAGTTTTGGTTTATATAAATATTGTTGCAATAATAATGACATCACAGGCATTGCATCTGGCATTGTTTTTCTGATCAATTGGAGAGTTGTTTCATTCAGCAGGTGGTTCTGTTTATGGACTTAAAACCTAAATATGAACCCTAAGGAACTTTTAACTCTTTTCAAGCTCTTCGTTTGGTATGTGCTGTATGTGATATGACCAAATTTTTGTTGGATGTGAGCCTATATTTTAGACACCATTATGGTCTGTCCTCGACAGCTAAAAATAAAAATACTTGGAAAGTAACCTGCGATGGACTAGCATCCCATCCAGGAGGAGTTGAACTCCTAGTCGCTTCACGTTACAGAAACCAGGGATAAGCTCCGGCCTGATGAGCCACTAGGCTCCGGGTGTAAAAGCCCAACAGACTTGCCTTACCCTATGTTCTGACCTCGACAGCAAAGAAAGGCTAAAGCAAAACATATTGTGCTGTTTTCATTTTGGATAAAAATTTCCAATGTCTTAATCAATACACAAAACATATACAGTACTACCTTACTGAAGTAAAATTCTATAGGAGGATGTGTTCAGCCTTTTAATGGGATTCGAGCTAGTAAAGCAAATTAGAGGTTTGCCTGAGAAGGACGCATGCGGCACTGCTTTCAGTTGTGGGTAAAATATGGGACTTCAGAAGACAGCTGTCCGTATGTTGCTTTATGAATGGGGCCACCTATATTTACATGGCTGTTTTACCATCCGAAATAATGTTTAAAGCCAAATATCACCGCATATCTGAGAACAGACTGTCAGCATGCATATATTCTGGGCCCTTGTTCGGTTTATTACTCTCTGAGATCCAGCATGTGTGGTGCGATAATGATCATTTGTTTGGTTACTTGTGTCTATCTCCTCTCTGCTTTCTGCCCTCAGGACTGTTTGCTGTAGTGGTTTTTCCTAATGGCCAGGTTGCAACAGGGAAATGGTCTACTTATCATAAGCTTCAGCCTCTTAGTATCTCAAACTCATCTCACGCTTTGAAGTCATTTTTTGCCTGGCTATGCTTCTTAGATGGTAACAACAGTTTGTCATCAACATCCATATGTTTGTATTTTTATAGGACTTAAAGATGATGTCAGGGGGTTTTAAATATTTATAATATTTAAATATTAACTTTTTATTGTAAAACTTATGCACAAAGTAGAAACTCTGAGCTCTGTGGCATGCCAGGCTCTGTAAGAGAGAGAGAAAAAAATACAAATGAAGTGGAACACCAACGCCCGAGCAATCAGAACAAGGAGGCGTCTCTGGTGACCTGTCCACTGATAAATACAGCTTGGATTAGGTACAGCTAGTTAGATTTCCCATCTTATGGCTTTATTTAAAAATATATATATTTATTAAAAAAAATATATATATATTAATTTGATTGTAATTTCCAAAACTAGTGTCCAGTATTATTCGCCAAGACCCGGTCCGATCCGGATGTTCATTCCTGCCAAAGCAGAGCCACATGTGATTCCACATGTTTAATCCATTGATCTCAGCCTTTAAGTGGACTGTCACATGTGGCTCCTAATTGGTTGGAAGGCTTTCACTTCCAGTGAGCATTGGCCAGCTAGTTTAATGTTCTGCTGATATCATTAAAGGTGTGTATGTTGTTAGGACTTCATATCTTATGATGATGGTTGTTTAGATGAGATGGTGTTCTTGTGTTATGTGATGTTTATTATGGGATATATTTGTTGATTGTTTACCTCCTTTTCTGTTCATGTGTACATTTTGTCTTTTGTGAAGCAATCATGCTTCTCTAAATAGACTCCACTGTTCAAGAGTTGTGTGTCATGTGTTGTGGAAAAGTGTTTCCTGTTTGGCTCAAGTCAGGGTCATTGTCCAGACAGCGGGTGGAGCGAACTCTCTCGCCAAAAACAGGACCAAGGGGCGATGGCTGATCCTGCCCTGTCTCCACCACCCTCTGTGGGCAGGCCATGTACTAATAATAACAGCATCTGAGCTCTGTGTGTGTGTGTGTGTGTGTGTGTGTGTGTGTTTTTTTTCTTTAAACTCTGTTTAGTGTAATATGATGCTGAGGCGTCACTGCATCAGTCTGTTCTCACATTTGCTCTTAGCAGTCTGTCATGAGTTGTGTTTGTGAAAAGCCCCGGATGTCTCTCTTAGACACAGTGTTTATGAGGCAGTAAAAGTGGAAGATCTCTCTCTGTGAGGCTTTCATGTAGGATTTTTTCCTCCTTCCACGAGTATGTTGTGCTGTATATAGGGTGGTAATACAGTGAGATTGCTCAGTTTCCTCTCGTTTACTCTAACATTTCTTTGGAGCCTTGTTGGATAAAACATAAAGGTTGAAAAACATTTTGTGGTCATCACTGTGGTAAAAGTGCTTCTCTTCCGGATTTAAGGATTAAATTATTTAGTCAACATACTCTGTCTTAAACAAGACATTTTATTTTGTACACATTTGTCGCCCATACCTGTCATCGTTTGCATAGCATGACACAGACATTATCTCCTTAAAGCAGGGAACATGTAGGGTGTGTCCCCTGCATTTGGGCTTTGTTCAGCAGGCTGTGATAATTTTCGTGGTGTGTGTGTGTGTGTGTGTGTGTGTGTGTGTGTGTGTCAGGCCTACCTGTGGCCATGCACCCCTTTTTAATTAAGCGGCGCGAGATTGAAGCAGAGCCGAGGCTGGATCACTGCCAGGCTCAGGCAGGCGCAAGGAAGTCTACCGAAGCTCCTGGGGCAGGACTGCAGTGCGGCACAGCGCAGCGTATCTGCCCTTCAGCATTGCGCCGACACGCTGCCCGCCTCTCTGAAAACAACCCACAGGTTCAGGGAACATTTCCATCACATTCCTTGGTGCCGTGATAACAAAAGCATTTCTGGTATATTGACTTGACTGGTCAGATTTCACAGTACGTCATGATGTCTGTGTACAGCTTCACGTTTTCAGAAAGAATAATTTTAAATCACGTGGAACACTCTGGAGTAAACCATGATGGGGGGCATTTTAGAGCAGCAGATCTCAAAGTAGGGATCAGGGGTCTTTTTAAAAGTTTAGTTACAGCAGTGTAATTATTTTATTACTAAGTTTTTACAGTTTGATACCAGAAAGCGGCTGGAATTAAACGAATCCAAACCTCAGTACCTCAGAAACAAGTAATAAATAATTTCCGCTTGATCTGAATCTGATGTGTCAGTGGAAAAGTTGAGGAATAGAACGCGCTTTATAATACATTTTTGAGCATTGAAATAATGTTCATGAAATAAAGCTGTACTCAAGAGAATCTTAGCTGGAACATATTAAAGAGCTCATGACACCACAAAATGCACAAACTTGAAACCGAAAATCGAAAATACATAAAATAAAAGATTTAGATAATATCAGTAACGTCCCAAACGTCGTGTCACGATTGGTGTTTCTTGCCACCTGCTGAGTGCACAATCAAAATATCCGCCATTTTGTTGTGACATCATTGGCAGAATGTATTTCTGCTTGGCAGCCTATCTAGACATGTGAGCCAGCCAGCTGCAATGAAATCGTCTACTTTATGAAGCCATGTTGCTGGCTAGCTGCTTAGCCGGTTATATAACCGGCTATGAAAAAACACGGCTGGCTATTAGTGGCTAAAGTTAAAAACATGTAAAGGATTTATAATTTGATCATACACAAAATTGTACATACTCTAAATAATGTAAAAACAAATCCTGTAATGAATTCATGTAATCATGACATTTATTAAGACATTAATTGTGATTTGTCTGTAATAATCTTATATCAAAAATCCACACCCATGCTCGCACACACATACACACACACATAAACATGATGTAGGAATGTATACAAATTTAAAATTAACATTCGATTTATTTTAGTTTTTTTAACAACAGTTTCAAGGCTTGGGACAGACCAGGTGCCTGAAGTCTCCTAATATAAATGACTGATGCAGAAATATATTTTTGTTATCTTTGCTATAGCTAAAATGCTATAAATAGTATAACCATGTATGGTTTCAGCAGGCAGCATATTTCAAAAGATAATGTTAGATATAGCATCAATAGCTAGGCTGTAGTAAATGGCTTCGTATTAGGTTCTGACTGTTAGAGGGGCAATTTAAGAATGACTGTGTGTAATGTAGATATTTAACCACATTCTTGATAGTTTTAAATACATTTGGAAGAAACTTACCTGTTTTAGAGTTATTGAAATGTTCATGCACCAGTCACATTTGATAGTGTTGTTTAAACAACTGAGGCTCTTCCGTTAGCGAATTAACGACATGTTTTAATGCACAAAGATATTTAAAGGGCCGGCAGCATAGATTATACACACAAGACCGGCCCTTTGTCTCTTGTCCGGTGAACCAGTTTCTTCCACTGTTCATGACGAATTGGGTCTTTAGGAAATCTAAATTAAGTATAACCACCCTCTCTGGTGTTTGAGCAAAATCCTGCCACACAACGATCTGGCATGTCGTCGACAATAAAGAGGAAAACTTTAAAACAGTGTCACAGTAAACAATCAAAACACAACTGCAAGATCAGCTTCACGAGACTGGACTTCTTCCAATGACGATATTTCCACCTTCTTCCTCGGTGCACTTTCAGTGCAGGAGTTATTGATTTTTCGATGGCGGGCAAATCAAAGTTTCCATGCAAGCTTTGCTTTGTAACTTTATTTGCTTCGATTTTATAAAATATTCCAATTTTAAAGAAATAAACATGAAAAATGGTGTCATGAGCTCTTTAAGCTGTTGTAAATTCTGTGCTAAAGCAGGGGTTCCCAACCCTGGTCCTGCCTTGCACATTTTAGCATATTCTTTGTTCCAACTAATTAAAAGCTCTTCATAGTATATACTTGTAGTGTATATAGAGTGAAAAGGTCAGCCATGGTGTATCTCTTGGAAGGCTTTCCACTTGATTTTTCTGTGTGGCTCTAGGGGTTTGTGTTCACTTAGGATGTTTGTCTTTGGTTGATGGACAGGAGTGAAATCCCCCCCATGCACCTGCATACCATCAGCTGACTCGATAACTTTGCTGACATATGCACAAACTGATGGCCTATACACCCAATTGCAAGATGTAGAGACAAAGATGACACCTGTAGGATTGCTTCGACTCTGTATGTTGATGTATTTCTTTTGATTTAATGTTGAAGTGTTCACCTGAACACTATACAGAATTGTGACTCCACCGATATATCCAGTTTAAAACCAATAGCCATTTTCAGGTCCAGATCACTTTCTTCAATGTTGCCAAGACTTTCTCTCCTGCATCACTCTGTCGGGGTTTATTTTGGATTAATGTTTCTGGGGAAAAAAAGCCCCCCCCCCTCCCTGTGCTGAATTACCTCTGTCTTGCACATTTTATGGTTTTCTAGTTCCTGACACACCTGACTTAACTAACTTGACTTAACTTAGCTATTCATGTCTTGAAAACTGTATGACCGAACAGGGAAAGCACTATGCAGAAGAGGGGGTCCTCCATGAACAGGATTGGGAGTTGCAGCCATTACCCCTTTCTCTTGGATGGTATAATCAGTAGGGATGTGAATTGAACAACAACTCCTGATTCAATTCGATTCCGATTTTTGAGGTGACGATTCGATTCAGAATCGATTCTTGATTGAAACCGATGTTTGATTCATAACCATTACAAACAAAGGGAGCCAATTTCACGAGTAACTACATTCTTCTATAAGCTAG
>JBCNYH010000017.1:9560944-9574910 GCA_039654325.1 Tandanus tandanus | reverse complement strand
ACGGCGCTGGCTGTATTTCTTTTTCCTCATCCATGTCAATGCTAGGCTAAAAGCTAGTTCTGGAGCCGCCACTCACTTGAACAATTCACGACGGAGGCCGTGTGTGGACAAACGGTACGCGCTGTGAGTAAGGTTGGAAATGCTCGAAAAAATCGATTCTTGAAAATTTGAATCGATTCAGAATGCTAATAAATAAGAATTGCGATTCAGACGTGAATCGATTTTTTTCCGGCACCCCTAATAGTCAGTTTAACCTTAAAATCTTATAACATAAATGATCATGACATTTGACAATTGCATAATTTTATTTGGGCTGATATGATGTAAATAATAATTTTCATGTACAAGGTGCCTTAGTTAAACCCATGGATGCTTTGACATTTTATAAAAAACCTAGTGAACTAAAATCAAACAATACATAATACTAGCCAGACACAGTAAAGACAGAGAAAAAGTCTATTCAAACAATGAGGGACCCATGATCAAAACACCCGAAAGAACCAGGGTTGCTTCTAGCTACTGTTATACAGCAAGACCTGCCACTGAAGGTGGGGCAGATATACTTTGAGAAAGCATTTAATTCTCAAAGTTTTTATTCTAGATTTGAATCATCATATCATCATGTTTCTGATGATTTTTTTTTTTTAACCTAATAGTGTCAACTACAGGACAGGCATTGAAAGCTCTGATACATAGAGTTCTTTCAGGGGCAAGTATTGATGTTTTGTATGATCAGAAGCATGATCCAGGCAAAGCAAGGGTAAAAAGTTCAAAATGTGTCCAGGCAAACAAAAAGCTCTAATGACCTCAGTGTTTTTGCCATCAGTTGTTGTTGTTTGTGTTGAAAATGTGGACTTCAGTATTCAGCATGGTTCTTCAAACTAATATAAAGACAAGTATGTAATTAATTTAATAATTACATTATATGCTGTTTTCGTTTATGTCATACACAGGGTAACTAGAATTAACACAAAAATACACACACAAACACTGCTTTTCCTAAAGTGTGTGTGTGTGTGTGTGTGTGTGTGTGTGTGTGTGTGTGTGTGTGTGTGTGTGTGTGTGTGTGTGTGTGTGTGGACAAGCAAAACAAGCATAGAGGTGAGCTCAGAGTGGACACTCACTTCCAGATTGGTTGTGTTCGCTGAAAACTTCATTTGTTTGTTTAAACGAAGATGTAATAAAACCTAAAAAACACACACCACTGATGGGCTTACTCTCTAACACATCACCCCAAATACTTCAATGCATCAAACAGGCTCAGATCGATGGAGAAATGGCTGTTCTGCATACAGAGACAAGTTCCATTTTTTTCGTTCTTAACTGCAACTGCTTGTATGATGAGTAAGCTGACACCACTGAAGCAAAGTGGAATCACTGAGGATGCCACAAAATGGAAAGTTTTGTAGATGTTATGAGGAACACACCATGACCACTGTTACGGTAAACTGAGAATTTATTCCACCTTGGGGAAGCTATCAGTTTAAAAGAGGTGAAGATTTTCACACAAATTTGCCCGGTATTATTTTTTTTCCGGGATGTGGATTTGATGTAATATTTCTTGAAGCTTGAAGTAAAACAGCTGAAGCTTTGTTCTGTTGTATATTTTGTTTATTGAAAGGATTTCTGATTGAATTATTGTTTTAATTAATAGAGCTAAACTAGATAGAACTAAAGTCTTAATTGTATCCCTTTTTTTATTTAATTTTTTTTATTGGTGATTTGTGTCTAAATGATTGAATCAAGCCCACATTATTGGTCATTGGTTTCTTTTTCTTTCTTTTTTTTTTTTTTTTTTTTGAAAAAGTCATAACACAGATTTTTGTGTTGTGTGTTACAAATGAATTTGGGCATATATAATGGAAGTTTAAAATAGCTAAAAAATAATATGAAATGACAAATAATATACTGAGGTGATATTTAGTGCAAAGTTAAACCAACATACAGGAACTACTATCATAAGTTTAAACATGATGACTGATTTAGTTGTTTCAGCTTAACATTTTAACACTGAGTCCTGATTGTACCCCTGGATCATGCTTCTGATCTATAGTTTGTTACTCTGTTTGGTGTTGTAGTTATAAAAATTTTACTCCAACCCTAATGGGGCCCATCTGACAAATCCAACCATTGCTTTAAGTCATCATTTCCAAGTCTTAAGTCTTGATTAGACGATGGATGGTCAGGTGGGCATAATTAGGGTTAGAGTGGACGCCTTCGGGATGGTAGTTCACCAGGAACAGGATTGGGCGCCCCTGTATTACAGTATGAGAAATACTGAAAGCTGTTTTAGAGCTTGTTTCAGGGGGACTCATCTATTCCATTCTGGAGTCTGATTCTCATCCTTAGCATGGAGGCTGCTGTCGTGTAATAATATAAAAAATGCTTTGTCAGCTTTTATGAGCGATATTGGAGCATGCTCTGAGCCAGTTCAATCCAAAAGCCAAGTCTTTTAATTATTTTTTAAAAACACAAATTTCTAGAATTTCTTAAAAACTGATTATTTTAATTTCTGTAATTCATTAAAAGGCGTCTCTAGTGATCAAGGCGATTGAGGCAGGGTAGGTGGTGCTACGTTGCGTGTGTCATGAATAACAGCTTTTCCATATTTGTTTCATCCCAAGATCAATGAGTAATAATTCATTGTGTGCGCTCCTTTTTGTGTGTACCCAGGTGAGCTTTTAGTCTAATGACGAGTAGAGAAGTCCAAAGAGGCTTCCGGCCAGTCTGCGGTCGGTGCTGAGATGGCGTTCTCTTGGTTGGAATATTTTTTTTACCAAGCCTGTTGGTTTGCTGTCGTTTTGGAATTATGTTGGGTCACACTTTTTTCTTTCTTTCTTTTTCTTTTTTTTTTTTCAATAAAAGCAGGACCTTGTATCATAGTTCACCCTTTTAACTTTAAAGGCGCAATAGTCAAGATTTTTGCTTTAAAATTAAGTGGCAGTGAAATCAAAAGTAATAATTGATATTATTTATATAATAACTATAGATATTTTCTCAGAACATGTGTATTACTAAGTTCATTTTATACACACATCCTCAATGCTTCTATAGTTTCTCAAATCATTATTTAAATTGAATAGTGTTATATTATAGGGTTGTGACATTTGAACAGTGGATGGCCTGAGTGCACTTGATCGTAATGTCATGATGATCATTGCTAATGCCAGCTCCAGTTAAACCACCATAAGACTGTGTGGACTACATGTGTGTTTTGTTAGTAATAAATTGTGATTGGTAAACAAATTAATTTTGTGTTTTTTCTCCATTACAACTGTGTTCTTAAATGCAGCCGAGTTTCTAAAAGCAGCCTGCTCTCTAAACCCCATGTGATGGTATAGTATGGAGAATAGCACATTTCTCTGATGTCATTGCACAATCGTTTATAGTACTAAAATGAAATGGCAGGTTTGTAGCTCTTTAATCTTCTCACATTGATTAAAAAAGATGATTTTTAAAAAGATCTTTTTTACCAACAGTGTGCTTCCACAAATGCTTTTCATTGGAAAGCTATTCCGTAAGTGTGAGTTCATATATGCACAGAAACTGAGTGGAATAACTTTTTATTAGATTAGATTACATTAGATTCAACCTCATTGTCAATACACATATAAATACAAGGTAGCAAAATGCAGATTAGCATCTAATCAGAAGTGCAAGAGCAGCAAATGCAGTATAAACAGTATGTACAGTTAAGAGCAGTTATGTACAGATAAGGGCAGTAAAAAGAGGTGGATTAGGTTAGCATTAATATACCGAAAATATACAGATGTAATATGTACATGTATAAAGATGTGCTATACTAATATACAGATGGGCAAGTGTAGAGATATGTATAATGAACAATATGTACAGATATAGATATGTAGTATGAACAATATATACAGGTGTGTGTGTGTGTGTGTATGTATATATATATATATATATATATTAGTTGTGTAATGAACAGGTATACAGAATGCAGTGAATAAATATACAGGAGTAAGGAAAGCACACTGACAGTGGCCTATGTAAAGGGGGGAGGAGGTTCAGTGGTGGACAGAGTTCAGTATTGAGATCCTAAACCTGCTGGTTTTGGTCTGGACGTTCCTGTAACGCTTTCTGGAGGGGAGAAGCTGGAAAAGACTATGAGCAGGATGGGAAGAGTCCTTAAGAATGCTACGTGCCTGGCATAGTCATCACTTCTTCTGGACATCCTCAATAGCAGGTAGTGGAGTCCTTGTGATGCGTTGGGCGTTTTTCACCACTCTCTGCAGTGCCTTGCGGTAAGCAACAGAACAGTTCCCATACCTGTGATACCTGTGATGTAACTGTGATACAGTTGGTTAGTATACTCTCAATCGCACAACGGTAGAAGTTACCCAGGATGTCAGCAGACAGGTCGTTTTTCTTCAGTGCCCTAAAGAAGAAGAGGTGCTGATGGGCCTTCTTAATCAGGCTGGAGGTGTTGATTGCCCAGGACAGGTTCTCTGAGATGTGGATCCCCAGGAACTTGTAGCGGGAGACACGTTCAACAGCCATGCCATTGATATGGATGGGATCATGTGTCTCACCCTTCTCTTTCCTGAAGTCCACAATGAGCTCCTTAGCTGCATGGTGCACTGACAATAACCTGCTCCTTAACACTAGTAAAACTAAGTGCTCAACCTGTGCCCTGTAGTCTGACTCATAATTGTCGCTGATGAGTCCAATCATCTGCAAACTTTATGATTTCTTCAGTGAAGAGGGAGTAGAGGAACGGGCTCATCACACAGCCCTGTGGTGTGCCAGTGTTGAGTGTGATGGTGGTAGAGCGGTTGTGGCCTGACCTAACATGCTGAGGTCTGTTGGTCAGAAAGTCCATGATCCAGTTGCAGAGGGAGATACTGATACCAAGATCCCGAAGTGTAGTGATTAGTTTGGAGGGAATGACTGTGTTGAATGCTGAGCTGAAATCAACAATCAACATTCTTGTTCTACAGGTGTGAAAGTACGCAGTGCAGCGCTGTGGATACAGCATCCTCTGTGCTTCTATTGCTTCGATAGGCAAATTGGTGTGGGTCCAGTGTGGGGGCAGGCCGTCTTGAGGTGTGCCAGAACCAGCCGCTCAAAGCATTTCATCACAATGGGTGTGAGTGCTACAGGGCGACAATCATTCAGGCATGTCGGAGAGGAGTGTTCCGGCACTGGCACAATGGAGGTTATTCCATCCAAACCCAAGAACTTGTGAGAAATATAATAATACACTTCACAAAATAATGTTCGATGAACAGATAGTGGCATCAGTGATGGGAGAGCTAAGTGAAAGTGAGGACAGTGACGACGAGCCGGAACCCACATTTAAAATGAATGTGATAAAAGAATGTGCTGATTCGCTCCTTAAGTTTGTGGAAGCACAATATTGTGTATTGAGTGTTGGAAAAGTGTTGTTAAAGTCCGGGACTGCTGCTGAATAATGGTGATTGCCGGTCAGATTATGGTAAGTGTCCGGGAAAGTGTAGGGACCCCGGACATTATCGATTGCTTTGATGGACTTTTGAGGTTCCTGGACAGCCTATCCCCCTTTAATAATCCATGAAATCGTGGGTGAAGTGTAATTAAAAAATCTCTTCTTACCATCAAATGTAAGAACCTGTTTGCTTATTACCTAGCACAGAGCCCCACACAGGTGCTGCACACTGCTTATGATGACCTCCTCCCTTGTCAGGCGATGTAGATGACTGGGGCCTGTTCCTATTATCAGGCTAACAAAGTTGTTTTTGGTGTATCATGATAATTAGGGTTTCTAATAGTAGTGTTGCTTTATATACTAACGTCCTCCTTAATGATATGTCTGTTTCAGTTTCCTTTTTTTTGTTTTAGGAAAATGTGAATGTAGATCACCTCCAAATTAGAAATAGCGTTCATGAAATAAAGCTCTGTAGCTGTCTACACCACTTGTTTTTCTCAATCTTTGTTTATTTTATACATAAATGAATGATTCCAGTTTCGCTGAATGCTTTAAAAGCTAATGGGTTTTTAATATCAGGAGACATTATAGTTTTTAGCTTTCTAAACGTTTTAATATGAATATTTTAGGCATACTTTTTAAAACTTTTTTTTTTTTTACGCAGTCAATCCATTTTACTTTTTTAATATTTGAAATTCAGATGAAATAAAAATGAATATATACACAATGGATTTTTTCTCCTCTCTTTATTTAAAATTGCAAACAGTCTGGATCCTAAACTTAGCGTAAAAGACAAACGTATGATACTATATTGGCCTTTTGAAAATAAAAAGGATATATTTATTATTTTTCCTGGAACTGCAGGCTGATCCGGAGAGCTGGGCGAACACTCGGACTAGAGGAGTAAAGAAAGAAAATCCGACAAAGGGCTTTTCATGAGCACTCGCTGAATCAGGTCCACCTGAATTACAGAGCTTGTTTGCAAATCAGTGTGGTAGTGAGAGGAGTAGCTCTGCTGATTGAGGTCATTGCTCCCCGTGTGTGTGTGTGCAGGGGTGGAATTTAGCAAAACTAAGCTACTGGCCAACAGGACTAGTGAAATTATGAAACTACTAGTCCTCCTTCATATTTACTGGTCAGGAAAACTATATCTTTGCCTATTGGATTTTTCAGGTTGCTAGCTAATTTCACTCGTCCTACCGATTTTTGGTTCCCCACGAGCCAGTGGACTAGTGTTAATTTCCACCCCTGTGTGTGTTTGTGTGTGTGTGTGTGTGTGTGTGTGTGTGTGTGTATGTATATACAGGTGAGTGAGAGCACACACTCTGACCACTTGGTTCTTGACAGGCTGTTGACTGACCTGAGACAGATCCTTAATTCCGTCCAAACCCCCCACCAACCTCTTTCTTTTTTCACTATCCATCCTACCTTCCTTTCTTGTGATTTCAGGAAGTGATCTCTCTCTCTCAAGATTCTTTAGCTCCCACTTGAAATACCAAGCCCCACCTACGTGTCTGCTTTCGTGTGCCTCCACAATAAGATGTATCAGTGAAGCACTCATTTACTAATTCTCATAGGAAGTGCTCTAATGTGAACAGCAGATTCTACAGGATGCTGTATGATGTACATGCTAATTAAATGACCCAAGTCTTTTTCTTTTAATGATGGCAGCCAGAACAACAAAGTGGATGAGGACCCATCTTAATTTAAGCATCTTGGTAAAACTTGAAATATAAAACCGAGGGCAAGGGGTTTATTGCTAGCAGCAAATGATCACTAGTTGAGACATGAATGTCTACACAGTGCTATATGTGTGAAATAAACAGCAAAGGATGTTCTTGATGATCGAATTATTGACTGTGAGGAATTTTGACATGATTAACGTTTTACCTATTTGGTCCAAGCTAGCCTATGTAGCTGGCTAATACACTTAATATAAAATTAATTACAAACAATAATTCATTACAAAGAATAATGCAAGTTTGAGCATGCATGTGTTTTGCTTCTCATGACCACTGTTTAAAGTAGACAAACACAAACAGTGGTAAATTTGTTTCTTGATGCGATGCCCCTGATCGGTTAATTTACTGCAGCGAGTTGCTCTGTCACACCCTCGTAACGGCCCTCAGGAACACGAGGCCACGAGGAACTGAGCAAAGTGAACTGTCACAGAAATGGAAATTCTTGCAAGAAGGTCCTGGGTTTGGGAGGGTCTTTCTGTCTGGAGTTTGCATGTACTCCCTGTGCTTGTGCAGATTTCCTCCACTTTCTTCCCACAATCCAAAGGCATGCATAAGTACAAAAATGTATTTGGGGTCTTTAATAGAAATGCAGTCTTGAATCCAGAGTTGCTTTTAAAGTTCCTGTGGGGGGGGTGTGTTTTTATCTGTGCATCATCCTGTATGTTTCTTATAGACAAACCTGGGTTAGATTGATGTGATTAAGTTGGAGTTTAAATTTGTGGGTTGGGTGATGCTGGATGGTTTGTTAAGGGCTTTAAGGTGTGTGTGTGTGTGACAGAGAGAGCAGTAAGCTGTAAGCAAACCTGTATAATATGTAACATCAACCATTCAGCACAAAAAGGTTTGTTTAGTATTGAAAAGTGAGTCACAACATGATGTCTGACTTTGCTGAAAAATGTACATGGGGTTCTGCAGAGTTTCCTTTTCAGGGAGAACCCGGTCATGTAGTGGGGGCAGCCGTAGCCCAATGGGTAGAGAAGCGGCTTTAGGATCGAAACCAGCAGGAAAAATGTGTGGCAGAAGGGGGGGTGAGCTACACCTTCCCTTCCTTCACCTTCATGGCTGAAGTGCTCTTTGTGGAAGGCACCTAACCCTGCTCTCCGGGCGCCCCAATGTGTGTGGCAGCCCACTGCTGAGTGTGTGCTCACTGTTTACGTGTGTGTGTGTGCTCACTTTGGATGGGTCAAATGCAGAGTCAGTAATTTCCCTTGCGGGATTAATATCTTCATCTTCTTCCGCTTGTTCCGGGGTCGGGTCATAGGGGCAGCAGCCTAAGCAGTGAGGTCCAGACGTCCCTCTCCCCAGCCACTTCCTTCCGGGGTCTCTTTCCGTTTGGACGTGCCCGAAACACCACACCAGGGAGGCGTTCAGGAGGCATTCTAATCAGATGCCCGAGCCACCTCAACTGGCTCCTCTCAACGTGGAGAAGCAGCAGTTCTACTCCGAGCTCCTCCCGGATGACAGAACTTCTCACCCTATCTCTAAGTTCATTTCAGCTGCTTGATTTCGTGATCTTGTTCTTTCGGTCACTACCCAAAGCTCGTGACCATAGGTGAGGGTAGGGACGTAAATTGACTGGTAAATCGAGAGCTTAGCCTTCCGGATCATCTCCCTTTTCACCGGTACAAGTTCCGCTTTACAGCAGAGGCTGCACCGATCCGCCTGTCAATCTCCCGCTCCATCCTTCCCTCACTCGTGAACAAGACCCCAAGATATATGAACCCCTCCACTTGGGGCAGGACCTCATTCCAGACCCGGAGGGTGCATTCCACCCTTTTCTCGCTGAGAACCATGGCCTCGGATTTGGAGGTGCTGATTCCCATCCCAGCCACTTCACATTCAGCTGCGAATCGCTCCAGCGAGAGCTGGAGGTCCCGGCTTGATGAAGCCAAAAGGACAATGTCATCCGCAAAAAGCAGAGATGAGATCCTATGGCCACCAAACCAGAACCCCTCAATGCCTTGGCTGTGCCTAGAAATTTTATCCATAATACTCAATTTAATACAGTATGTCCAAAAAAAAAATGTTGTGATGATTGTAAATGATGGGATATGAACTGGGATAGACTCAGTAGTTACTATGAGGTGAGTATGTAATACCCTCCATTCCTCTGTAAGTACTTTGCTTTTTCTTAGATCATTTTATAATAAACAGCTCAGTTATTTTTATTTTACTTTATTTGCATTCTCTTACCCCTTTTGCATTTTAAGTCGAAGATTAAGTTTGCAGAAATAAAATGGAAGAATGTATTTAAACACAGAGAATGTGAGGCTTGTGGAAATGAGATTTTGTTTTTAATTTTCCGTACAAGTTCTTAATTAACAGTCCCCCGGCCTCAAGGCTTTCCGAAATACAATCCCGTCTGTAATCACCAGCACATACATGCACACCACGTTGGTCAAGTTGTGGGATTCATTTGTTTTAATGGCCTGCTAGGCAGATGTTTTGTGCGTCTCTACTTAATCCTTGCATGATATGATGGCGCTGATGTGATCCAAGTTATTCAGAATTTCCCAAATTAGTAAATGTAGATCACCAGAAGAGTAAGACTGTCCGCTAAGTAATAGTGTACATGCCTTTTAAAGACACAGCTCTTGTGTCAAGTCTGACTTGTTAAA
Organism: Tandanus tandanus; assembly: GCA_039654325.1. Taxonomy (NCBI): domain Eukaryota; kingdom Metazoa; phylum Chordata; class Actinopteri; order Siluriformes; family Plotosidae; genus Tandanus; species Tandanus tandanus. The sequence goes on along the minus strand of JBCNYH010000017.1, from coordinate 9,565,122 downwards.
CAATTTTTCATGCCTTGGGAAAAAATTTCTTTAATTTAATAAATATTTTTCTTTTTTTCCCCTTTTTTTTTTTTTTGCTTCATACATAAATGGGCTATTTTATTTTTAAATTCTTAGATCTGATTGTTCAGAATCTCTTGATTAGTTTTCTATAACGGCTATAACTTCTAACAACAGGGCTCTGATATGATTGTTGCCAAATTTAACAGACATGTAATTGTTGAAATAATGAAGCTTATTAAATTTTTATAGCTGCTGTATTGCAAGTACTAATGGGAAGTTGTTTCATGGACATTATGCAATATTATATGTACTTCTAAAGGGTTAAAAATCCATCCATTTGTTATCTATACTGCTGGACCTAATCCCAGCTGTCTCCGTGCATGAGGTGGGGTACAGGTTACTAGTGTATTGCTAACACAGAGACAAACAACCATTCACATGGCAATGTAGAGTAGCCAGTTGATTTGATGTGCATATCTTTCAACTGTGGGAGGAAACCAGGGTCCACAGAGGAAACCATAGAAGCACTGGAAGAACATGCAAATGCCACAGAGAAAGGTCAAGATTCAAACCCTGAACCCTCCCACTGTGAGGCGACAGTGCTAGCCACTGTGCTAAACTGGTTAAGTCATTTATTAAAAAAGTAATAATTGGCAAACTACTGAAATAAGAGTGGAATAAACCATCTGAGACATGCTGCTTGAAAGTCTTTAATTTCAGGCTGGTGACAGTAAGTTCGCTATGATGGCCGCATCTGCCACGTTGTTGTTATTTTCCAATAACAGCATGCCCTGTTTCACAAAGTAACAAGACTATATCCAGTTTATAATTGTTTGACCCCATTAATGATGGTATACCTGCTAAAGCTAGAACAGCTTTATTACCTGTGATTGTGCCCCTTTTTTGCTTAGTTATATTTTTGAGATTTGTTTTCAGAACTGAAAAACAAAATACTGTTTCCACTTCAAAAAACAAATTTAGTGCCGTTCCTGCACCCTCACAGTGTTGCATACACTTTCGATCTGCTCTCTGCATGACCAGCATCACTAAACCTTTTGAGTTTCTTTGAGATATTCTGATGTCTTGTGTTCAAATAAAAACAAACCTGTTAATTTGCATTTTAGCAATGATGCTAGCAAGGGTGGCTAAATACCGAGAAGATGGCCTTGATGAGGATTAGTGTCGTGCAATTTTACATGCACTCAAGTTATACTAGTTACACTAGTTTAGTTGCACCTTTACAGTGTGACCCACGGGACAACATTCTTTAGACATGCGTGGCAAAGTCGACACCCGTTTCTGGGTTAATAGCCTGACGTAATGAAAATAACTGATCAGGTCAACCAAAGCAAGTGAAACTTTTAAAATTCTGTATTATCAGAACAGCACCATATCATGAAATATAATTTAATCAGTATAAAAGGTAGGATTTAAATAATCAGGTTAATATTATGTTATTGCTAATAATCAGTAACTTGTTAAATCTTTAAAATCTATTAACTTTTTGGGACATTTTTGAAAGAATGAATCTACAGATTTTGGTTGTGTTCATTCACATATCTGTTTTCATCCACTTGAAATGTCAACAATCCATGGGTTTTTTTTCTTGTTTTTTCCCCCCATATAACCATGTAGAGATATCCAAGCTCAAGACATTTGATACCGTTTTTATCTGTTCTGCCATCATGAGGCATGAACAGGCTCCGGGTGACTTGCTCAGTGCACACATTTTTGCAGGAATTGCACTGATAAAACTGCACTGATGATAAAATCAGTGTTCTTTCGTGGTCGTTGCATGTAATAGTGCAAAAGTTATTGATAAACATTATTTCTGTGTATATGTTAGAAGATTCTCGCTGTCCATATTATTTTCTCCTAGCTAGAACAAACACTAGGAAACCTGAAATTGTATTCATAATGTCAATATGTAATTTAGGGGATGTAGTCAATATGTATTTTAGGGTTGTATAAAAATGATATTACTGTATTTCAAAATGGTACACCACGTACCAGAGTCTGTGCTTTAATGATATTGTATATAATGTCCTGATGCAGAGTTTGGGACACAGCCAAGCAAGCTTCAGGTTTGTTTGTTGTTTTGCCAGCAGTTAACTGCCGCATTAATTTGGAAGGACAAATGTAGCTGTTCATAGTAAATGAGAACTATTGCATAAATGAGCAGGTTAAAAAAAACGTCTACACTCTTTACTGATTCTCATTTATATTTCACAGATTTGCATGATCAGACAACATACTAATTAGATAACTGTCTCTGTCTGATACTTCTGTGAAGTATCTGACAAGCCCTGCATGTTCAATCTTTTAAAACAGTAGAAGGATCTTGGCTGTCCATCAAACAAAGGGAGAAAATAGCATGGTGGAATATTTTGGTTTAAACTTAAATTAGAATATAAAATGTACTTTGGTAAAGATTTTTAATTTCAAAACACTGAAAAACTTCATAACTCTGACTACTAGTGTGCTGACATTGAAAGAGATAATACTGCGTTTAAGTCAAAGTTGTCATTTTATATCATCAACCTTCTTTCATCAAAGCTACGAAGTGGCGAAAGAAAACATGGAAGCCTTGAGTTTTCATCTTTTCCTAGCAAAAATCTAACTAACTGGAACGAGTGCTTTTCTATTTTTTTTCAAGATAGCAAACTGTGTAGTCAGTGTTCATAGATTTAACAAGCAAATATGTTTATGTTCACTTAAATCCAAAGCAAATACTTGTATATGCTGTAAAGAATTGCAGTAAGAAAATGAAACCATGCAACATTATTATCTCAGTAAAATAATAAAATCATTTAGTTTGTTAAAGGAAAGACGGCTGTAGTAAACGCATGCCAGTGTGCAACCCTCATTTATCTACTCATTTTTGTCTGCTGATGCCTCAAAGCCCTCTCTTGCTCCAAATCTCTTTGGATGCATCCAGAGTTCTTTTCTGATGTCCCTTAAGCATCAGAAACCCATGAATCCCATGAGTCAGAAACCCCATTGTTCATGCCACAAAAGCTACAGGCAGTGGTCAGTTTTGTGTTTGGATCATAAATAATCAAACCAGTAGTTATTGCTACAGATCCAAATACACATTGTGATGCCTTTCCTACCAACTTCGCTCCTTCCCTGTGAAATTATTGCCTCCTTGTCAGTGAGCGAATGACGTAAGGTCTGGTGTGCACTGTAATTAGATGACCCTTCATGATGAGGGCATGTCGGAGACTGAGCTGGTATGTTCTCCCAGCACTCTTGTACCCCTACAACTCTGAAATCAATCAGAGGCCCAGCTGCCAGAGAGCTCATTATCTGTGTAATTATCTGCTCCCGCGGGCCTGCTTTATCTCAGAGCCAGGCTGGGCCTCAGCGCCACTGCTCTCCCAGAACCCGAGCATCAATACTGCAGCTCTCAGTAGCTTTGGATTTTTACTGTGTGGGGTGTTAATAGCATTGGAGCAGTTGTGTGTTTTTTAGACTACGTTGAAAGTTTTTAAAATGGGGACCTCAACAGAATTCTGGGTGAAATATTACTTAAGAATGTACCAAAATTCCAGTCGTCATACATCACTGAGCTATGACATTATGATCACCTGTTTAATATGCTTGTTTTATGTTTGCGTGTCTTCAAAACTGAATGAGGTGTCGACTCCAGATGATGTCTGAAGTTGCCATGTGCTATTTGACACAGAGATCATTAACGTCATGCAAGATTTGAGGTGTCGCTTCCATATATTGGACTTGTAACTTCAGCATGTCACAGATGCTTGTTCTGTAAAAAGCATGAAAAAAAAATCTGAGGTGCTAGCAGCTGCAATTTAGCTGTAACTTTCCTATTTTTCACTTCTAAGATGAAAGACTTTGTCATGCGCATCAGCCTTGTATTTACATAACCAGCACTTCAGAGTTCTTGTTAAGCTCTATATGTTAATTGTATATACATGATATCAGTAGGGGTGCCGGAAAAAAATAAATTCACGTCTGAATCGCGATTCTTATTTATTAGCATTCTGAATCAATCCAAATTTTCAAGAATCGATTTTTAAGAACACGTTTCCAACCTTACTCACAGTGCGTACCGTTTGTCCACACACGGCCTCTGTCGTGAATTGTTCCAGTGAGTGGCGGCTCCAGAACTAGCTTTTAGCCTAGCTTTGACATGGATGAGGAAAAAGAAA
>JBCNYH010000017.1:9534002-9547000 GCA_039654325.1 Tandanus tandanus | reverse complement strand
CCCGCCAGGTCCCGGCCACCCAGGGCGGCTAAAGTGGAGGGCCCAGGGCCCCAAGGGCCCGGAGGCAATCCCCCCTTCCCAAGGCAGAGGGCCCGCACCACGCCCAGGAGAACCAGGCCCCCAGACAACCACCCAACGCGGGCCAGCACCCTCCTCGATGCTCCAGCCGCACTGCCCGGAAACCAGGGCACCTCCGACCCTCCTCCCCCACTCCCCACCCTCCTCGCCACGAACTCCCACTCCAATAATAAATTTTTTATAGATAGGTTGAATAAAGCAATGATGGAGTCCTGAATCTCCACTGTATGGGATTAGCTGCAATACCCTGAATAACCGGCGTACTGATATTGCATGCTGCATGGTCTGTGGTGCAGTGGTTAGGGTGCTGGGCTTATGATCAAGAGGTTGTGGGGTCGAATTCACATAAGACCCCCACCATGCTAAGACCCCTGGGCAAGGTCTTAACCACAAGTGTGCCTCTGTTCACCCAGGAAGTTGAACTCCTAGTCGCTTCATGTCAAGGAAGCCGGGCATGAGCAATGGCCTGATGAGCCAGTAGGCTTGGGGGTAAAAACCCAACAGACTTAGCTTTTTAAAGACAGAAAAAGACTAGACATAATATATATTGATTTTATTTTGTACATCATCTGTAGTTTATTGGGGTGTGTAAATTTTATATATATCTCCACTATAAATGGACAATGTCTGATGGCCTGAGAGATTGATGAATAATGGGTTGATGAATATAATGATGCATGATGGATTGATAGAGGGCTAGATTGACTGACTGGGAGATCAGCGAACGAATAGACACACAGATCGGTAGACATATTGGTGGAATTTGTCTGTACAAAAAAAAAAAAAACTACATTATTTATTTATTTTTACTGATCACTTTTTCCCTCATGTAGTCTTGATTATTTTTTTATTTATTTATTTTGCCCCAGCTTGTTGTGCAGTTTGCTCTGTATAATTACGTTCACCTTCCGAGCCTCACTCCTAACACCGACATCCGTCCCTGCCTCACTCTGGCATGCAAGTGTTTAAACAGTGTGCTGATACTGGGCCTGAAAAACAAGCAGCTTCACACTGACACTTAGAATAAAGCTCTTGTCTTTCTGGAATGTTGCCAGTGGCATAGTAAATGACTTATGAACTGTACACAATAAAAATCTGAAAGGAAGGTGGCGGCGGCGGTGTGATCGCTGTTAAGTTTTGCTCCTCCCAAGAGCAGTAGAGCCTTAATGGAATGTGTGCCTCTTGTTAGTGAATTACTTCCTGGTGGTGAACCATGAACTCTTTCTGTTGGTGAATTGTGGCTTGTGATTAAACTGTGCAAATGTGACCGAATAAATAAAAAAAAAAACCCAAACATTAAACGCCACCTGAAGGAAGATCTTTTGGAAGAATGGCCTTCATCGCAACAAGGTGGTTTGTTGCATCTCAACACCTTATCAGTGTTTTTCCTTCATTTGTCACTTGTTTATACATATAGGTTTGAGTTCATTTCTTTGCAGCGTGGTTCTTTGGTCTTGCATCCTGGCCTTTATTTATTTTTTTTTAGCTCGAGGTCAAAAGGGCATTGGGTGAGTATTTATAGCACTCGGCAGGAGATGAGAGGGAGGGGATGGGCGGGATTCCCTGTGTTTGCATTTTTGTCACTGAGCTAATCAGATTGGCCTCCTTTTCTAAAAGCTTCAGGTGGGACACTTCTCAGTGAAGTCCATCTCCGCTATACTATATAGACAACTAATGCCTGGCATGTTACTAACTACAGCTCACCATCCTTCCAAACACCTGTTATGTTGCTTTCTTTTACAAGTGTTGGTCAATAATTATAGCAGAGTGCACAGCAACACACATTCTTTTCTACACCAATAATAGTAGTTGACTTTTTTGCATTGCAAAAGCCAACTCTAGCAGCCAGTAGACTTTATAAAAGCTGGGAATGACGGGTGTTGTGAAATATTTATGGTTTGGCCACAGATTAGCTTCTGCCCACCTCCTAGGAATGCTGGTAAAATTGTAGGATACATGCAGGAAGCCTTCCAGTGTAAAACCAAGCTGCCTGAAAGAGGGATGAGAGATTACATAGACATCCGAGATCCTTCAATACAGTCTAGTCTGAATGATCTCAAATCGTTTCAGTGTTAACTGGCCCAAGCCTTCATCATAATACAATACCTCATCTCATTCTGACACCTTAATGCACCATTAATGATGAATGAAGATAAGTTAAAGCAGATAAAGTCAAGAAGCCAAGACGAGGCTCCTAATTTCAGCAGCTGTAGCGCACAAGTCTTAAGAGAATAAGCAGTGGATGCCCAAATACTTTCCTTGTGAGTAAAAAAAATAAATAAAATAAAATAAAACTGAAAAGAAAAATCTCAGATTTTCAAGGAGTTGGCAAGAATAAAGCTAGTAAGTAAGCTAGTAAGCTGATGCAAAAGCATGCATTTGGTCAGAAAAGCAATTTGTGCGTTTTCTCTGTGTGTTGTAAATTACGTGTGATAAATAAACATTAACTTGAATGATTCCGCAAAGAAATCGTATGGTGTCAAAAAAAAAATCTTTCTTACAACTTTAGTTTCTACCTGTAATGAGGTCCTACTTGAAAAAAACCCCCTCAAACTTGTTTTCTTAGTTACTTCTAAATAAATGCATATTTACAAAGAGCCATTGCAGAGGAATATAAAGCTTGAAAAGAAGTACTGCTTGAGGCAGTGGTAGCTCAGTGGTTAAGACTCTGGTTTACTAATCCGAAGATTGGAGGTTCAAGCCCCAGTATCGAGGCTGCCACTGTTGTGTCCTTGAGCAAGGCTCTTAACCCTCAGCATAAAAATAATAAATGTAATTCACTCTGGATAAGGATGTCTGCCGTAAATGTTGACTGTCACCTGAGATCATAGGTGTTTGGGACTAGTCCAGTTTCAGTAAGGTCACACAACTGGTTAACCACTGGCTGGGATTGCTCTGGTTATTCTGGTGGATCTTAAAGGCGATATGTTACAAATACAGGTGGAAGAAATATGCTAATGATGACACAGTAGCCAGACCAAAAACAAGGTTCAATTGATCCAGTGCTCGACCTACAGCAAATTTCAACCCCACCAGACTTTCCATGAAATTGAGCCACGGTCTCAAGGTAGCTTCCTGTCTCTTAAGTATTTGGGTGGAAGTGCCTGGAATACTTGCAAGTTTAATGCTAGCTGACCCCTGGAAATCAAAAAGTCAACTACTGTTGTCGATCATGAAGTAATTCCGGCTATGTGAGACCGAGGCGTTAGCTTCACTCCTAATCTGTACAAACCTCTAAAGCTCTGGACCGTCTCCTCAAGATCAAAACCGCAAGTGACATCAAATCAAAAAGGACTGAACACAAAATCAGCATTAAACAATATCTTATATTTAATAGTTCTTATAGTTACACAGAGGCATCCATGATGTTTTCCAACGTCCCACTTTTGAAGTCAAGCTGAATGCCAAGTAATTCTAACACCCTGCCTCTCCATGTAATGTGTATTCCCTTTTTGTTTTGTTTTTTCAGTATGGTGATGGTCAAGACTGCTGTGTAAAACTTCATCTCTTAGCCCTTGTCTACCAGCAGGGAGCCCAGTGTTCTCTGTGTCAGGATACGGAGACACTGTGGGAACATCGCTCTGATCAACACGCGCTGATCTACAATAATAACGATTGATATTGCTACACTGTTTCCTCAGTGAAACTCTTGACCTTATAAACATACGCCTTGAGTGAGGTTTACTTTCCAGGACTCTCCCTCTTCTACTTTTGCAGTTTTTACCTGGTTTCACTCTTCAGACACTGTTAAAAACACAAATGATTTTCTGCTTCTGTCAGAAACCAAGTGCAATTGTTGTAGAGGTACAAGTTAACTTTAGTAGATTTAACACTTTGCTCTGAATCACGAAAGCATATTGACGACAGTTGGACATTATCAGACATCTGTTTTCTCGACTCGTTCAAACTCCAGCAGCTCTGGTATGTGATTGTCTTCTCCAGGCACAGCACAGACTCGTTGTGTAGCATTCTCTCCGACTCAAAATATCAATAAATATATATAAATATATAATATAGAAAAGAGGATGCGAACTGTGACAGTCAGCCGTGTTAACAGCCATGTCAATTTTGTAAATCTTGTTGGTTTTTCAAAAGAAATGAAATGAAATCCTGAGTGATGTGAACCTTGAGTCAAGTTTTTCTTCTCAAATCTTACTTCACAGCTCATGGCAGTGTCGTGCGAGTGTGATGCCTGTCAGGACGGCTTATCTAGAATACTGCATGTGGTTGTCCTCTCTTCTCCCAGCTTTCGGTGGTCAAGTCTCATTCCTGCATGCGTTTCGGATGCTTCACTTTGCACCGCCTGCTTCCTCCCACGTTTGGCCTCATTTTTCTTTTCCTGCCTTCCTGTGATGTACAGCCCAAAGACACTGCTTCTCTCTCTCTTACACACACACACACACACACGCACAGTTGTTCAGAAATCACATTAGTTACATTGCCATCATACTCATTATTATTATAAATGATTTCATTCAAACAGTAGTGGACCTTTTTGGGATGTCTGTGTGTTCGTGTCTCTGTGTGTGTGTTCGTGTCTCTGTGTGTGTGTGTGTGTGTGTGTGTGTGTGTGCATCTGTGTGTCCTTCTGCGTCCATGTGCATGTGTCAGTGGCTTGTATTTTAAAAGCACGACTCATTGAGTAAAGCTCTGCTGACTAAAGGCTGAGTAATGGAAAAGCATGCTAAAAATGCAATCCATTACACCCACACAACACACATGCACAGGATGGGAGTAGTAGAACGTTTCTTCCTTTCACTTCTACAGAAACTCTTGGAGTGAATCCAGGCTGCTGTTCTTTACATAATTGACTCTGGCTCAAATGAACAGGAGATTTTAAACCACACACATTTGCCTGTGTGTTTTATTGTCTTTTTATGCTAAAAAGAGCCTTTTTCTTTGGTTGCCTTTTGACCCTGCTGACCTTTGACCGAAGAAAACATCAGATCATCAGACTAGTATTAACCAATCTGACCAATGTAATTAACCAATCTGAATGAGCCTATCACCAAACAACAAGCACGAGGCAGGAAAGAAACCTGGATGGGACACCAGCACATCAGAGAAATTACAGAGCCACTGATGTTAAAAAAAATTTTTATGCATATAAAAAATATTCCAAACTTTTAACATGAGTCATTACTTTCAATGTGAGAACATTTCACACATCGTCCTTAAACAGAAACTTGAAGTGATGGATAAAATTGATTCATCATCCATCTCTAAGTGCTCAAGGGCCCGATAAAGGCACCTTGGGGGACCTCTGACCTTCTGATTCAGAACCTTATTCACTGAGCGAGCCACCACTGCCCCAAGACTACTTCAATCTAGTTTTCATCACAAGAAAAATAAATTTGGATTTTAAGGTAACAGTGTTGCCTGGGTGGACATTAACACTAGTCCGCTGACCCGTGGCAAGTTAAAAATCTGTAGTGTGAGTGAAATTAGCTAGCAAGTCATCCTGCTGGCGCCATGACAAATCCAATAGGCAAAGAAGATATACCAGATATATCCACAAAGCAACTGTTCAAGCATTTTAATCTGTGCTTTTTTAAAATAAATAAATGTACTATTTCCACAAAACAACTCTAGAGATACTGCTGTCTGGTCATATGGCTCGGATATATTTGAATTCTTTGTGAGTATGATACCTTTAGTTTGGCTGTGATACAGCAGAATAGTTGAGCCATAATATTAAAAAATAATCTTTTATGCAATATTTGCAGAAATGTAAACTGACTAATATGGGAAACGGACATTGGAATAATAGATTTTAATCTTGTGTGTTCAATATCTAACACTACACATTTGGACATGTGTCTAAATACACTGAGCGCACACACTTGTATCAATGATGAAATATAAACTGATAATTATTTGACTTTTTCCTCTTGCCCCTGTGCGATCGCATGGGTTATTTTCATTTCATCAGCACATCCTTTTGTTTCGATATTTCACATCTATAGTTTGGAAAAGTCTCCAGAACCAACAGAGAAGATTTTCATATCAGATATTTTATTTCACATTGTGTGATTTAAGGAACCAGCTGATCTCTACCATACTGAGGAAAAGACAGTGCTGGGATTAGAAGTAATAAAGAAATATCTTGTTGCTGCTCTCAGCATGACAAAGCGATGATTCCGAGATGCCTCATAGTGATTCTCTCCAGGGTTGTTTCCACGTCCTGCTGCTGCTGTGGTTGTCATATCGCACAATGCTCTTATTGTTCTGTGTGTGTGTGTTGGTCAGGATGGCGTGTATGAAAGCTTGTGGAGGGTCTCATTAGCTGTGAGACTCATGAATCATCTGAATGGGCTTCATTCTTCTCGGCTCTTTATGACTCTCAGCACAGAGAAAGTGCTAGATCACTTTTCAGCTATGTCCTCCACTCCCACTTCCTGCTGCACTGCTGCATGTGTCGGTCGCATCTGTGTGTAAGAGTCCCTCTTGATATTCCAAACACAATGTCCAACAGCTGTACCACAGCTGTATAACATAACTGCACAGGACAAGTGTGAATGATGCACATTATTATGGCTGGACTGGGAATTTATGGGCTGGAATGATCTGCAAAATTCATGCATTTTACCTAGGAGCAATGTGTTTTAACAAAACTATGAACACTCCAAAATGTAGGCCTCCCTTTTCAATAATATATGAAGACCTTTAAGACCTGTCCAGGCCATATTTTACAGTTTGAACTCATTACGGTCTGAACTGATGTCACAGCCCTGCTATCAGCTGGGTTTCAGCAAAATGTGCAAAAGGAGATGCAAGTAAACCTGTTTCCATCAGCTTTATCCCTTTGAAAATCCTGAAAGTAATGTAAAAGTGATTAGGGTGGAAACATGAGGAGTGCACAGCTTTTGTTCATTTGTGTGTCGAAAGAAACAACACTGAAACCACTGCATGACAGACCTTTTGACATTTCTTGTGTTCATCTTTATCCAGGTATGCGTCATGTTGAAGTTGGTGTCTGATGTTCAGACAAATTCGTTGTTTTAGTTTTAGTTTTCTGTGGTCATGTTTGTGTTCAGATTCATTTATTTAGTAATGAAACATGTGACTCCAGTACATAATCATCTATACAATACATAGCTGTATGTCAATACTGCCAGTGGCAAAACTGAGTATTAAGAGGGTCGGGGTCTGATCAAGACCGTGTCCGAATAAATATGAGATGGTGAGCAAAAGGCTTTATTTTAATAGTTGGCTTCATCTTTGCATGACACTAATAGTTAGCTGGCTCTTGGCCTCACCTAGGAAACGTCACAGGAGTAAGATTGTTCTTGCATTCATTTTAAAATAGTATCCAATGCAATCAGCACACCAGTGTTCAAGCTTCTCTAACCTTTAGTGGAAGAAAGTCACATCTCCAGATACTCCTCAATATGATGACTTGATCATCATTTGGAAAATGTTGACAATTCAACCTAGCTGAACTTTGTTGCGAGCAATTCAAGCAGTAGCCAATCAGAGCTTAATGATAGTGTTGATTGACAGATGCTGCCAATCACTGAGTTCCACAAAACCTTTTCCTATTCGCTTCCATGGACCGTGTAAAATAGGCAAAGTGATTCACGCATCACTCTTTATTTTCTGTGTGAAAAAGTTGATGAAGTTACTGGTTCAAGATGCATATTTTGGGTTTGTACAGCTATCCAAACAGGCCAAATGATTTCTGACATATTCTTGTAGTTTTTCAATGTGTCACTGCTTACAAAAAAATCGACCAGGCTTGAAATTTTTTTTTTTTTTGTCGCCATCTTTAGCTGTGTTGTTTTACATAAAATGGGAATTTTTAAAAATCTGAGATCTGTTTCTTATTGAATAAAGGGTACATTAGTACATTAATTCTAAGGTAAACTTGCATATTTTGTAGGAAAGAGTTTTCACAAATTGGGGCACATCTATAGGAAACGTGTTTGTTCTGAATGCAGAGTTGCACAGGTGTAGATATTTGGCTCGAGTAGAAAAGACCAGTCTGTTCCTCTGAGTGGGCTCGGATAAACTGCTCTTCCTCTTCTCTCTGTAGCTCTCTCCAGAGAAAAAAGAAGCCCTGAAGTTCACTCCGGTTACAGCACCTTGTGGAAACACTACACTATTGTGTGCTGTGGAATGCACTTGCAACTTTAGGCCTAAAAAAATGAGCCTCTGCTTGATTTGAGTCCATCATTGTTTATTATTCCCTCACTCTTCATACTGTCAAGCATAATCTGCTTTGTCGAACTTTATATAGGCTGTCTGTAGGATTAGGAGAGTTAAGTCTGCCACTCTAATCACTTCTGAAGATGACGCCTCTCTTTCACTAAACACTCTCGATTACCTTACTTAACAAGTGTCAAGAGTTCATGCCTGCATCGAAGACTTTTGTTTTGTTCTCATTCACATGGTTCAGTTGAAACTTTGCAACCGGATATGGAAAACAAATCATTGTATAGTGAGAACACTGGAAATGTGTTTCAGTTATTGAAACTAAACCATAGTGACTGCTTGCCCTGTGACTGGAGAGCATTCTGAAGTACTAGAAGGACTAGAAATATGACCTGTGTTGTTGACAATCTGATTGAGATCTATACTCTCTGTGCTTGTGGCTTCACACACAGCAAGCCTCACCAGTAGGGCTGTGGTGAAAGAATTATATAAATTTTGTCTTAAAACCCCAAGAGCCTGGAGTGATTTCTTTATAAAAAAAAACCAGAAACAGTAAATGAATAACTGTTGTAGGTATACATTATAAAGCCAATATTTTGTGGACATCCAAACAACATCTTGCTACAGTTTTATTTCCTCATTGCTGTTTTATTTTATTTTATTTTTTTGATATACTGTATAAACCCCGCTAGGGAAGTTTTTTGCCCCTGCATTTAACCCATCCAAAGTGAGCACACACTCTTGGAGCAGTGGGCTGCCACACATTGCAGTGCCCGGAGAGCAGTTGGGGGTTAGGTGCTTTGCTCAAGGGCACTTCAGCCATGAAGGTGGAGGAAGGGAGATGCAGCGCATTCCCCCCGCTTCCACCCATTTTTCCTGCTGGTTCGGGAATCGAACCAGTGGCTTTTAGGTCCCAAACCCACTTTTCTAACCATTAGGCCACGCCTGCCCCCTGTTATAATAAGCCTTGCTCTTCTAGGAAGGTTTTCCACTAGATTTTGGAGCGTACCTGTGGGGAGGGGAGTAGAATAATAATTCACCCATAAGTGTATTAGTGAGATCTGGCATTGATGCTTGATGAGGGAGGCTGGGATGCATCCATTGTTCCAGTTCATCTCAAAGGTGTTCAGTAGGGTTGAGTTTAACACTCAAGTCCTTCAACTCCAGTCTTGGCAAATAATGTGTTCATGGAGCTCGCTTTGTTCAAAGGGTCATCATAATGCTGGAACAGTTTAGGGGCTTTAGGCTCTATGCTGGTCGCAATAGTCAAATAAGCTTCCCATTATACAATGAATGCAATTAATCGTGATCATTTTCCTGACCACAGTCAATCATCATCATTAATGTGTGCTTATTACCATGAGAAAAACTTATGTTGAGAGTGTTTTCCAGGTTCCGCTGCTGCTCACTTTCTCTCAATTCCCCTCTCCTGTGTCTCTGACTGACACGGGGCAGAAGGGGATGGGGAGGGTAGTGTAAGCTTGGTGTCTTCTCTTAACAATATACCCAACACAGTTCCGCTGCTGCTCACTTTCTCTCAATTCCCCTCACCTGTGTCTCTGACTGACATGGGGCAGAAGGGGATGGGGAGGGTAGTGTAAGCTTGGTGTCTTCTATTAACAATATACCCAACACAGAAACCGAGGGATGCGGACAGTGGCAACACTGTAGAGGATAAGTTAACAGTGGTGTGGTATGATAACATTGTTGTTAATCGTGATGGTTTTTGGGAAATGTATTGCATTTAAAAATAAGTTATTGTGGTAGGCCTACTAGGTTCCAGTGAAGAGAAGTTGTAATGCTACAGCTGACAAAGACTTTGTGCCAATAGAAGAACCACAGAAGGTGTGATGGGAGTGTAGTGTAAAACGGCATCTATGATCTCACACATCATTGTGGATACAACCAATCAAATTGATATATAATTTTTTAATAGTAAAAAATAAAAACACATACTTCTAAATGGAAGTGGACAGTTTTATCAGTATGCCCAATCAGACATAACATTTAAGCAATATGAGCATTGACAGGTGATGTGAACAGCATTGATTACCTTGTTACAGTGACACCTGCCATGGACTGTCATGGGTGAAGGCTAGTACATCTGGTCTGATCTTACAGAAGGGCTACTATAGCACAAACTGTTGAAACGGTTAATGCTGGATATGGTACAAAGATGTCAGAACACACAGTGTGTTGCAGCTTGCTGTGTATTGAGTTGCCTAACCACAGACCAGTCAGGTGGTGGTAATGTTATTCCACAAACTTAAGAAGCGTATCAGCACATTCTTTATCAAATTCATTTTAAATGTGGGTTCCGGCTCTTCGTCACTGTCCTCACTTTCACTTTCCTCTCCCGTCACTGATGCCACTATCTGTTCATCAGACATTATTTCGTGCCCCTCTGCTGCTTCATTTCCGTCCATCCACTCGGACGGGAACGGGCCGGACAGGAGGGAAGTTTGAAAATCATGACTGACCCAGACTTCCATCATCGATTCCCGGACTTGTCCGAGCATTTTTCCGGCAATACCACATAATGTCCTGCGCCGGATTTTGTACCGGAAATCTGAAGTCTGGGAAAAAGGGGTACGGGAAATCGAGGGTGAAGTGTATTTGGATTTCACAGTGATTCATTACTTCTCTATGCTCCTGCTGTTACAGTTACATTTATGTCATGTGGCAGACGCCCTTAACCAGAGCGACTTACATTTATTATTTTAATACAACTGAACAATTGGGGGTTAAAGGCCTTGCTCAAGGGCCCAACAGTGGCAGCTTGGAGGTACTGGGGCTTGGACCCCCAGCCTATGGATCAGTAAGCCAGAGCCCTAACTCGGCTTTCCTCTAGTTAGTTGGTTTAGTAACAAAAATAAATTTTCTGTGCTTGTTATTTGTGCAGCTCAGCACTGGCCGGTAATGTGTTATGCTACATGGGTCAGTGACCTAGTCCAGCCAATCTAATGAGTTCTTGTCACTACCAGGCTGAAACAGCCAATCAGAAAGGCAACATGTCTCTGAGCATGCCTAGAGTCGTAACACTCAAACGCACTTTGAAAACGGGCATGGACTGATGTTGCTGGAAGGAACCACTGATGTTATATGTGATCATTTTAATTCGCTAGTAACACTAATTCACCACAGGTACCTTTTAAAGCAATGAGCCACCGCTGCTGCTTGGTGCACAACCTACATTTCAGTAAAACACCGACAGAATGAGCAAATCCTTCATGAACTCTGTGTATGAGTAACTGACAGGTAAACATATAAAGGGAAAATAGACACTGGCTGGACTTGTAATTATTATCCATGCAGTGACTTGCTGACTTTTTGTTGAGGGTGTTACATTAAAACCTTCATACATCATTAAGTTTTATCTATGTATCGTTCCATTTCATGTCCGTGAAACAAGTCATTTCCTGTTCTGCTTTAGGGCAATGCAATGAAAAACTCAGCTTTACACGTTCTAAAGAAAGCAGTAATTCCTATACTGAAGAGGGAAACAATTAAGGCTCTGACACTGGAGACTCCTTCCAAAAATATTAAATACACTGCTTCATACTGAAATGCCACCTGATCAACTTAAATAATGTTCTTAAAAATATTTTTTTGGTTGTTTTTGTTTTTAACATCCATTTATAATACTTTGATGCTATTGTAAGTTTGGTAAGTTATTGGGAAGAGTGTTACATAAATCTGAAAGTTGGCCTGCAGCCAGAACTATTTCCAGTAGAATTAACATCCTCTAACCAATCAGATTTAAAAATTCACCAGCAGTGTGGTATATAGTGATTCTCATCCATGGTAAGTTTGACATGACCAATAATATAATCGTGGTCCAGGTTATTTTAATCTGTAATTCAAAATGAAATAAATAGAATTAATAAAATGTAATATAATATACACTGTGTTTAGAAAATCTAATTAAAAAAAATATCTTTTAGTCTGTTATTCTATTAAAATATATTTCCAAATTAGTTTGCCAGGTTGTGTTTAATTGCTTATTAGTGTGAAACACAAAATGATCAAATTGTGATCAATTTTGATCTGTCTTTTTGGGTTACTACCAGAATGGATTTCCTTTCCAAATAATGAAGTGAACTGTATTTGTAAGAATGAGGGGTGTGTCTGACAAACTGTACGTGGTAGCTTTCCATCCAAATGTTTTCATAATTTTAATCCACATGTTTCAGAAAAATCTCTTTTTTTATTTCAATGTCCATCTTTATTTAGCAGCTTATAAAGTAGCATTTGATCCAACACATCCTATTTTAACCTTTTAATGAAACAATGAGATACTAAACTGAGGTCATGAAATCGGGTGTGCATTATTTTTAATTCACTATTTAGAGTTAATAAAATAATTTCAGTTTGGTTGTTGATTCATTACAAAGAAACGTGTTGATAGTTTGAAGGAAAAGCTGACCCAAGCACATATCTTCTACTCTGTACACAGTAAATGGTGGTCATAATTTAATGGTCCATAGTACAGTGAAAGCTGTTGTCAGACTCTTGTGTGACTGAGACGCACCTCTGCCTTGAACCTACAAATCACAAAACTTATGCACAGAGGACTTATTAAATTCTCATTACTCGTGCTCATAAAAACAAAACAAAACAAAAAAACTCTGAAAACTCCCATTATAAAACACACACACACATACACACACACACATGTGTATGTATATATATGTATGTGTGTGTGTATGTATGTATGTATGTATGTGTATATATGTGTGTGTGTGTGTGTATATATATGTGTGTGT
>JBCNYH010000017.1:9523498-9533902 GCA_039654325.1 Tandanus tandanus | reverse complement strand
GTATGTATATATATATATGTATGTGTATATATACGACTGATCTTGTGTAAGTTGTGTGTGTATGATGCCAGGAATGCTTGAATATTTGAGTCAGAGGATGAGAATGAATGTGATGATGGTTAGGAAGGATATGCCACGGGCCTGCAGGGTGGGCCTGAGCACTGACTCATGACTGAAAGCTTCATGACATGCACCACTTTTTGAATGAAACCAGGACTGATAAAAGGCTAGAATGTGGCGAGAAAAAGGACATTTCCTATGCGGTCAGCTTTACTGAAGTGCCGTCCTGCGCACTTTCAGTCATGATGACATTACATTTTATCTGGACCTGGATGGAGCCAGTGGTTTTCTGGTCAATACTCTAGTGATTCGAAGCAAGAAGCAAGAAACCCATAATAACCCTCACATGACCCTCACTATTTGAAACAGATATATTGATTAAAGCATGTATGAAGTTGCTGTAAATAATTTCCTTTTCCACATGTAATCCTGTTAGGTTTTTTCCCTGCATCCCTGTGTTTGCTCCTGCTTGCTGACAGCAGATTGACTTTCCGCCCCGTCTGCTTTAATACCCAAAGGCTAACTTGAAATGAAACATTTCTCTCATATCCAGCTCATCCAGACAGTTTACATGGCACATGATTACCTTTCCTGAGATTGACTTTCCTTTTTACCCCTCAGCCATCAGGCCATCACAGTATTGTCATAGCCTGCGTCTGTGTCCGCGTCCACATTTAAATTTTGTCTGAGCTATTTGTCAAGAACTGCCAAGCGGATCATCCTGGAATTTTACAGGCATGTCCCTTGGGGAGTGTAGGTGTGCGTGAGCACATCAATTTCTTGGTTTGACCTTTGACCTTTTCACAATAACCTTGACCTTGTTAATATTTTCAGGACTATTTCTCAAGAACTGCTGGACAGATTAGTCTGAAATTTTGCATGCAAGTTTACTATTATGTGTAGGTGTACATATACATGTCAGTTTCTCTGTTTGACCTTTGACCTTGTATAAATTTGGTCCAGGGTATTTCTGAAAAACTGCTGGACTGCTGAACAGCTTCGCTATCTCTGATGGCTATTTTTCAGTCTCTGGCTAATTGATCTGAGGCACACCATCTTAAACATGGAGTTTTATTCAAACTTGAGTCCTGAACCCTGAAACTGTTTTCTCTCTCTGAACTTTCTGCCCTACTTCATTTAATCTTTATGTTCTAGCTCTTTGCTCATTAGGTCAGTAGTTATTATTTGACTGTAATGTGAAGCTGAAATAATAAGGCTTTCGTATCGTAATTGGATCAGAGCAATTGGCTCTGATGAATCCTAATTAGGTTGCGTTTGTTGCTTCAGGTTAGAGCTGGGCAAGTAATCGATTTTATTGATTGATTTTAATCTTTTCTTTAGGACAGTGTGTGAAATAAATTTACTTTGAAGCATAATTTTTTTTATATGCATCAAATATCAACACATATTAGCAAGAAGGCAGTTTGAAAACTGGCAGCGTCTCCTCGGTAATTTAAAAATGGCTCGCTTATGCAAAGTCCATCAGCACAAACTGTCCGCTGTATAGTTTGTATAAAATCTGATGTGACTAAAGGCAGTATCACAGTATTACAGCTTCCAAACACCTGAGCAGCACTCAGAATTCCAGTTCGAAACCAGTTAAGAAATGTGTGCTTCTTTTTTTTCTTTCTTTTTTTCTTTTTTTTTTTTTTAAATTGTAGATTTTGTTTTTAGGCCATAATTGCACTTTAGTCAAGAGCCTCAGATAAATACTTGGCACCAAACTCTACTGGATGCATAATCTTCTTCTTCTTCTGGTTGGAAAAAAACATGTGCTAAAGCTGGGAGCTCTCTTTCCCTTATATTGTTTAATTACACAGCAGTTGTAGACACAGTTTGTGCTGCTATGTTAGAGATTATACGTTGTACCTTTCTAACTTACTGTGAATGTTTCATCTTAAAATCTTTCTTCAATGCTTGGATGAGATGGACTTGGTGTTTAATCATAATTAGAATTAATGTCAAAAAAAATGTTTATTACTTGCAATAGAATGAATTAATGATTTTGGACCCAGTGGATATTTTAAATAGGTAAAAAAATGTTGGTGTATAATGTATAATTTTATGTGTATGGCAATGCAACCAAAAGCAACTAGTCTCAGATTATTGTCTAATTTGGGGTTTTACCTGTTCTCTGGGTTTTTTCCAGTTTCCTCTCACCTCCTAACAACACACCACTGGGTAGACTGGCTTGTATGGCACGATTGTATGCATGTTCATGGTGCCCTGATGGACAGGGTGCACTCTCACCAGTTTCCCAGTGGGATAATGCTCCCTCTAATTAGCATCTGGTCTATGCTTCATTTGTACGATTAATATTGATATTCTGTGCAGGTCAAAGTAAGTGTCGTAAGCTCTTTGGTATAAAGCCAGGCACCGCTTTAACTTGGCCTGAAGGTATGTGGACAGAAGTCCAAGAAAAGCACTTCCATAATTTCAGAGACCATTTATAGGAGCACTCTGTGAGTAATAGTAAAGTATTGTGGGAATGTAATCCTCCCTTATGGCTCACCCGATTATAGCTCTTCTGGACGATTTGCATCAGAGAAGCTGTAGACAAGTTTCACTGTGGCAGGCAGGACGCTGATGCTATTGATTAACCATCCGTCATGTTCCCAAAACCGTGCCAGGACATTCTGTGTTGGGATTTCAGTAACACACTCACTACACCTGAAGAGTATGCAGTTATATGGTCAGCACAGGGCTGCTTTCTTGTATTTTTGGTGAGCTGCTGCTGATTGGGACTGTGTGAATGATGGCCAGTTCTCTGCTCTCTTTACCTTGAAAAGACCATCTGCTTCTTCTCTACTAAACATTTCCTCAAATTCAGCTCTGAGAAGACTTATGACTATCATCTTTCTTCACTTAATAATTCACGTGCATCTGCCCCGCCCCAGGCCCACCCTGTTGTTTTTCAACTGCTGGACTCACTGCTTCACTGGATTCTTCATGAGTCTTACACACCTATTTACCCTGGAAAATACTGCAGCTGCTCCCACAGTGTGACACGATTTCGATTTATGAGCCCAGATAGGACTTAGCCAGCTAAGCCAGAGCTGTTTAAATGTGTAGTTCCCAGTGCAAAAAATATATACAAAATTGTTCTAGCCTTGGATAATTTTACATAATCCAGGTGGGATGTGCACTCACAAATTCAATTGCTGCCACAAGAAAAAAATTACAGTTGAACCAAAAAACACTTCGAATGATTCAGTGATCATTTCTTTTTAAGCCCCAAACCGTCTGTATTTTCAATCAGTACTTCGACAGACAGAAATCATTTCTGCTTTCTTCTTTCTTAAGCACACTTAGATTGACATCTTAATTGCTGAATTGGCCATCCTTGTGTGTTCCATTTCCCCATGGAGGTGTCTGCCAAGCTGTGTCCAACATGACAAAGTCTATTAATATGTCACCCGCACAGAGCTGCACAACATCCAATCGACGTTTGGCTTCTCCAGTCATTTCTGAAAAGAGAACTATATATTTAGTTTGTCAGACTAAATCCGGCAGCCATCTGTACTGTAATCTCTGTGTTTGACGTAACCCTTTCTGGATATCTTTCCACTGCTGGAGATGACTTTACTCCAGTTCTTTTTTTTTTCAGTCAGATGTGTCACACTGTATGTGGAGAGAGAAAGAGTCACGAAACCTAATCTGGAATCGGAACTGGGTGGTGGAAGTCCCTTGTGTGCGATCTATTGCATCAGTGAGCGTATGATCGTCTGGTTGCTGGGAGGGAAGGGAGTGAACCAGCCGTTCTCCAGACGGACAGAGGCAGCCCAATGCAACCCGCTGAGGGAATTTGTTTACTTGTGGTGCGGCTACAAATAACTGTAGCGTTTATACACTGAAGAAATGTTTCGAAGTTCCAGGCAGCTGTACAACACAAACAGGCCAAAGTGGAAGGCGTGGTGGAGTCGCAGCTCATGTTTCAGTGGTCAAGTCATCAGATGGCATTTGACCACATTTTAAAAATGGGGAATTCAGGCAGAAATTTTACTAAAAAAGCATTACAATAAACCTTTATACCTATAAGACTCAAAGGGGCAGCATCGACAGTTAATCACGGTGTTTATTTTAACCCCTTGCTACGGTGTAGGGGACAACTGAATACACTTTTTAATCATTGATAGCAGTTTGAACAAATGCAGATAGGAAAAAAAGTAACAGTTAAAGGAAACCTGTCATAAAAGATGCATATAAAAGATGCTCGCTTCTGGTAGCGGTTACTTCGGATTTTTTTTTTTCTCCATTAGAAACATTTGTCTGATCAAATAATGGGGTTGGAGGTGCTGTTTCTGATTTATATTGATAAAATTAAGTTTCTGTGTTTCTGTTTCGGCGGCATGGTGGCACAGTGGTTAGCACGTCCGCCTCACAACAAGAAGGCCTGGGTTTGATTCCCGGGCTGTGTGGATTTCTGTGTGGAGTTTGCACATTCTCCCTGTGCTTGCCTGGGTTTCCTCCGGGTACTCCGATTTCCTCCCACAGTCCAAAAACGTGCACAGTAGGCTAATCGGCTGTTCCAAGTCACCCCTAGGTGTGAGAATGAGTGTGGTTGTGTGTGTGTGTTGGCCCTGTGATGGCCTGGCGAGCTGTTCAGGGTGCCAGCTGCCATGTAGATGCTGTTATCTTGTGAACACCGCGTTGGGATAACCATTCTTTTTACCATCTCAATGCAAGAAACTGTCCTGTTACATAAGATTAATATATTATGTGTAGTATATTATGTGTAGTATAATATATTATGAAAAAATACATCAAATAGGCTATTACATTCTGCTTTAAATTTTGACTGTTTTGTCTTTTAAAAAAGCTATAGAATGAATTTTTAGTCATGCAGCTTGTGGACACCAAAGTAATGTTCCACAGAAGATAAGAAGACCGAGGTCTGTTATTGCACTGAAGAAAGTACTGCTCGTTATCTTCCAGTATAGTTTTAGTATAGAGCGGATAACGTTTTTGCTTGTCTTCCTTCTGTATAGTATATTGGATGCATTATTTTTAGCCAGGCACAGGAAATACAGCGTCCTCGTCTCTTCAAACCATTACTGTTTTCCCAGCATTTGGCCCTCGTTTCTGTGCATGCGGTTGTTGTTATTGTATATCATTATTCTTGCAAATCGAAGCCACTGCACCATTCACAACAATCGCCTTCTGTTCTTCTCTTCCCAGGCCTTTGGCAACGCGAAGACTGCCCACAATAATAACTCGAGCCGCTTTGGCAAGTTCATCCAAGTCAACTATCAGGAGAGCGGCACTGTCCGAGGGTAAGAGCTCATCTGTCCTGCTGTTCAACACGCAGTGAGATCATTCACACTGATCATTTTAGTTTTATAGTGGAATATTTATATGTAAATACCCAATACACATATTAGTAATGTAAAGAATATTCTCTCTCTCGCACACACACACACACACACACACTATTTCTAATGTTCAGACTTTGTTCTGACTTCTAGAGGCACAGGTGACATTGCAAATGTGAATTGTTTTACCTTGTTGTTTTACCTTCTTACTTTCTGCTTAAAATTATCTCCTCAGCTGTGTAATTGTCTCGTGTTTTTAATATGTGACCCGCTCCAGCATAATACAGATTAAGTCATAAGGTAATGTTTTAAGTAAGAGTCAAAGTAAGTTGAAAATGACTTGCCTGTACAAAAATGCGATATCACCAAAAATACATCCTTCAAGCATAATCTTCAATTCAGATATTGACCAAGTTCATATATTCGTAAAACCAATCTATTCATGCTAAAATGCTTGTTTAAGAAAGGGTACCATGTCCACGTTGTTGTAAAACTATGTAAATATTCACTTATGTTGTCGATTTTCAATCTGCTTTTGTGATTGCCCAGGGTATTTCCTTATTATCCATATTTAATACCAGAATACTCTACCTTACAGAATCCCAGAAGGATTCCCCGAATCATATAACGCTAAACCAACGAAAAGCCTCAAAACAGACATGACTCGGCGTAAATAGAACTCATATGTTTCTAGGAAGACACTAGGACAAAATTGCGCTGATTGATCGAAAGTCAAATTCATTTAGTGTATGGTTGCTAGGGAGTTTCATATGCGAACATTCAGAAACTGGTTCTGTAACTGTAATTGCTATTTTCTCAAAAGTAGCATTCCCTGACTAGCAACATACAAAGTGATGTAACTCAGTCAATTTTCATGCAATAATCATGTAATATACCCCATTTTGAAACATATTACATTCTCTTTCTAAATAAATTAATATCTCAGTATGTGAAATTTCCGACTTAATCCGTTTTAGTGTTTTCCAGCCCTGATGAATCTTTTATTATTAAATTGATTATTTATTTCTTCCTGTGCCTTTAAAGGGCTCCTGAAATCAAAATATGTATTTGAGAATATTTTGTACCTGTGATCATCAATGCTGTAATATCTACTGCAATAAAATTATGTTTTGGATATATATTTTTATATTTTGTAGCTTGGTATTTCTGGGAATTAAAAAATAATAATAATAAGTTAAATTGGACAATCATGACTGATTATTATTATTTTTAATTCCCAGAAATACCAAGCTACAAAATTAAAAAATATATATCCAAAACATTGGATCGAGACCGGTCTTCTGCTTATACTATGCAACAACCTAGACAAAGTGTTATTTTAATAATGGTAATAATTTAGCTATAAGCCTACCACTCCAACTCTTTTGGTGATGAACTTGTAGCTCTCTTTCATCGACACTGCCGATGCTTACCCCCGACCCCACCAAAAAAATAAATAAATAAAACTCCAGAAACACTTGTCTCTTCATCATCTAGGATATCACGATCAGGCGTAGGTGAAGAGAAATCCTCTATTGCCACAAAGTCTCTGTTCCTTTATATTTAGATATTTTGCTAGGCTTGAGCAAGAGGTGTGGTGTGTTTCAAACACTGATGTTGGTTGTGTCTGTAAGTCAAGCAGTTCAGTTCACAAGGAAAAAATACTCACCTCTAAGATGAAATTTAAGGTACTTTGAGGCTGACGTGTGTAAATCACATGTCATCTTTTTACATGGTCCATAAAGTTATATAAAACTATAATCAACATCTGAAAGCTTGATATGTTTTTAGACATGTCAATATTCTTATACTAGCATTATTAATACTTTGGCAAATGGTTTTTCAGCTACCACACACCTGCAGCCCAAAGAAAACCGCATCCTAAGCAGTGTCCATACACCAGCAGCTGTTTTTGTTCTGAATTATTCACCGATAAAAATAGACATCAGCAAATGGCTTTTGATGTTTGAATCCTTTGATTTACTTCCCAATCGAGAGGAAGAGAGGAGTGTGTAGCAGTTTCCTCCTGCCGTCTGTAGCTCCATGTAAATATAATTATTGCAATGGGTTGTTACTGGATAGCAATTTGTTTTTTTTTGTTTTTTTTCAAAAAATTGTCTATTTCAGCCTTTTTATTTTAATTACAAATTTTACATACGAACATTTTAGGTAAATTTCAATATAAAAACCTGATTCATCCAATCTTACTCTAATTTTATAGTAGGTATTTATAGTACATTTTATGTTCTGTATTTAATACTAGTCTCTGAGTCTTTCCTCTGTAGGATTAACAGTCACGTACGTCAGTCACGTACCCTCCCACGTACGTCAGTCTTTATTAAAGCACTCACAAGAGCTGAAATAGGATCCAAGAGCGAGAAATTCCGCATGGATTTAGCTTTCCTTATTTAATTGCTTTCTTTTTTGTTTGGCCTGTGGTAGCAGTAGTGATTAGGTAAGGAATAAAAGGCGCAGTCCAAGCTGTTCTGGGAAAATAAACTACGACTGGATGATGTGATGCAGCTGACATGAAGCAGAGTTACTGCTGATTGTTTTTCAATAGCAGCATGTCTGCTACTGGATGTCTTGTAGTCTTTTATAACATTAGGGAAAATCCCCTAATCAAATGCTATTCAATTGTCACTTGCATTACAGCACAGAGCTTATACAGTCACATGGCTAAAGTAAAACTGATAGCTGTGCTGCAACCACTTTTGACGTGAAACAAAAGAAGGCAAGCGCTGCGAGTTAACGGTTCATTTTTCACAAATTAACTTGGAATTTGCATGAAACAGTCCAAGTATATCAAAGTCTAGAAATACCGGCCTAACTACAGCGGATCCATCTTCCATAGCCATCGGCAATGACAACAGCTTTGGGTACTAAAAAGCTGATCGAATTGGCCACCGTTGGAACAACAGCTTTACTAAGGAAAATCTCTGAGCTCACAGATATTGTTATTGTTAATTATTTAGTGCTGCCAACTACTGGATAACTGGGAACAATTTTACATTTTCACTGGATCTACATTAACATACTGAAGACATAAACCTGTAAATCAGAGTGGACACTTTTAGATGGAGACCTGTTACATGTTTCTCTACTCCAGTGTTTGGGAAGCTGGAAAGTGCTAAGCGTAGTTTAACTTTAATAAAAATGTATCTGATTACTTTAATAAAAATAGGATTAATCTCATTTTAGCTGACAAAGTGTCTCCACATAACCAATGGTACTCTAAGGGTTGCCAGGACTTGTTATCGGGTGGTTTGTTTGAGCACGTTTTATTACCGATACGCACATCACCTATCTCTCTGGATATTGTGTAGAATGAAATGTTTGGGTTCTTTGCTTGATTATTATAACAGCCAAATGCTGCATAAACAGTTGTTATTTTAATTTGTCAAAATATAAAGCTGACTGTACTATCATGCTGAGTATTTATTTGTGTACATGCAGCCTTCATCCACGTCCAAAATGGCTATGTTTACTTGTTCATGTAGCTGATAATGTACTCGTGACGTCAGCCACATAGGCCTTATAAATATGTCTGCCTTACCAGTCCTATTTTTAAAAAATATATTAATCTGTCCTAAACCTGGTGTACATGATACAGGTTTGGGCTATCCTAGAAGAAAAAGCACAACTGTGATACAGCAACAGTGTCAGAAATTTAGGAGGACCTTCTCGGTGTGCTGCTACAATCAAGGTCTACTAGTCAGTAAAGCATTGACTAGTTGGTAGCATTGTTGAAAAAAGCATTTTTGGATTGACACTTACATATACATAAGATCTGCAGTCTTTTCCTTTCGACCAAAATCAGTAGGCTGTCGTTATTTAAGATTCTAGATGTCTAGTAATATGAAGTTTTGACATATAAAATTTGTCTCTGTATATCATCATTAGTAACATGACTGAAAGTGAGCAACTGGAGTTGCCTGTGTGCAGATTAACTTGATCTAAGATATTCGGTTTTCGACAACATAATCTTCAGATTCAGGCAACCTGAGTCATCCTGTGCGCGCTGGGCTTAATAGAGCAAGCACATTTATTATTTGAACAATCAGATTTAAGGACTGGACAGGTATAAAGTGAAATAAAACAAACTCATTATAGTTTCATTATTTTAGTTTAAGAGGAATTTTTTGCACGATTTGGAGTTCTATAATATATAAATTTTTTATTTCCCCTCTTTTCCAGTGCCTATGTGGAGAAGTACCTGCTAGAGAAGTCTCGGCTTGTCTATCAGGAGCACAACGAAAGGTAAAGAACCCTGATTTGTCTTTTTATATTTTGTGTGTGTGCGTGTAACAGTTATTCTATGTCTTCTGATCGTCTATGAACTTGTAGCCTCATGAAGCTTTAGCTGAGTTATTAGTCATATATGAACAGAGGGAGTGAAATAACTGCTTTATTCTATTTCTCTACATTGTATGAAATATAGCGTTTTAAGGGATCCAAGCACAGCAGGGCTGGGAATCCTAATGCTTTTGCTTTTTTATTGTTCTGCTGCTGCCACTTATTTTTTTGTAAATGAAACTCGTTGCACAGCCCAGAAACTGCTGGGCTTTCAGAAAGGTTATTTAGCGTAGGAATGCAGGAACACATTGGCCTGCGGTCAATAGCCCAAACCGTATGTTGAACATTCAAAAAATATATATTTATATTCACTGGACTGAGGTCAATCATGTGATATAGGTAAAAGGTAAGCCTGTTGAGTTTTTACACCCGAACCTACTGGCTTATCAGGCCGGTGCTTATCCCCGGTTTCCGTAGAGTGAAGCGACTAGGAGTTCAACAACTCCTGGATGGGATGCTAGTCCATCGCAGGTTACTTTCCCAGTATTTTTACTGGTACCCATTTAACACTTGTCTTTCCTTGACAAAGGACCACTTGTGGTTAAGACCTTGCCCAGGGGTCTTAGCACGGTGGTGGTTAATGGGGATTCGATCCTACCACCTCTCGATCACCTCTGGCCCTACAATCATGTGATATAAACCATGCCAGTTCCTGGATCTAAGATATATATATATA
>JBCNYH010000017.1:9494893-9523398 GCA_039654325.1 Tandanus tandanus | reverse complement strand
ATGTGTGTGTGTGTGTGTGTGTGTGTGTGTGTGTGTGTGTGTGTGTGTATATATATATCTATGTATGTGTATATGTACATATATTTATATGTATATATGTATATATTTATATGTATATATGCATATGTATATATTTATATGTATATAAATTTATATGTATATGTATATATGTATATATATTTATATGTATATATGTATATGTATATATATGTATATATGTATATGTATATATATTTATATGTATATGTGTGTGTGTATGTATGTACATGTCTTATGTCTTCAGAAGTGTGTGCTAGTGCTGAATGCAGTGTTTGTTGATTAGTCTGCATCAGAGAACATAAATCCTGTACTGGCTCAAGCTCTTACACAGTGGCAGCAGTGTGAATAAATCCACTTTTGTGTTGAAAAGGTCACATGTGGGAATGATTGCAACACATAAGCTGCACTGTTTAATCCACGTACAAGCCTCACAGTCACACGTTCTTCCAAGAAGCCCACAGTGATCGGAAAAGCTAATCTCTCTGAGTTTATCATGGGTGATTTGTGAAGGAACCAGAGGTATCGAAGCACCACCATTATTTACTGAAGACAAGGGATTTTGCTCCACAAAGGCAGCTGTTTGGTTTGTATCAGATGTGATATGATGTAGGAAGAGGCTTCAGAGATTAGGAATGGCACAGAGCTATACAGGCCAATATAAGGTTTTTTCATTATCTCAACGTAACATTTTTTAGGCAGCATGGTAGTATAATACAGTGGTTAATACTGTTGCTTCACAAAAAAAGGTTCAGGGTTTTAACCTGCTGGGCTTTTATATGCAGGGTTTTATGTTGTCCTTGTGCCTGCATGGGTTTCCTTTGAGTACTCAGCTTTCCTCCCACAGTCCAGAGATGTACATATTAGGTCAAGTGTATACTGTAAATTGGCCATAGGTGTCAATGTGAGTGCAAATGGCTGTCTATCTCTCTTTGATAGGTTGGCACCCTGTCCAAGGTTACCCTGTCTCTCACTTGGAGTCAGTTGGGATTGATTCCATTGTAAAAAAAAAAAATTTTTTTTTTATTTTTTTTTGATTTCTTTCAGTTTGGCAATTCTTAGCAAGCATAGGTTATTATCGCATGAAACATTATTTATTTTTATATCACAAATATTTATAATTTATGTAATGTGTATAAAATATGAACCCAAAAGAATTGAGTCCTTGTTATCACTTACATCATAACAGCTATAAACTACAAGCCTTTCTTTTTTCCCCTGGTCTCTTATTGTAATTAAGAGCAAATAAAACTGGATCTTTGAAAGTGTAAATTCCTGTGTCATGTAGACATTCCTGTGACTAAAAACTTTCACGAACTCTTCATGCACGTTTTCATCTGTAGTAAATTTCCTGTTGTGCCACCACCACCAGTGGAAAATGTGTTGCATTTGTAACTTCTGACTCCATGTGCGATTTTTTTTCTTCTCTCCCTTTTCCCCCCCTTCTTCCCCTTTCAGGAACTACCATGTGTTTTACTACCTGCTGGCAGGCGCGAGCGAGGACGAGAGGGTGGCCTTCCACCTTCTCAAGCCTGAAGAATATCATTACCTCAGTCAGGTAACCACACTCTCACTGAAGCCGCAACATCTGATTAGCACTTGTGTGGGTGTGTGTGTGTGTGTGTGTGATGCCTCCATATTCTGCTCAAAAAGGCCCAAACCGGATGGGAAAGCCATGTGCAGAGGAAATGCTTACCTTTGTTCCTGTTGTTACCTCCCATCGAACAGCTAATCTCTAACAGAAAAGCAGCTCTTAAACCATGCTCTCATTTCCCTAATATAACACTTTCTCTCTTCTGTTTTCCTTTTGTGTGCCATGGGGGTGTGCGTTTGCTTGTACAATGAAAATGCTTTTAACACTGCATGCATGAGCACAGCTCATAAATTATGCATCATGTGTCTGTCAGTTTATATTCTTTACAGTTCACTTTACAGTTACTCTTCCTTTTTCTTTCTTTCTATCCATATACACCTCTAAATGGAGTAACCATGATTGGAAACATGATTCCTTATATACTGTAACGTATAGGACTGTTTCTATATATTTCTAAATAGGATTTCTGTTGAGCATTCTCAGCATTCGGTCCAGATAAGGAGGCGTAACTTCCCACTGTGTGGAGAATTGAAATAAAAGAAAATCGCTTCATTATTGAATGACCTTTCGAACAGTCTACAAACAGGCCAAGGATTTATTATTTACATAAATTGAGTTCATTGATTCAACCTTAAATTATTCCATCCTGATAGTTCCTATTGCAAGTGAGCAGTAATAAAAAAAATACAGCACAGTATTTATCACAAACAGAATTCAGACCCAAGATGTAACATCATGGTTTAAAAAAGAGAAGACTGTTAAAATAAAATGTCTTTTCCAGGCAATAAATTCACAATCCATTAAAATCAGCACCTACAGTGTAGTACCATGTTCAGTTCAATTGATTTTTACTTTAGCAATAATAAAAACTACTTTTAGCAGTAGACATTGTCACAAAGCAGCATTACAGAAATCTGGACACAGCACTGACTCACCCACAACAATGGCACACCAACGTTTTAGTATGACGAGCTAAAGTACAAGG
Source organism: Tandanus tandanus (assembly GCA_039654325.1). Taxonomy (NCBI): domain Eukaryota; kingdom Metazoa; phylum Chordata; class Actinopteri; order Siluriformes; family Plotosidae; genus Tandanus; species Tandanus tandanus. The sequence continues at coordinate 9,520,783 of JBCNYH010000017.1, read as the reverse complement.
CTAGATCACTTAAATGGGAATAATAACGCACTTGGACACTAAAAACTGTTATCCTTAGGATTGTTGCTTTATACAACCCCTGGCAAGAAGTATGGAACCACTCTTGGAAGATCTTCATTCAGTTGTTTAATTGTCTAGAAAAAAAAAACAATCACAGACATGCCACAAATCTATTTTCATTTAATATTCCAACCTTCTGGCTTTATGAAACACAAAAATGAAAAAGAAAGAAAATTGTAGTCAATTGCAACTGTTTTTACAGAACAAAAAGAGGAAATAAATATGGAATCACTCAATTCTGAGGAAAATATTGTGGAATCACCAAACAAAAACACCACAAGTTCTTTGTTGTGCCACCTCTGGCTTTCATAACAGCTTGAATTCTCTGAGGCCTGGATTTAACTATTGACAAACAGTATTCATCAATCCAGCTACAACTTTCTTGTATTGCAGTTGCCAGATCAGCTTCGCAGGTTGGAGCCTCGTCGTGGACCATTTTCTTTAATTCCCTCCATAGATTTTTAATTGGATTGAGGTCTTGGATTTACTATTTGCAGGCCATGCCATTGACATTATATGTCTTTCTTGAAGGAAAGTTTTCACAGCTTTTGCCCTGTGGCACGATTCATTATCATCCTGAAAAATTGTCATCACCAAACATCCTTTCAATTGATGGAATAAGAAAAGTGTCCAAAATCTCAATATAAACTTGTGCATTTATTGAGGATGTAATGACTGTCATCTGTCCCGTACCTTTACCTGACATTCAACCCCATATGGTTAATGATTGTGGAAATTTGCATGTTTTCTTCAGGCAGTTGTCTTTATAAATTTCATTGGAACGGCACCAAACAAGTTCCAGCATCACCACCCTGCCCAATGCAGGTTCATGATTCATCACTGAATATCACTCTCATCCAGTCATCTACAGTCCATGATTGCTTTTCTTTAGTCCACTGAAACCTTGTTTTTTTTTCTGTTTAGATGTTAATGATCGTTTCGTTTGGCTTTTCTGGCTGTAAATCCCATTTATTTTAGGCGATTTCTTTCAGCTCGGTCACAGACATTGACTCCACTTTCTGCCCATTTGTTCCTCTTTTATTTTGTTGTGCATTTTCTGTTTTCAAGGCATATTGCTTTAAGTTTCTATCTTGACACTTTGATGTCGATTTGACGCTTCCCTTTTACAACCTTCCCATTTGATTTGTACTTGGTCCAGATTTTAGACACAGCTGACTGAAAACAACCATCTTTTGCAACATTCCGTGAAGATTTACCTTCTTCAAAAAGTTTTATAATCCTCTCCTTTGTTTCATCTGACATCTCTCGTTCGAGAGCTTGGCTCAACAGCTCACTAAGGTGGGCAAGCACTCTTTTTTAACTGCAGACTAATTAGCAGATGTAATCGGATACTGGTGCTTGTTTTAGAACTGCAAAGTACATGGTGAATCCATAATATTTTCCTCAGAAATGAGTGGTTCCATATATATTTCCTCTGTTTGATCTGTTAAAACAGTTGCAATTGACTACAATTTTCTTTCTTTTTTATTTTTTTTAGTGTTTCATAAAGCCAGAAGGTTGGGATGTTAAGTGAAAATAGATTTGTGGCACAGTTAAACAATTGAATAAAGATCTTCCAAGAGGGGTGATTCCATTCTTTTTGCCAGGGATTGTAGTAGATGAGGGCAGGCACTAGTGTAGAGTGAGGAGGTTTGAGGTGCAGTGAGGTTCAGAGGTGTTCTGTGAGGTTGAGGTCACGGCTTTGTGCAGGACACAAAACGTGCCCCATTTCTTGGCTAACCACATCTTCATGGAGCTTGCTGTGTGCACCTTGGAGGTTGCAGGGGCACTTGTTGCCACTCACTCATTCATTTGCTGAACCACTTAATCCAACTACTGGGGTCACGGGGAGGCTGTACCAATCTTAGCTGACACTGGGCGAAGGTGGGGTACACCCTGAACAGCTCACCAGACCATCGCAGGGCAACTCTCAACCATTCACACTCAAATCCACACCTACAGGCAATTTGGAACAGCTAATTAGCCTAATGTGCATCTCTTTGGACTGTCGGAGGAGACCGGAGTACTCATAGGAAATCCACACAATCACGGATAGAACATGCAAACTGCATACAGAAACGCCCAAGCCCGGGACTTGAACCCAGGACCTTCTTGCCATGCCACTTACTTAGTAGTGATTTTAGCCATGTTGTGTTCATATCAGTTTCTGTATATAACATACTGCTTAATAGCCCAAACCCAGTAACTAAGATAAACTGATGTAATTTGAGGCAATAAAAATCTGATTTTTGTTTGCACATTGGCCTTTCCTTAACTTTTTAACCACACACTGATGTCTCACTAAACATAGGTTCAGTATCATAAGTTCTTAAATCCAGTTAAGGTACTGATTTATAATTGAATAACAATAATAATAGTAGGGCTGTTGATGAGAATAATTTAAGATATGATACAGCCAAGAGTGTGAAAGAACAAAATCAGTCATGGTCCGTGTGGGAGGGTTGGCCATACTTAGAATTGACTCTCCTGTCAATCATTGTGACAGTAGCCAATCGTGTGCATCTGTGAGCTCATGTATGCGGAAAAGGGCGGATTGAACATTCCTTTGGAATTTACTGTGGCTGGCATCATGTGTTGTAGAGGAAACATGTGTTTGCCCTTATCCACATAGCAGAGAGCTGGCTGATGGGTGAGGACTGGTTGACTAATTTTTTTTTTATTAATTCAGCACAGAATAATAAATAGTTAATATAAGGTACTTTTAAAGTACTTTCTCTTATTAGTGAAGGGGTGAGCTTTAGTTTATATACTGAACACATACTTGGGAACTAACCACACACACACACACACACACACACACACACACATGTGCTGTTCACTTGGCAGCCCTAAAAGCTCGGGTGTGAACTCCACCAACAGGCTGTGTTTTCATGCCCTGCTTAATTTCCATGTAGACAGAATGCTGGCTTTCATGCTGTTCCTGTAAATAGATTTTTGCCCTTGAGGTTATATGTGGAAAATAATCACAAGAAGATTTATTTCTTGAGATTACCAGCTGTCCTTAAATTTGCCATTGTTTGTTAGTGGCGAATTCCAGTCGTTTTTCCTGAGCATGGTCACAGTTCCACTCTTTCTTAACTTTTAGATCAAATGACACTCCCAGGAACAACCAGAAATGTTTAGAATTTCACAAGTTATGGCCAGAATTCCATGCACACACAGCAACCTGGCTGAGGCGTCAGTTTCTGTTTATTTAAGGAATAGGCGTCTCAGTTTTTAAAAAGATCTGGCAGTTATTTGTTAAGCCTCTTCCACTGAACTTTACATAAAATTCACACCAGGTATGGAAGTGACAAGTGCATGATATCTGTTCAATACACAAGTTTATAGCATAAAGAACTTAAAATGTATAACAAATCTCTGTAGAGTTTAAGCAGTGATTGGGGAAAGGTGTAGAGGTTTATGGAAGTAACAGTAATATTCTTTATAGATGTCGGTTTTACACTTTAGTAAGTCTTTTAGGAGGAGTGGTACACCTCAGTCATAAAATACTGATCCATTTAATTTAATCACATATGAAGGAGGTTATAAGAAACATTGCAGATGTTTATGTTTTTGATTTCATATTTCTTTTCTTTTTTTCTTTTCCATTCCTAAATTATAAATTTTTTAATATTATTGTTTATGTTTAGTACTCCTCATTAAAATGTGAGTGAAGGGGTATGCACACAGGAGGTGATACACGATGAGCGAATCACTTCATTGCTCGGAGACAAATGAATCCCTTCACTTGCGGAAAGTGTCCCTAGCCCTGGGTGCCTAGTTAACCCTCTTGCGTTTTTCCCACTTCCAAATGTTTCCAGGTGAAACCGTGAGCGGTATCCAGTTATTTTATTTAAAGAATAGGCAAAAGTAGTTTTTTTTAATTTTACAAATTTTTATAAATAAATAAATAGCTTATAATCATCACCATCACATGACAGAATGGAGATTCAGTGGGAAAAGGTGTTAGCAAAACATGCTCGGGTTAGCTAGCTAGTACTTTGCTTATGGCTGATAATAAACATAAATATATACTCATGGGAAATGCTAACCATTTTAGAAATGTGGACCCAAGCATTGTGTTTCCAGTAACTATCTTTGTAAAACTTGTGTGTGCAGTTGTAGAGCACATGAAAAGGCTGTGATGAGCTACTTTCCATGTCGTTGAAGGGGGAATCATTGAACTTGTGTTCATTGTTTCCTTATAGAAAATGTTTTGGGGAACTCAGCGTTTGGCGGCATCTGTTAGTCAAAGGTATCTTCTCACTAATTGGTAGTTTTAAACCATGTCGCCTGTAAGTTCAGCTCAGTTTAACTCCATAAACACCCACTTTGCATCGCTTGAAAATTCCACCTCTCATTTAATTTATTTTCTTTGTCTTTTACATGGTTGCTTGTTGCTCATCGCATCCTGTGTGCGTGCCCCTTGATGGAGATGAATTAACTTCTTAACAGATGTACTTATTTGCGTAACCCTTTGCCATGCATGCATTTAAATTTAATGTAACTCTATGCCTGACGAATACCCCATGTAGTGTGTGTGGAAGGTTTGAATGTTGCCTAACCTCATGTGCCTTACTTCCAGATGACAAAGAAACCACAGAAACTGCACTGGGATTTTTACTATGAGAGTGAACTGGTCAGTATCTGTATGTTAAACAGTGTGTGTGTTGGTGCTACAGGGATACGGATTACTGGCTTCCTCACCCTCTTTTTTTCCCCCCACATAGCTCTCACTCTGTGCAAGTGATTGCTCTCATGCTGTGTGCGTGTTTTTGTTTTGAGTGTAAATATGAATAGCTGGGTTTTTTTTTTTTGGGTCACTGTGCTTCGCTTCATTGATCCTTTTAATCTGGACCCACATGAAGCCCAAACCTAGTTATACAGAGTACATCTAGTGTATAAATCTCTCCCCTCATGTGTTTGTAATGTGTTCACTCTGAGTCAGATCTTAGGCTATCTGCTAGCAAACACTGGCTAGATTGAACAAGCTGTTGATAAGTAAGAGTACAAACACACACTTATTTGCATTGGGAGAGGTTTCTGCCACCTCCACTTGTTGACTTAGCTTCGCAGTAGCCGCTTTGCCAGCCTTCTAAACCGTCCTGCTAGAGTCAGGCTGCTCCTGAACTTGACCTCTAACCTCAGAATGAGTATCTGGTGCATTAAAGGTTAAACTGTGAACTGCATGACAGCTTTCTGTAGTAATGAGGTCACAGGGTCTGGAGCATCTCCTGCACAAAATCAGTGACTAAAAAAGGTTGGCGTTTGTGAGTTTGTATGTTTCGAGTCGTGCAGTAATTCCACACTTGTGAATGCAGACGACTTGTATTTATATTTACTAACCAAAACAAATATTATATGATATTCTTGTGCAAGAATGGAATGTTAATGTCAATGGAAATAAGGACCCTGGTGAACTTCCGCTCTGTGCCAAAGTATTAATCCTCTGAATGCAAGCAATTTTGTAATAGCTGTCATGCCACTTTGAGCTGAAACCCTAAAACACCATCCCATAGCCACGAGTTTGTTGTGCTTGGAAAGCCTGGTGACAGTTAACATGAGAAATTGCCCCTTCTATAATTCCGACACTGGAAACGTGAACACTAAGAGTCTGGATTGTAAGCGTGGCACTGATTGTTTCAGAGCTATTTGCCTTTCCGTCACTCTGGTATGCCGTAATTATAGGATCAATGGCTGAGGTGGGAGATGGAGATGCTGTCTCATTACAGGGCGGACGTTTGTGTAAATGCGCTTGTGTTTTCATGAGCAGGTAGTGATTCTGCTGTCAGTGACAGTTTTCCTTCATGCACACTCTCTCTCCCTCCGACCCTCAATATCTCCCACACTGTTTACTATTACAACCGGGAGGAAAGGGAGCGCTAACAGACATCCAAAAACAAGGTGTATCTTTATGATGTAATCCAAGTCTAACGAGTGGAAGAGACAGCCCCAGTCTCCATTCAGTGACTCCTACTAACTTGAATTTCTGCTGCATCTGGGCTCAGAGCCATTACATAGCAAATCCTGTTAAACATGTGCTCCATCTAAAATGTCTCAGAATTCATCATCTTTTCTTATTTCGATTGCTTGCTTCTTAGCTGTAGGGCCATTATGCATCATGTCGCTGCTCAGCTCAATTTCATTCACTGTATTAAGTAATAAATTACTGTTTCCCATGTTGCCTTTGCACACGTGCCAGATTTCCTGCTAAAACACTCTACATTTTCCACTGCATGTGCTCCCGTTCACCAAGCCCCTTTTCCAACCCAGAAAAGACATGATTTGACCAAATTTCATAATGACACAGTGTTTAAAGTCTCACTGTTTGACTCTGTGTCAGTGCTGAGGAAGATGTCATGTAGCTTTGCATTCACACGTCTGATTGTTACTGTTCATCACTGGGTGGTTTTTTATCAGTAGTGAAGTTTCCATCCATCTGGTTTTTTTGTTGTTGAACTTCAGTATCTTCTACCTGACTGGGATACCACTATGGCCACCTTTATCCTTTTTCTATATTAATACATTCTCTGCAAAAAAAAAAAAAAAAAAAAAAAATACAAAGTATAGCAAGTTTCCTGATATTTCTTAAATCAACATAGATAATTATAAGTAGATTATTTACCCATACACAATATGGCAAAACCCTAATATATGCAGGGAATTTCTAAACCTTCTTCCTCCCCAGAAGTATGATTAAAAGACCAAAGTACTAGTATGAATAAGAATATAAATGATATAAAAATAAGAATGAAGTGTAAAATGTTTGTAAGTAAAATAATACAAAGCAAAGTATTCATATTCAAAAGTATTTAGAACACGTCATCTGACGCTGGATGGTGGCGTGCACAGACGCAGCGGTTTGGAGTGCCTTTTATACAACAATGACAAATACTGAATTGAAAGTTAAAATGTTAAATTCTTAATGTCCAACCTGATACCATATTTAATGATTGAGTTAATCAACCTGATAGAGTAGGGATTAAAACAGTCTCTGGGCCTGCTGATGTTTTCACTGGATGCTTTGGTATATCCTATCGGATGGTAGTATGGTAAACAATCCATGGCTGGATTATGGAAACAAAATGATATGATGTCATCAATGATTAAGATGAACTCACTTCAAAAGTTGAACCAGTAGCAATGATTTTTTTAAACTCACTAATAGCAGTGCTGCCTGCTCCCACATGTTCATAGAGAATGTGGCTAAATTTAGCCACTCATCTTTGGTTTTAAGTTTAGTATAAATTTGAAAAGGGAGATGGAAACAAACTGAATAAATGATACAGAAGTATGTTCCAGTCTCTCCAAGATCATTTGGCATAATCTTGTTGCCGTTTTTAATCGCTCTGGAGACCATAGTGGATGGAAACATTCCCAGTTGTAGACATTTGTGAAAACATTTGGATGGAAACGCTTTGAGTGTTGGTGTGCAAGTATACACGTTATGCATGCTTGATATGAAATGCATTAGTGTGTAGTGTAATGAAGGTGTGATGCGTAACCGTACCTTTTGGGAGACCTCACTTCATGGTGGAGAGTTTAATATCCGGTGACTCGTTGCTTTTTGAACTTTGCAGGACTGTTTCAAAGTGGAAGGAGAGGATCTGAAGCATGACTTTGAGCGTCTGCAGCTGGCCATGGAGATGGTGGGGTTCCTGCCGGCCACAAGAAAACAGTGAGTCTACACTCACAGCTCTCACATTCTTGCTCAAAATAATGAACATTCACATACGTATTTTAATTAAACTGGTGGTGCTTTTTTTTTCTTTCTTTGTTGCCTTGCAGAATCTTTTCTCTGCTCTCAGCCATCCTTCATTTGGGCAACATCCGATATAAGAAGAAGACGTACCGGGATGACGCCATCGATATCTGCAATCCTGATGTTCTGCCCACCGTCTCAGAGCTGCTGGAGGTAGAAAGCATGACCATGTTTGCTCATGTCTTGTGTGTGTACTGTATGTACTGACTGTGGAATATTTTTTTTTCTTTCTTTTTTGAAATTTTGAGCCTTGATGGGAGTAAACATGTGTAAGCTGTGCAGATATGTCCATCGAAGGAAATGTACTTTCATGATATCAAAGTCTAATCTAATTTACATTTATTAAAAAAAAAGAGAGAGAGAGAGAGAGAGAGAGATACTCATCCTAGTGCTTTTATTTTTTTATTTATTTGTATAAAAATTATTTTTATTATTATTATTATGTTAAACCGCAGCCCTGATGCATTACTGAAAACAGACCAGGTCGTTTCTTGTTGTGAGTGGTATAAAGGCTCATTTATCCACCACTTTTAACACGGTTACAGATTGAGCTTCTCTGCATGCATTCATTTATTTTGGATTTGCATTTATTTACACATTTTAGGGGACATTAAATCCAAAATGCAGAGCAATACTGGGTTCAAATAATAACCTCACTGACATCTCATTCTTAGGTCGTTTAATAGTGCTTTTGCAATTCAATAGAAGTTTGCGTTTAGGATATGTGATCTGATAAACAGGAGTGCATTACATTTAATGCCAAAAGTAAGGTTAATTACTTTGTAATTACTCGATTGTTAATTATGATAGTCATTTAAAAGACCAGAATATAAGTTGTTCAACTTAGCATGAAGACATTTCTTGTCACCAAATTGGGTAACGTGTGCAGTGAAATGACTGTCCGGCTTGTCTGGAAACTAGGCTCATATCCTTAAACTCTGAGCCACACTTTTAAATGAGAAAGCATCATGAATGTTTCACATATCCTGTCTCTAAACAAGCTCTTGTGAATTAACTGAATTACACATGAATAATCCTCATGATCTGTGTTCCAGGTAAAGGAGGAGATGTTATTCGAAGCCCTGACAACACGGAAGACGGTAACGGTGGGAGAAAAGCTCATCGTGCCCTACAGACTGGCCGAGGTAAGGACCGAACGATCAAAATATGATTGATTTACACTTCTGAATTCTTCATCAGTCCTTGACAGAGATGGAAAATTCCACACTCAACAGTTTTTACAGTCCTACAGCCAAGCCCAGGTTCATAGTGTATTAGCATCCGAATTAGATCTTGCAGTGTGTGCCAAATACACATCTCAGTCCTTATTTAGGAATTCTCACTTCTCTCTGTTTTATGATAAAACCTTTGTTACACTCAGCCATGACCGTGACTTTTACACACAGTTGCAGTTTAAGACGCAACAGCTGCAGAATTATTTAAACTATTACTCCGAGTAAACAGCAATTAGTTCTGATTTCTGGCAGCCTGTTTATCAGCTCTATGCATGGCTTAGTAAAACTGCTAGATGAGAGTGACAGTATGAACTCAAAGAGAAGTGTGTAATTTTGGAGATGTCTGTGTAACATGTAAGAATAACCTCCTTGAGTGACGCAGCTGTAATGCTTCGAATGTATACAGAAATTAAGGACTGCTTATATAACGACAACTTTCCATCCAAATGAATCATGAGGGAAGAATGGATGGTGTATATGGAAAAAAATCTCACTTTCCACTGTTTTTCAACCCGCCGAGTTATCAGATTAAGCAAGTCTGTTGTTTTAGTGTAAATTTTTAGCAATAAACTACATAAATTAACTGGAGCTATTGGGACATTCAGTAGAGACATTCTTCTCTTTTTTTATCCATGTACTCCTGTCCTCTGTGCTTTCTTTTACTTTCTTCCTTTTCTGGAATAAGAGTTGATAAGTCTACAGTAAGGTAATGGATGAAGAGGCCAATCAACCTCCCATAGCATGCAGTAAGCTCTTATTCACTGTATAATTAAAGGCTAATAAAGGTACAGGTCATGACTATCTATCTATCTGACCATTTATATCTTAATAAGTTGCGTAAGGATTTAAGCAGTTAAATCTCCACCTCAATGGAATAAAACTGGTTGAAGTGGCGTGGTTTTCTCTTAGAGAAATGTTCTATAGTCATGGAAGGAGTCTCCAGTGTCAGAACTTAGTAACGGTCACTTTGGACATTTTCATACACATGAAAGATATTTAGGACTTTAAAAAAAAAAAGAAAAACAATCCTTTGCTGAATATTTGGCAAATTGCTGTAGTGTAAGGAATACATCCCTTTAGGATGGACTTTTATAAGAAGTAATCAGCTTAAGTGTGGTAACAGGAAGGGTTGCTGAAGCATGTGTTGTGCATGTTGACTGTGCATGAGCATGCAGGAATATGTCACGCAGCTGTAGTCAGTGTGTGAATTACAGAAGAATACTTTTGGAACATTATATTTCCTATTTCTATATTAGTCTCATTCTTCCAACATCAGAATTAAGCATTAAAGTTATAGACTGCCATGCATGCCCTTTCTATTCTATTCCTTGTATTTATCTGATTTGGGGATTCTCTCTTTCAGGCCATACTCTTGGCCAGTAAAGTTTTAAAGCACATGAGTTCATAGGTGGATCCACATTCAACAGAAAATCAAGGGTAGTTTGGAGACGCTCATGTGCATGTCTGCGTTGCTTGAAATATACTTGGACCCTAATTGCTTAAGGCTGCATCACATCATCCTGTTGTTTTCTAAGATTATTTTCTTACATCAGTATACGCCCAAGCTCTTTAATCTTTATGATGCACTGCAGCAGAATGATTTGGATAGCCTCAAAGTTTCATTTGGCTTCATCTCTGCAACTGAGATTCGCTTCGAACAGATTCAACTATTTTCATTAGTGCTGCTTTAAAAAATAAACAAAGGCACAGTTCCTTGTGACATTCCAGCTGATGTATGCACACTCACAGGATAACAGATGGCCCACTTCCCGTCTGATGCACACTTTCCATCAGGAACATGACACTGGGGCTATTAAATGCACTTTAATCCACACATGTTTTTTTAAGTTGGATCCTTGAATCCAGCGCTTCTAATCTGTGCTTTCTCTCAGTAGCAGTGTATCGTATAGTTTAGGAGCAAAAGTGACTCAAATATCTGTCTAAATAAGAGTTGTTTGTGCATATTAAATTGTGCATGCATAAAGTGGGAAAATTGATTGTATTTGACTAAATGTAATTATATGAATAACCTCATTTGAACTATACTAGTGTAGCCACATTTATGAATGGGCATAGGGGCTCAGTGGTTAAGAATCTGGGTTACTGATCTGAAGGTTGACGGTTCACGCCTCAGTACCACTAAGCATCCTTTGAGTAAGGCCCTTAACCCTCAATTGCTCAAGTTGTATTAAAAAAATAAAAGTCATTTATGGGGGTGAGATGATTCGAAATACTGCTCAAAATGCTATATGAAAGCAGTGTTGGTGAGTAAAGTAAATGTTTTTACTTTTTGAATTCGGAGGTGAATCAGAGTGAATCACAGTTATAAAATGAACAATGTTAAACAAACAAAGGCTAAAACAGTAATATATACTATCATCTGATGAGTGGAAATTTAAGAAGCAATTTCCTTTATACAGTGGCTTGCAAAAGCCATGTCACCACATGTTACCACAAACATGAATGTATTTTATTGGGATTTTATGTGATAGATTTTATTTAGGGGAATAAGAGTAAAGGAGCTGAATATAAATGCATGCCACACTTTTCAGATTTTTATTTGTAAAAAAAATTTTGAAGACCATGCATCATTTCCACTTTGTGTTGGTCTATCACATAAAATCTCCATAAAACACATTTACATTTGTGTTGTAACATTACAAAATGTAGAAAAGATCAAGAGATATATATATATATATTTTTTTTTAGATGCGTCATGGATGTTTTAAGTGAATGTCTTACGTGGAAGAAATTTGGCAACTTGGGGGAAGCTGTAAGCCTATGAATAAAGTCTGACTTTACTTTTATGGAATTGACTGTTTAAGTGAAATTGATGACAAATAAAAGCTAGACAAAATAAACATAGGTGCTAGAGGATGATCAAAAAAGTGTCTTCCAGTTGTAGTTGAGGACAAAAGTTGAATTGTATTTTATCTATATTATCGATTAAAAATAATTACTCATAGAACAGACTCTGTTCTAAAGTGGAAAAACATGCCCTTGTGTGACATTTAAAACATGGATGCCGTCAGACCGGTGTCAGGAAATTAATGTTCCTCTGTCTCATCGTAAAATAATTTTTTTTTTTAGTTTTCACCTCAAATGTGCTTCAGATTCCTGGGGTAAATCTTTTAGTTTTGCTCCTCAGACTTGACAAAGACGACAGATTTCCTTTTCTTATAAAACTGACTTTCCTTGTTTCTGTTCAATTCCTGTGAGACCAAACAAATCAGAGGGTTTTAATATGCGGTGAAAATCTTGTATGGGAAGTTTTACTGTGGTTAAATAATGGGCATGATTGAGTTTAACCAAATATAATCTCTGCCTTTTGGTTGTATCAATTTGCACACAATGGCTGTTCCAGAGGTGACTTTCAGGCTGCAGTGAGTCATGTTGAAGGTGCTAAATTAGTTTATTTGCATGTAATTTTATGTAATGCCCAAAATTACTAAATATTTCATAGATGTGGTTTGTGCATTGCAGGCTTTATCAGGCGTTATCTGATTTGTTTTATTTGTTTTTAGCTTGCACGCATTTATCAGGCCTCAGTGATGCTGTTGTAGTGACCATTGATTAAAGCCAAAGTTTTTGCATTGACTCATTTTCAGGGAAATGAGGAAGGGCCAACAGTGTGTGTAAGTAGTTTACACAAATCAGATCCCTGACTGCCACGGCTGTGTGCGCTCACCAGATTGGATTGGCAGAAGCTGTTCCATGCTGAAGTGCACTAAAACGCCTAATGATGTTAATCATACCTCAGGGAAGTGCTCATACATGATGGCTCACATCCAATCCCTACTTTAAATTAACCTCTTTTCACAGTGACCTTCGTATTTCTGCACTCTCCTTTTTTATTTTATTATTTATTTTTTTTAAACTTTGTTATAATGACAAGTTCAGTTCAAGATAAGAGCAATTCCAAGACAAAATGTGGTCACCAGCAATAAAAGTTTCTCCACTTGTATTTAGGATTTCTTATTAATAGGATGTTGGAAAATGGTGAGTGAGAAAAGATGCTCTTCTCTTTATAGTGGTTTCATGCTGTGTTTTACGTGCTTTACATTTTTTTCTCCTATTAAATGCCAATGTATGCCAATGCCAATTCTACTTACTAGTAACTGCACATACACATGATGGTGGCTGCACATGTCCTGTAGTCATTTTGCACATTACTTTTCTTAATGCATTTTCTTAATGTTTTCACATGATGCACTGTTCTATTGAGTCAGAAAAGCAGTGTAACCTCTTTAAAGGCTCTGGGAATGTCACCAGCAGCTCCCCAACATAAATACTAGCTAAATAATTCAAGTCATGTCTCACATCACATACTTGTTTTCACTTCTAGACCATATTGAGTATGAATACAAACTGTTTTTCCTATTATGGTGATTTTTTAAAATTTTATTTTATTAATTAAATTTTTTTTTTAATAACGTAGACCGTTTGTTCTGTTCATCAATACTTTTAAATGTTTTTAAGGCTGTGAGATTTGAGATGCTGCCCAATGATTACAATCACTCCTACTGCAGGAAGTTTTACAGAGCATGAGCTCATCTTTCTGTGACTTTCCTGTGCACAAAGTCACAACAACGTTAGTCCAACTTGGAAACCAGATTTACCAACATGTTTTATCAATGAGGTGCCATCCAGTGGATGTTACTTTAATCCTTCAGATTAAATAGAGGGTTGTTAAGGACTTTGTTTAAGGGCCCAACAGAGGCAGCTTGGTGGTACCGGGGCTTGAACCCCTGACCTTGTGATCAGTAACCCAGAGCCTTAACAACAGATCCACCACTACCTCTAGCACCAGACCCATTAATCACATCACCAATAGTTCCACATCAACATATTTAATGTGCTTTAGGCTGGAAGCTTTCCTTTAATATAAAGTGGGACCGGATATTTTCCAACGAGGCTCTGTCACCATGTACACAGCTCTATCAGGTGTACCGGGGTTACCCAAAATACATACATTTCATCTACAATTGAGTGGTAGTGTAAACATTGTGTCACTGACAGATGAAGAAAGTCCTTGGGAATCTGTGCTTAGTTGCACCCATCATCTTTAATGCTTTTCTGGAAGGGTTTTAAAGTTTTTATCTCTGTCTTCTATGTTTCAGGCTGGAACCGTGCGCGACTCCATGGCTAAATCTCTGTACAGCGCTCTGTTTGATTGGATCGTATTTAGAATTAATCATGCACTCCTCAACAACCGTGACCTGGAGGAGTCGGCCAAGGTGAGCGAGATTTCATTCAGATGATAATGGGAGAGAAAGTAGAAGGATGACTAAGCGCTCCATCAACTCTATCAGGCATGTTCCAGCTCCAATAGATTGTGCTCTGATGGGGGATGTGCACTGTCATTTTGTGGTGCTGTCTGCTGGAGAGAACTGGTTTAATCTGTAAACTATAGATGCAGGCATTGTGTAATGGATGCATCCCAGCAGGCTGTTGTGTGTGTGTCCCAATATAAAATGTTGATAATATAACAGTATAATCTTGTCTTACAAATATTTCAGGGAAAAACTAAACACTTTGCCTGGCTCGATCTCTTCTCAGATCTTATCCATCGGTGTTCTCGACATCTTCGGCTTTGAAGACTACGAGAACAACAGCTTTGAACAGTTCTGCATCAACTTCGCCAATGAGAGACTTCAGCATTACTTCAACCAGCACATCTTTAAGCTGGAGCAGGTGAAAGCTAAGACCTAAACCGCAGTCATTCTCCACATCTCCTCCGCACACACGGCGCAACCTTACACACTAATAACAGATTTATTACCAGTAATTACGGCTCGAGTTGTTTTGACTGCACACGGAGTGAAAATAATGGCTTATGTGCTACATGAGTTAAAAGCACGTCACCACGCTTCCAGCTTGAATAAAATCTAAATTTTAAAAAACTGTGGAATGGTACAGCATCAGGTAAAGGGAGAATAACTTCAGTCCTTTACTCCTATAAAGCATAGTTGCTTATATTTATTTGTAGCTTATTAAATACTATATGCAAACATTTCAACATGTTTATCTCTACTAAGGGAACAACAGAGCTCTATTATTTAATGTGCACGTTCACTGGCATATAAAAACATAATCCAAGTCATATCTTTTGGTTTCCTAGAAACCTAACTCCCTAGCGTAAAAATGGTAGTTAACACAATATAATAAAAGTATCTTGAGCTGTTTAGAGAGGTTGGCTTTATCTTGGCATTATTTGTTCTGGGTTAGTCTTTGTACTTTTCCGACCATTTTGTGTTCACACCCTCGCTAACGTCTGGATAACAGTGCCAGCGCATCAGCTTAAATCCTCTTCTGGTTTTAAATTACTGCCAGGGTTTACTAAAGACTCTAAAAAGTGAGCAATGGAAAGGCATGGACAAAATTGTTTTTGCTGGACATTTTATTGCATATCTATTTGTAGGAGTTTCCAAATTTGGGAAAAATGTGGCTAGAGAGTATTTAAAAGAATCATGCAATATGACTTATGAATGTTTGCAGTAATCAGTTAACTGCTAATTGTGCTATTATTTAATGACTCAAAAGCATAAAGTATATTTGTACTTAACATGGCTCCAACAGTTGATGCTAGGTTGCCAGAGAGATTATGGGAGCAAGAGAGACATTGAATGAGTGCACAAGTGTGTGTCCACGCACCAAGCAGAGATTGAGTGAGTGTGCAGACAGAGTTGAGCATGAGTTGTTTGCTCAGAATGATATTTTCTTTTCAAATATAATTCATATGCTTGCAAAGGTCCCAGTGTGTGAAGTCCAAAAGTAATGCCATAGCTACGAGGTGCTGCTGAGAACAGTGAGTATGTGGTAGACAGAAGAGAAGTTCATGTTAATTTGTGCTGCTTTTTTTGATTGTGTTGGTCATTATTAAAAACAACTGTCTCTATCTGTGTTCATTAATTTGCACGTTTAGTAGATTGCCTGCTGAAGTCACCACTCCCATTATGGTTTTACATTAGTTAGACTGGCCTTTGAATTGTAAAGTAGTGTTGTTGGGGTTTGAGAACACAACAACGAAATTTAAAAAGCTCTGCTAGAGACATGCACATCTGACACATACACAAAGTATAAATAATAATTTAAAAAAATAATAATACCATAAAAAACTATAATTAAGGTGTATTGTATTAAAAGTGCATTCCAGTGGTTGCAAAATATACTAATACCATAAAAACTGTAATTAAAATGCATTTCCAAAGGCTATAGATGGTGGAGGTGGGGGCTGCATTTGAGATTTGACTGCAAGGTGACTGCATAGCACACTATGGGGACTGTATGGAGTGTTAATACTTGTGCAAGGCACTGAATAAGCAATTGGATGTCACTTACAGGAATGTTTTACGTAAACAGCATTCCTGTTATTCTTCTCAGTGCAGATAAATGATTCTTCTTGTATGCCGTAATCACTCAGATGCTCTCGATAGTGATTAGGTAGAATAATTGCTGAAATATTTCTTTAATCTATAGCAAATTTTAAAAAAATCTTGTGTTGAATGGTCTATATGGTGGTTTGTGTTCATCACAGGGATAATTATGGTAAATAAATTGACTTTAGAGAAATAACTAAATAAGTAAGTTTTGCACAAAGACACTTTAAAGAAAAGACAAAGAAACGATCTATTGTATTGGATCAACATTCATTGTAGCTCGCCTGAGGTACCTACAGACCCCACAACTCATCACTGTAATCATCAGCTGTCAGAGTGGCGCCTTTGTGACTCACCTTTTAAAGCCTTGTGATAGGTTTAGGCTTTTATTTAAGACCAGGAGAGGACACGCATTACTGTCAGAACCTGATAGCACGCAAGCTGATAACACATAACCTCAAAGCACTTCCGCACGTTGGTGTGCTCTCATGATGTGGAGTGAAGGTTTGATCATAAATAGAACTATTAGTGCTAAAACATTTATGAAGCAATATCCTCAGCTTCAGTGATGGAATATTTAAGTTTGGTTTTACACTTTGATTATCTGTTCAATATATTACTTTAGCGATTTGTTCTGTATAATTAACAGTTAGGCGAACTAAATATTGGCGATGAGTCTTCGAGATATTCACACAGCCTACGGTGAATAATTGTTTTAGTACACATTAAACAGGAACATAAGAAAATGAGAAAAAATATTTTTGATGAGATTTTTATGGTTTGTGTCACCTGGCAGCGAAGCTGAAGCCACACATAGGGATCACTATGGTGTCGTCTTGTGTAGACATCGTCGTCCTAAACCAGTCAACTTATTTTAACCAAGCTTTCAGCCTTATTCTGAGTTTGTGTGATGTATATTGTCTGTTAGTAAATTCTGCCCAGGAGTAGTTCTAGGGCACAACAGAAAAGTCTGATGCTGCAGAGCACCAACTAAGCTGTGTACTGTGTTCTTACAGATCATGTTTTAGTAAAGATGTTTGCATATGTTCTTCTGTAAATGTAGTTCTCTACTTATGCCCCCTTCAGTTTGGACTAAAGTGATGTTGAATCTTGCGGCTCTGGAGACAGTGGAGTGCATCTGAAGTGCTCGGTGCTCATTTAAGTGCCAGATCAGATTCGCCTCACCTCACTGATTACTTCCATTATTTGATCAGGCAGCAGAAATCTCCGCTGGGCACCCACAATAGAGCAGCTCACTTATGTAAGGTGCCATCTTATTACGAGCCACAGACGGCGGGCATCAAAGGTGAAGGATCTGATTACGATTAGATTAGATTACGCTAATGCACTGCTTTTACACTTATAATACAAAGACACATTTAGGACTTGGCAGTTGCAAATCACATTACATTAAAGGTGTGTTTTCCCAGAAAAAGCACAAATTTAACCTATTTGTAGGCTAACAAGAGGAAGACTGGCTTCATAGTTGGCAGGATTTGTACAGAATTTGGATTTTGAGGAGAGTATTAGCATCTAGGTTTTTATTTGTTTTTACACAGGTGTGGTTTTGTTTTTTGTTTTTTCATTATACTTTTTTCTGCTTGAAAAAAATTTCCTTCACCATGGAAATTGAATCATGGCACAACAAAATGAACATTATCAGTTGAGTTTGTATTCATACTGGATGTCCTGCATGCCACATCATTATCAAAACAAAGAAGAGGGCTTTCTCCTACTGTACAATCAAGCAAGTGTTTAAACGACCTAATAAAAAGACCAAGACAGAAATGACTGAATAAATCAGGAATGATTTCCTTACTGATGTTAACATGAATATCACTAACAGGTATCAGTAGTGTTCAGAGACAACAATGAAGCTTGTGTTTAAATGCCGTGAGTGATTTTTACCTCAGGGGATGAAAAAGATTGTTGTGGATGATGCCGATAATCAAAGTGACAACTTTGCAAACTTCCAATTGTTCAAAATTTGGCACCAATGCTTTCCATCAAGAGATTAGGTTATAAATGTAGAAGGCAAGGTTTCCTTCTCCTTGGGCACTTTTAGGAATAAATTAGATTTGAAATATTAACACTTTGCATGTGGTTGATATTCATGTCAAAGAGAAATGTAGTTTAAAGCATCTGTCATGTTCACAAGCACAATATGGCCATAAGTATGTGCACAGTTATGGTTCAGAATAGAATATACAGAATATTTTATACTGTAACATTTGACATTT
The DNA here is from genome assembly GCA_039654325.1 of Tandanus tandanus. Taxonomy (NCBI): domain Eukaryota; kingdom Metazoa; phylum Chordata; class Actinopteri; order Siluriformes; family Plotosidae; genus Tandanus; species Tandanus tandanus. The sequence continues at coordinate 9,502,104 of JBCNYH010000017.1, read as the reverse complement.
CCCTTCACTGGAACTAAGAAGCTTAAACCTGTTCCAGCATGATGATTCCTCTGTTGCCAATTTTGGGATGAGCTGGAGTGCAAACTGAAGCCCATCACCCAACATAAGTGCCCAGCTTTATGATTGTGGCTGAATGAACTTCTCTCCACAGCCACACTGCAAATTTTATTGGAAAGCCGTCTCAGAAGAGTGAAGCATGTTATAACAGAAAAGGGGACTTAATCTGGACTTGACTGTTCAGCAAGCACATGTCTGTGATGCTTTGATGTCAACATACTTCTGGCTATGTGTGTGTGCATATGTATATATTAGGAAAGAAGTGACAATGTGTAGAGCTTTTCCAGGTCACCACTCCTTTTTTGAGGTTGAGTCACCTCAGGTTTTGATATCTTTGCTTCTTTGATTGTCTAGAAGGTCTATGGTTTTTATCTAAAGACCACAAGATGCCTCTGCACTCCACTGTGAAACTGGAAGAAGTAATTTGAGAAGTTCAACCAATTATATTACTCACTACCCAGTCTAGCTTACACTTTAGCTCACCAAAGTGAACCTCAAATCTGTGTAAAAGTATGCTCTAAATAAGCATCTATGTGCCTTCTTTATATAAATGATATTATTCTGCAGTTAGAGATTTGATGTTAAACAAGTGTCAGTTGATATAATTGTCTCATACATGAGATCATGCATTCATGGACAGTTTAGGACAAGTTTATTTGAATGTCCTTGGATGGGGAAAAGTAACTCATGGTGCACCACCCATTTGTTCCCAGACAAACACTTGGGCATGTGACGTTCTCCGCCAAGTTCCACACTTTAATTGCTTTAAGACATGAAAAATAGTGGACTCGAATCAGGAATGAGTCGGAACTCAAATGGCTGTTGGCTTTTTCCACTTCACAGAGGCTTAAACACACTCATACTTTTACCTCAGGATGCAGCATGCCTACATGATTAGCTGTTCTCATCTTTATACCCCTTTGTGAAGCATGTGACATGGTAGAAAACTAACACCATACCCCACACATCTATCCACTGAGTTTTGACTGATGGTATACTTATATATACACTATGTCCTAGTGAACCAGTATAAGAATTTATTCACTGATATAGACTTTAAAGCACTTCTGTAAGTCGCTCTGGATAAGGGCGTCTGCTAAATACTGTAAATGTAAATGTAGTAGAGAGGGTAGTAGCAGCAGCATCTTATTAGAAGGTGTCAGTAGTATTAGTAGTAATCATCGTGCTGCATGCTGGCTGAATAGTGGGATATTGGGCTCGGCTCTGGGAGATCCTGTCTGTTTCTCAGCTACGCCTGGCATGCTTGCCATCTGCCGCCTATAAATCCAAACACACTGGAGTGGAAAAGGCTGACATGCCGCACACGCTCTCATTATGCCATTAATAGCAGTTTTCCCCTCCTTTTTTTCACCATGCCATTTATGGGCATATCGTAAATGGGGTTTTATTTGCTTTCATTTGGAAGCCGCTTGAGCTTATACCTCTCGTCAGCCAAAACAAGGCTGTGCAATTAAAAAAAGAGCTGGCTTGGCTTGCATTAGTTCATTAGTGACTGTGTAATTGATCTATTTATGTAGGAGTATCATTAGTCATGGTATATTTTCTTAACAGATTTCCTTAGAAAGAATTATAGTTACTGTCCATTTGTTTTGATTCTTATTCCTGGTATTACTCTACATGAGCAGTGATCTTGAAATGCTGCTGAAATAACCAGGTATTTTTCTAGTTTGTTTATCTAATTTTCTGCTTTTTCCTTTAACAAGGCTGAAAGATGCTTCCGATTTTTATGAAACCCTGCCTGGATAGACTCATACACTTTTACATTCTCTGAAATCCAAGGAAATGGCAGGAGGAAAAAAGAAACAGCGAAATGTTAAACATGCCTTTCATTTTATTGAGACCGCAGAGACCGCGGTCAGACTCGGGCAACATTTCTTCAGTCATGGTCATGAAAACACTTAAAAACACTTTGGTGGCCTGTTGTTTTGATTCTCTGGCTGCTGTCCAGAGATGAAAGAAATTCCTCGGCTTGGGTGGAGCCGTGTGGAAGCATAACTCTTCATAATAAAAACAACAGAACGGTTCATTTGTATGAAATAATTTGTTTATATAAAAAATGAAATGACCTGTTGGGACAGCATAGTGTGATTTGTGTCTGTGTTACTCGTGCATTATTGCTTTATTTCCAGCATGAACTCAAAATCAGAACTCTAGAAACTCAGTTCAGTTTATTGTCTCAGGTTAAATCTGTGTGTTTAAAAGGCGTGTTTAATGTTTCTGTGTTTCTCCCCTCAGGAAGAGTACAGGGCAGAGGGCATCACCTGGCATAACATAGATTATATCGACAACACAGGCTGCATCAACCTCATCAGCAAGAAACCCACAGCGCTGCTCCACCTACTGGACGAGGAGTGCAAGTGAGTGATGGAAAGAGCTTTTTCACTGAGTGAGCGTAAGCCCTGACACATCAGCCATGAGTGTAAAAAAAAATAAATAAATAAAAAAATAAAATAAAAAAACTACAAACAAAAAAAGCCCTGTCGTGCTCCTTGGTTATTTGAGTTACATTTTGAAAATTGAGCTGACATTTTGTTCACTGTAAAGAAAAGAAACGTTTTTTTGCACCTCTGTTTCACGATCAAGGAAACATCTTAAAATAGGCTGAAATCGGACTCTGTGGTTTTCATAGTCCAACTCTCATGGCACATTCTTCCTCTTCCTGTAGCTGTTGCTTTTCTGTTCATGTATTGGCAGCAGCTCTTGTTCCCCTCAAGGCTAAAGGAACTGGGCATGTTATCATATTCCTGCATCTCATCCTCTTTCTTTCTATTTTACTCCCCGACCTTTAGTCTCCTCATGTTTATCCTCATTGTGTAAGAAACTTAAAAATCACTAATAATCTAACTCTTGGTTCAGCCATTTTCATGTGAAACCGTAACTGATGTTCTTTCTTTTTGTTCCTTCTGTCAAACCTTTCAGGGCCCCAAGTTTAATTAATATATTCTTTTGTTTTGTGGGGGTTTTTTTCTGCTGTTCTTTTTTTTTCCCCCTCCTTTTTTTGGTTTAAAATGTATTTTCTCAGTTTCAGTCTGAGAGTTTAGTGGATCTCTGGCAGCATTGTGATGAATCCAATGTTTGGATTTGAAGAACAAATAGAGGCTTAGCTTTGCATCGGAGCTGTTGATCACGTACATTGGATATTTTCTTAGGGCCTAGCACATTGCATACATTCTACAGTAATCAGTCTGTTCGTACGACCGTCTGTCTTTGTGTTCCAATCCTTGTCTGGGCTAGAACTTCCGATTCGCTGGTGGCACCTGCCTCAAACTTCAAGGGTATGTGTGTAAGGTGGTAAGGCGACGTGTCCCATACCAGCATTAGGTCACTGTGACCTTGACCTTTGACCCCACAAAAAAACTTTTCTGGACCATATTTCCTGTATGCTTAGCCTCACATATACTAAACTAGGCATACTTACTGTATTAATCTTGAGAAGGGGGATTGTCACATACCAACATTAGGTCACTGTGACCTTGAGCTTTGACCTCACTTAAAAACAAAAAAGCTTGTACACTCAATATTTTCTCTATGGTTGCCCTTGCACATACAATATTAGGTATGGCCAGGTCACTCAGGTCAAGGTCAAGGTCACGACCCATGATCAAATGTTAAATGTCGAAACCCTTTGGTGGGTTGAAAGATACAGCCCGACAAAGGTAAATTTAATCTTTCACCTTTACCCCCCACCTTGACCTTGAAGCAGATCACCCCACAGTTTGAAAGGTAGAGTGTCTGGTTCATGCAGTGTCTGTGAAATTGTGGTTTGCGTATTTGAACTGTCTGTGTTCTTCAGCCAGAGCAAAACCCTCGGTGATGGTTGTTATCACAATGGTATTTAGTTAACACTGTCTTTGAAAAAATTATATAATTGTAAAACAGCTCCCTCCTTATTCTTCAATTAATGCATTTTTAAAAGTTCTACACTGTGTAACTAACTGCATTCCTGACGTTACTGACAATTTTGCTTAATTTTTGTTTATACAGTAGTGATTTTCTACAAGTGCTGTTTCATTTTCCTCTAACAGCAGCTCTGATTTTAGAGCAGCAAAGCAAATGTCAGGTTATTGTGCTCATTCCAATACATTATCATTCACATGCAGCTGATTCACATCGTATCAGATGGGAACATTTTAAGCCCAGAACTCTGTACTCAATGCTGCATCTCATGTGCAGTTTCTTCTTATTATTATTTATTCCTTCTTCAGAGAAAATGTTAGCATAAAACACATTTGAAATTTCTATCTGCTTATTTGAGCTAAATTTCTTTGTCTGCTCCATAACAGCTTCCCACAGGCCACCAACCAGACATTGCTGGACAAGTTCAAGCGGCAGCATGAAGGAAACAGCTACATTGAGTTTCCTGCCGTCATGGAGCCAGCCTTCACCATCAGACACTATGCCGGAAAGGTCAAATATGGTGTAAAGGTGAGAACTGCACTCATTAACACTGTGGGGTTTACTGTTCTGTCTTGCATATTATGCTGGGCTGCAACAAAACCCTTTTAAGACATGCCTATAAAGTCTTCCAAATTGCTACGAATGGATTCTAAAGGCTGATATACACCGGGTGCCTGAATTTGTGTGCACATTCAGAAGCAGTGGCTTTGTTCACACACACACCTGCATGTTTTATGTACAGGGTGCGATACCAAAAACAGTTCAATGTAGCAAAAATAATTTTGAGTTATAATGATATTGAATTTTTTTTTTTTAATCTAAAAAAAACTTGGTATGTTTTTCTAATTTTTTCACCCATAAAACCATTCTGCTCCATACTGTGGAAAATGTAAAAAATAAATAAATAAACTGAATATGACTTGGTACACATTTTTTTCTCCAGTGTTTATTTTTAATTCTTAATTTTTGTGTATTTAATGTATGAGTATTTAATTTAAAATAAAGACTCATACACAAAATAGCCCTTTCAGTAGTATGGTTCTTAAAATTAAAACTTAAAATAGTGAGGAAATAACAGTCTGTACTCAATAATCTTCCAGAATCCTATACAATTATGGGATACAATTATTAATGCTGGTTTGTTTGGTCAGTACTGCCCATAATATTTACATTAGTGATGTTCAATGCCCTAACCCAAACCCACAGCAAATCTCATTCAGACTTAACAGCTTAGTGTGATATGATTAACATACCAGTTAAATTGCCGTTAATGCTTAACTTGAAAGGAATTACATTTTATAGATGCACAGCGATGAAGTTGGATATGAGATGCACTTCAGATAATAAATTTTAGAGAGTATGCACCATAACTTTACTTAACATTCACAAGCGCTCAGAGCAGTAAAGTAGTCCCAGACGTGCAACGGGATCATGTTTTTACTCTTTACCCAGTTCTTACCATAAGGTCGACGCAATAAGCACTTCTGGAAAACATTACATCATTGCATTTGAGTGTATGTTTGCATTTCTGTAATCAATTTTGTTGTCTCCTGCTCGGACTTTTTTGGAGCCTGTTGGAAGTCCTTTTAATGCTGACACACAAATCACACATTTAAAAAAAAAAAAAAAAAAAAAAAAAAAAAAGAGCAGCCTGTAGGTATTCTGAGAAAGCTGTAGTTATATATATATTTTTTTACTGGAGGATAAACGACCTGGCCCTGTTCATCGAGCTTAATCACACCACTGGAACGTGTGTTATTAACAAAATCATGGTTTAGATCACGATTCAGATGCAGACTCGCAGACCTTCTGGTCTTCATTGATGGCAATCGTTACTGAAGACCTGTTTAAACATTGAGAGCATTCTCATCTGTTTTTGTTTATTCTGTTGTATTGTGAAAAGGAACCCCCATTAAACTTGAACGGCTCTCAGTGGAAAGATTAGAGAAACCTGTCTATGTGGTGAATTTGTTTTTGGTAATAAAATTGTGTAGGTACCGTTTCATCTCAGATGAATCATGTCATTAAATTCACATGAGCTTATTTATCTAGCTTTACTGCATATCCTTTTTTTAGCTAGTTTTGGCACAAATAGCACATTCAGTAGTTATGCAATGCCTTAAATGTTAATATTTATAGAAGTATAGTACATAGAATATTTATAAACACAAAACTTTGCATGATGCTTGGGGATCCTCTTCATGATCCACTCATCATAAAGGGTTGATATGCAAATTTCTTCTCACTCAGGACTTCAGGGAGAAAAACACGGACCACATGCGGCCAGACATCGTAGCTCTGCTGAAGAGCAGCCGAAACGCTTTCATCGGTGGCCTGATAGGCATCGACCAAGTGGCTACGTTCCGCTGGGCCGTGCTGCGTGCTTACTGCAGAGCTGTGGTGGCCTTCAGGGAGGCTGGGAAGAGATACACAGAGAAGAAGAGTGGTGAGTTTTTTTGTTAGTTTGTTTTGGAGGACACGCTGTGAGCAGGTACAAACAGCAGAAGTCAGGTTGTGCTCTTTAGGGTGTTCATTGTGGTTACAGTATTCACTGAGTGAGTGATACGTTTACAGCTTTCACTCTTGAATTAGTGATGTGTGGAAGAGCAAGATTAATGAGATTCTGGAAGAAATTAAAGGGAAGAAATTTTTTTATCTCTGAACAAAAGAGCAAAGGCAGCAAAACACAGTAATTTTTGCAGCACATAAAAACACTCTGTTTATTATTGCGTGTTACATGAACAAACGAAGGGGTATGCAGACTTCAATTTTTATTTTCTTTTGGGAAAAGGGTGGGAAATGAAACATCATTAAATCTGCAGTTGAAACAGAAGGTTGCTTCCTTGTTGCCTCACTGTTGCAATAGACAGGTGTCTCTCATGAGGCAGGACTTTCCACTGAAGGCATGTTCTAAGGATGCTTGTTTCAAGTGACCATTTAGGATAGTGTTTACAGTAATGTGTGACCTCAGCATGCCTTGTAACTAAAACAAAGAGTAAGCTAATCGGCTAACACATGTTCCACAAATAATATAAAGAGCCAGGTAAGGGTTGCATGCAGCACTACCATTTTGATACAGGCAGATAAAATATCAACCACCAAGATAATGGTCTATTTTATTTTTTATTTTTTAATTTTTTTCCGAGCCTGCGTTGAAAGGGTCCTCTTCTGTGGAATATAAACATGGCCTATCAATATATATGTGTGTGTGTGTGTGTGTGTGTGTTTTTATAAAA
>JBCNYH010000017.1:9481155-9492905 GCA_039654325.1 Tandanus tandanus | reverse complement strand
TGTGTGTGTGTGTGTGTGTGTGTGTGTGTGTGTGTGTGTGTGTGTGTGTGTGTGTGTGTGTGTGTGTGTGTATTTGTACATAAAAAATTTTTTTTTTTACACTGTACTAATTCTGAGAGGGAAACTTTGACTTCTGCATCCAAAGTGAGCACACACACACACACGTGAACATTGAGCCCATGAATGTGGAGGAAGGGAAGGTGCAGTTCACCCCCCACCGCCACACATTTTTCCTGCTGGTCCGGGAATCGAACCAGAGACCTTTCGGGCCCGTTGCTTTTCTCACCATTATGCCACGGCTGCCCCCAGCCTATGGAAAAATCCTTTTCATCTCCAGCATTGCAGGCCAATCCTTCAGAAAAAAAACAAACAAGAAATCTTCAACACCATGTTATGGAAACCCCCGTGGAAGAACTGATGAGCCAGACCCCTCACTTACCCAGACACCCTAGCTATGGACACTGGGCGAGATGGGGAGGATTATAGTGGCTGAAGATCATGGTTCAGATCTCAGCTGAAGCCTGATGAGGATGTATGATATTGTTACAGTGAAAGGGTTATAAAATATTTCTTTATTTCTTATTAACTTTTATTTAAATTTTTTTACTTGTATGTGAGTTTACATTTCTGTGAAATTCTGACCACCGTCTTTTTTCTGTTGCATGAGGGAGTTCAGTTTATGCTCAGACAGCATTGTTGATACCCTCAGCTGAGAGCACTTTAAAAACATATTAGAAGACTGGAAATGAGAGAGTGCTCAGTTTCAGCCAATCCTTGATGCCTGTCAGACATCCTCTTGATACAACATTTTCCCAGTTTCCATTCATTCTACAACTGTGCCGTTTTCTCACATGCAGAATTAGACGTCATGTTGAACAACAGAGTTATTGTAAGTCTTTCAGATTCACATAAACATGATAAAATAATCTGAAAAAATGAATATGAAGTCATTGCATTGGACTTGTGTATATTGAGCTCTGCATCCTTTGCTGCTTTTATTGAGCTGTCATGTGCTTTATGCTCAGATTTTTATTTCTTTTATTTTTGTTTGTTCTCTGAGTTGTTTCATTAGAATTTTCTGGGCTGTTTGAATATAAAGGAAGACCCAAAGTTTAATGTGTATTTTCAGCACTTTGTAACAGTCAATAACTGACATTTACAATGTTTACAGTAAATAATGAAAAATTGTTATAGTTGATGTTTTATGTGTAAGTTCAGAAATGTAAGTTTTAAAAATATTGGGATAAAAATATTGTTTATATTGCCTACCACTAGCAGAAATAAAACACAGCACCGTTTCTGTTTAGATTATTATTAATATTAGTGGTAGAAGTAGTAGTAGTAGTAGTAGTAGTGTTATGGATCTTAAGGCTTTTAGGTACAATAACACAGCTTGTAATATTTATATTTATATTAAAAAAGAGCTCTCTGTTTTTCCTATAATGATATCTGTGGATATATGCATGTTGTGATTCGTGTGCGTGCGCACATGTGTGCACGTGTTTTTGCAAGCCAGCCTGGCTTCTTCATCTTTAACTTCTACTTTTAGATCTTTTGTAGCATATTTTCCATTTTACTATGCTGCAAGTATAAGCTTATAACACTGGTATACAGCATACTTAGCTGAGCAGCAGAGGAAACGCAGGTCAATTGTTTGACTGCAGAAGTTAATAAACTTAAGTTTAAATGAGTAAGGTTAAAAAGGTCTGATTGGGGCATCTGGGATGATAAGCATAAGACAGACACACACACACACGCACACACATGCACGACTTCATTACCATCACTGTTTTATGAATGAGCTGTGTGTCTCTCCAAAGATGAATGGCCCAATATTACTCATGTAGAAAAAGCTTGCCCTTCCTTAAATTTAATTTAATGAAACTACTCTCAAAGACAGTATTGCTTCCTGGAGGAGAGGGGGTGGAGGAAAAAATTACAGTGGCATCATTATCACTGAAATAGCAGTTAGGTTATGAGGCCCACTCAGGAAAGAGGACTGTGAGTGGACCAGTGAGAAGCCATTGAATGCCTATACGTGTAGATATCTTCAGTTCATGTCTCTTTCTCACTCTGTGTTTGACGCTTTGTAGAAGATTCTCTAGTAAATTGCGCATCTAATTTCTCTCTGTTTAATCTGTCTCTTCTGTATCTCTCTATCTCTTTGTCTCTCCTCTTTTTTGTGCTTCTCAAGGGCATGATGCTGCTGCTCCATGTGCAGTTTTGAAAAGTGTGGATAGTTTTAGCTTTCTGCATCACCCTGTGCATCAGAGAAGCTTAGAGATCCTGCAGAGGTGCAAGGAGGAGAAGTACAGTAAGGCTGCCTTTCCACTATTCCATCTCCTCACTCCATGCACCCGGGGGCCAAGGCGTTCAAGGGGCACCAGCTAAAACTATGAGGGTCTTTTTGAAAGTGTTTAAGTAAAATGACACAAAAGAATGTTGTTTCTTTACTCAGCCTCCTTGATGTGCTACTACTAGATTGAATAAATATATACTGTAAAAGTATTTAATGACTGCAGAGTGTCATTCAGCAGTGTGAGTAAAGCAGGGGGAAGATTCTTAACTCTGTTTAGCTTTGCATCCAGCTGGTCTGCCCCTCCTGTCTAAGCCCTTTGGTTCTGCACCTGTCTTTGTGTCTGTGTGCATTCTTGCATGATGTCAAATGACGTATCTGTGCCAGCATGTGTGTGTGTCTCTCTCTCTCTCTCTCTCTCTCTCTCTCTCTCTCTCTCTCTCTCTCTCTCTCTCTCTCTCTCTCTCTCTCTCTCTGTAGTTGTTTGTGTGTGTGCTGAGGGGGTGTGGGGTGTGGAAGGGTGTGTGAGTGCGTGGTGGTGGTTGTGGTGATGGTGGGGTTGGGATTGGAGTTTAGTCAGCATGAGCACCAAGCATCACTGACGGCAAATCACTAACCTCTGATGCTCCAAGGCAAAGAACGAGCTCATCTCCTGCTTCATCCTCAGTCAGTTTCAGCCTCTTTCATTAATACATGATAACAGCACATTCATTTCTATTGTGTTTCTTTGTTTGTTTTACTTATACTGGAATTTTTCTTTTCATATTCCGTGTATATAAGGAACATTTGATCAGATTTTGTATGACAGTGCTGTTCGTGTCTCTGATTGGTCACATAGTGTCAATTCTAATAAATCATCTTTTATATAGTAGCAGCTAATTTACAGGGACGCTGCTCATAATCAAGGACCATTAATAAATGTATTTACAAAATGTTTTGTAATCTAACACCTTTCTCCCATGTCCCAAACACACACATACACCCGCCTCTGTCAATCACAAAAGCACTAGCCAATCATATGTATCCATGGGTTTTAGAATGCAAAATAGGATGGGTGACACTTTCCTGAATATTTTATGCTGCTCTGGGATGGAACTTAAGCAGTAGTGCTTTACAAAAAAAAATTGTGGCTGGGTGGCTTCGCATGTCTCGTTGGTGAAATTAGGGGTTGGCCTTCACCCTTCCCAGTTGGTAACGGTGGTGTGATGGGAGAGAGCTGGCTGGCCAATGGGAACTGGACAAATGTCTGGTAGTTTTAAGCATTTTCTGTGATTGTAATTATATAAAGAATACAAAGTGCTGTTCTTTACCTGCTGTAATATAAGAGGAATAAAATAGTGCTGTTATAGAAAATCGTAGCTCACATTTATGTCTGGCTGCATTACGCCACCTGTTGTCAAGTATCTTTCCTATGACATTCACTTTTTAAGTATTTTTAGTCTTTCTAGATGTGATTAATCACCACTGGTATGAAATCTTTTTGACAGGAGCAGTTTTTATATAAGAAATATTTCTGTAAATTTGTTTTATGGAATATTTAGGTACTATGTAATTCCCACCGTACATAGTTCGCTCAAATAAACACTGTAAATAATTTCAATAACTAAGTTTTTTCTCTGTTTTCTCCCCATTTACAGCAGGCATGGATCTGTGTGAATGTGCATCTCTCATCTACTGATCTTCAAAGCATGTTTTCTAAAATTGTCTTCTCGACACAAAGGGCTCTCATTTCCACTTCACACATTCATAATCACTGCTAATAAATAATCAAAGACGAGAACCTCACACTCATCTGCCTGGTGTGTTTGTGTGCAATCAGTCCAGTGAGAAAAGCTCTGCATGTGTAAGTTGTGTGTTTTGTGTTTTTTCTAAGGTGTGAGCAAGAGGACTTCTCGGACACCGCTCTCAGACCTGCAGGGCAGCAACAATGAGCGCTCAAATCGGTAAGACCCCAGAGCAGAGTCCCAAATACAACGATTTAACATCACTCTCTGTCCTTCTTTTGACTTTATCACTATCAACAACACTGCCAGGAAATCAGTTTTAGACCTGTGAGCAAAGCTTTTACTGTATAACATGAATGTAACAAATATACATCAGCCATAACACTAAAACCACCTACCTGTTATTGTGTAGATCTTACTTGTCACCCAAGCAGCTCTAATCCATCAAGGCATGGACTTCACAAGACCTCTGTGGGTGTGCTGGGCTATCTGACATCAAGTAGTTCTCAGCACCTCCTTTAGAGATGCCCATTCACTAGTGAATAGCCTGTGTTTTATATTCCATTTCAGTTTATTTTGGCTAAATACAAAACCACCCCAACTTATGGGCTTAGTATCTCTTATTCACTTGTTTTACATCTTGTTCTGGTTCTGTGTCTGTTTACAATAAGAAGACAGCATGACCGAAGGAACAATCTTGTGCATGCATGATAACTTTGCAGTGCAACACGGATTGGAGAAGTCAGAGATTAGGCATTAGGAAACAGAAAAAGGCATATGATTTCGAGATAAATAAAAAAAGATGGCAATGTTTACTTATAACATCGCGCCTATTGCAGGAGGTCATTTACACTCGCACACAGGAGTAAGCAAATTGTTTCAGAAAGACATTGTGGCCGATTCAATTTTATTTCCAAGAGAACACTATATTTCATATTTATTTTATATACCAGCTATGTAAATGGGCACCTTTTAACTCCTGTAATTGGAAGGTTGGGCCTCCATGATTTGGACTTTTGTCGAGATTATCCCACAGATGGGGAATTTGGAGCCCAGTTTTCCTCAAACTGAACAGTTTTTGCATTATGGCTGCATGAACATCAATACCATAAAGGGGTGCACTTAGTCTGTAACAATTCTTAGGTAGATTGTATGTGTCAAAGTAACATCCACATTAGTTCTAGGACCCAAGGTTTCCCAGCACAACATTGCCCAGTATATCACACTGCTTCCGGCGGCTTGCTGTAAAAAGAAATTACTTCAAATGAGAATCTCTCCATTATCTTTGTTAGGTTTTTTTTTCCCTCCTAGAAATATAGTGGCCATAAGGGATAGGTACATAAAGCTCTGAAGCACCAATTGAGACTGCAGAGCCACTGACCGAGAGAGCGAGGGATGTCCTACCATCAGTATGTTATTCATTTTGTGCATATACAGGGTGTCCCATAAGTCCAGGATCATAGGGGAAAAATAAACCAAAAACGTTTTATTTACAGAACTTGCTATATATATGTATATTCATTCTCTTTTACATTCTGTCCTCCTTCAGATACGCTGTGGTCTGTAAATGTATAAAAATATGAAATATCCCAATGATTCTGGACTAACACTAATTAGCCATTACACTAAAATCACTGATAGGCATCTGATTTTTTTCTGTCCTTTGTGGAGGACAGGGAAACATACAGCAGCCACAGGGATGCCTCCTTTGCTTCATAGCTCCTAAACGACTCCATGGTTTTGAGATTAGCCCCAGTGTCCTCAGCCAGTGGCTCACAACAGCTCCTTTGTTTTCCCTCAATGTGATTTGCAAGCGCACACGCTGGCTAGGTTACGAAGAGCACACTAAACTCCACGCAGCTGCTTCCTGTGGTGAACAACGGTGAGCGGACACACACACACACTGCTGAATTATCCCCCACCACCTCCTACAGTCCGCAGTGGAGCATCTGAATTACTCCCAGTCTCACACTAACTCTAACTTTACAGCAGGATTCGCTCTCAAACGGGCCTCACAGAGCATCTGCTTCTGATAAACAGCAGCGAAGGAGTCCAGGTTTACAGAGCCTGAAACTATTTAGGCTGTTTAACTTTTTTTTGCACACAATATAAAGACGTTTATCTTCGTTTTAAGCACAGAATGATTGATGGATCCAACAGGCAGCTAGACTAAAAACCTGTTGCATTCAAAAGAATGAGCATACACCCTTCTTTTTGTGGTATCATGCATGCATCAAATTTGAACCTAAGTAACACTGTTAGTTTGTGGAGATTTTTTTGTTGTATCCGTTAGCAGCAGTGGTCTGTCTTTTGAGTATTTATAGATCCAAACTGTAAGCCTATTTATTTATTCAAGGAAGTTTGGTTCATATCATTTTATGGAATCATTTACAGTCCCTGTGTGTAGCATGTCCATGCATGCCAGGGGTCTAAATCAACCAGAGGTATTGGACCCGCTATTATTGCTGTCATTACGCGTCTGGGTCTGGACCTTTTACTGAATGTTAACCATATGGCGCAGATATGGAAGATCTCTACAGTCTACATTATCTGGTGTCAACCAAATGAGGATGGGGTTTCCTTTGAGTCTGGTTAGTCTCAAAGTTTGTTCTCTCATATCATCTCAGGGAGTTTTTTGTTGCTACTGTCACCACGGGGTTGCTCATTATGGATGTTTAGGACTTGTACATATAGAGAAATTTTTTAATGTATAACCTAATCTTTACTTTACAAAGCTGCTTTGCGACATTGTCGATTGTGAAACGCACTATACAAATAAAATTTCACTGATTATTAAGAAAACCCTGTTAGTGTTTCTATCCAAATTGAACTCGATTAAACATTTGTTTCATTGTTAAAAAATATAAAAATCCCTGTCTGGTTTTTTTTATTTTTTTATTTTTTATTTTATTTTTATCCTATTCCTGAACTGTTAAATGACATAAGGCAAAGTCTTATTCTGATTTAGTACTCATCGCCTTCTTATCCACTTACGCGTGAGACAATTATCAGATTACATTACCTTAAAAATGCTCGGAATGTTCCAACAACCTTAATTTTGCTTTGCAAAAATAATCACTAACCCCAAAACATTCCCACCAACAATGGAATTCAGTACTTGTTCCCCACAACTTGCTTTTACTGTGGATGAAACTGAACCGTCGGTCCCGGGCCTTGTGCCGTCTCTGTGTGCGTGGTGAAGCTGCTAGAGTAGGTTTCATTCACACAGACATCTGCAAAATAAACCTCTCGGCAGCCACAGCCCCCCTGCTGCCCCTCGAGATGGATGTGCTGTAGCTTTTCTTTCCCTGGACACTACAAAGACTTGCAGCAGATTGTCTCTTTTTCCCTCCTTCTTTCTGTGTAGCCCATGCCTAAGTGGTTTGTGTTAAATGGTTTTCACTGGGATTAGGGTAACCGTCCCAACCACTTAAAAGCTACAAGAGCTCCTATTTGTTCAGCCAGGGAAGCAGGAGCTGCTTTACCTTGCAGGACCAGAGTTCTGACAGGGATTTGACTCTTAGGAGAGTGCTAGCAGTCAATCTATTCTGATAAAAGAGGCAATATTTTTTCCTTTACATATGTAAATTAGTATAAAGACAGTATCTCAAAGGAACATTAGTCATAAAAATTAAAGCCAAATGAAAAATATTAATAATTTTTATAGTTGTACATTTTAAACTGGAGTCTCAAGTATAGTGAGCATCCACTAAACCACAACATACATGGTTATACATATTAGACACAGATCAGGCATAACATTAAATACATTATGACCACTATCTGCGAAGGGAATAGCATTAATTATCTCATTAAAATGGCACCTGCGTAGCGGGACGCATTCAGCAGAAATTTAACAGTCAGTTCTTGATGTGCTGGAAGCAGAAAAAATGGGCAAGTGTAAGGATGTGAGTGACTTTGACAAAGACCACATTGTGATGGCCAAACAACTGGGTCTATTTATCTCTAAAGCAGCAGGTCTTTTTGGGTGTTTCTGGTGCGCAGTGATCAGTACCTACCAAAGGTGGAACAATGAAGGACAGCCAGTGAACTGGCTAGAGTGTCATGGGTGCTCAAGGCTAATTGATGTGAGTCGGGAATGAAGGCTAGTTTTTCTGGTCTGATCCCACAGAAGAACTGCTGTAGTACAAACTGCTGAAGCTGTTAATGCTAGCTATGATAGGGAGATGTCAGAACAGATGTAAGTGCATTGCAGCTTGCTGTGTATGGGACTGCCTAGCCAGAGAGGTGGTGTTAACGTTATGGCTGATCAGTGTATACTATTGATATGGTCAGTACATTCTTTTTTTTCTTTCTTTTTTTTTTTTTTGTAATATTTAAGGATAAATGGGCCTGTAAATATTGTATTATTATAATACATGGAGCCTTGAGCACCCATGACACTCTTGCCAGTTCACTGGCTGTCCTTTGTTGGTCTTTATTTTTTGAGGTGGCTAAGATCATTTAACATCTGCCGGACACTGCTTAGAATGTTTTATGAGTCTGTGGTATCCAGCGCTATCCTCTATGCTGTTGCATGCTGGGGCAGCAGGCTGAGGGTTGCAGATGCAAACAAACTGAACCATTGTGGGGATGGGGCTGGACTCTCTGACGGTAGTGTCAGAGAGGCGAATGTTGTCCGAAATAAAGACAATACTGAACAATACCTCCCACCCACTTCACAACTGATCAGTCACAGGAGTACTTTTAGTGAAAGACTGATACCACCTAAATGATCCACTGAACGACAGAGGAAATCATTCCTACCTGTGGCCATTAAACTGTACAACTCCTCCATATAGCAACAACATCCACTGTTATGCACTTGCCTTTTGCACTACATTTATATTCTACTGTTTATCATATTGATAATACTGTACATATTACTCATTGACAGGATTCATTCTGTATCCGATTATATAGATATTAGTAACTTCTAATTTTAGACTTACATATACATATGTGTGTGTGTGTGTGTGTGTAATCTTTCTTATATTGAGGCTTTTATCTTATTCTTTACTTGGTAAAGAGCAACTGTGTGCACACAGTTTCCTCTGGGATCAATGAAGTATTCTGATTCTGATTGTAATATTTGAGGATAAATTTACCTCCAGTATCCAACATTTAACTCAAGGTGTTACTTATAACATAAATCGTATAAATCAGTTCAGAATGTCCGTCCTTGGAGAGAGGCCCTGGATTGATTTTTTATTTATTTATTTATCATCATTTCTCATTTGTAATTTATCATGCTGGCCTAAATAGTTTTATATGCTGCACAAATGCCAGAAGAACATTTGGCATAAGCACCAGCAACTGTAGTCAACAATTCAACAACACTATGCATTTCATTAATGATACTGGCTTAAGTCATACAAATGGAGCCCATGGGCATGCAATTTTAAAACCAAGTGTTAGATATGTTTGAGAATGTGTGTTTCAGTTTCTGAGTTTTCACCTGTGTTTATTTTGCCCGTCAGGGATGGCAAAAATGGACGATCTGGGAAACAGGGTCGACTGTCTTCAAGCGGTTCAATCACAGATGAAGATGGGATCTTTATCAACTCTACCAGCAGCAAGCTTCTAGAGAGAGCTCATGGCATTTTAATGTAATTTTTTTTTTCTGCTTGTCACATTCCCTAGCACAGACATTCTCTCAATAGAAAAGTGTCTTTAAAATCAAAACTAGTGATTCCAGAGTGCGTTTTTGATTCTGTAGTGCTTTAAGTAAATCTGTAGTATTACTGCAATGTGTGTGTGTGTGTGTGTGTGTGTGTGTGTGTGTTCATTCATGTTCAGGAGGAACAAAAACTACAAAATGAAACCCAGTCTTCCAAAGGTAAGTATCAAATAAGTATTATTCTTTAACTATAGTGATGAGAATATTCTGATCGTGCTGTTTGTTTTAATGTTGTGTCGCAGCACCTGCTGGACGTGAAGTCCCTAAAATACCTGAGCAACCTAACACTGCATGATCGCATCACCAAGTCCCTGCTGCACCTTCACAAGAAGAAGAAACCCCCAAGTATTAGTGCCCAGTTTCAGGTTAATGTTCTCTCTCTTTCTGTGTGTGTCTCTCTCTCTCTCTGTGTCTCTCTCTCTCTCTCTCTCTGTGTGTGTCTCTCTCTCTGTGTGTGTGTCTCTCTCTCTCTCTCTCTCTCTCTCTCTCTCTCTCTCTCTCTCTCGCCCACCTTATTCTGTCTTGGCATTGTGCTTGGCCAACCACAGTTGTACTAACCCACCCATATTTATGAACCTCATTGAAAATGATTACATCATGTCTGTTATTTTTACTCAGTTATTTCAGTTTTTTTCTTTTTTCAGTTCTTTTTTTAATAATATTTTTGTTTTATCTCCTTTGTGTAATTTCTACTTAATAAAATCACATTTTAGTATAATAAAAAATTTGTCATATAAACAGCACAAACTGCTGAGCCCTTATATGAGGGTAGAAGAGTGGAAGAGTGTGTGAGATTGAAATGATTCTTGGTGAGAACGCGTCTGAGAGCTGTTAACACCCGTTGCAGTGTGTAGTCACGTAGCCACTGGCAACAGGTCTTCCCAAATGTGTGGATGACATCACTTCCCATATCCTGTTGTGAGTCTGATTACTCTATTTTTTTTGAAAGAAAAGAAAGGGAATTCCTGGCCCCCGAAATCGACGATTTTCCTTTCTCCCTTCAGTTCAGAGACTCATGCATGTGTCACACACACACACACACACACACACACACACACACACACACACACACGTGCGGAAAGAGAACAGGGGTGTGGCTCAGTTGTGAGTGATGTCACCCCAGTTCGTTTGTCCTTCAAGATGAACTCTGTCTCAACTCACAGGAAGTGAATCACACCAGCCCACACTAATGGCTCACTTTACACTGCGCTCATTCGTTACTTTAAACTAAAGCAAATGCACATGATATGAAGCCATTAGCAGAACCGAGCTCAAAACCGTGTTCGAAATATTACACATCAGATCCTTTCACACTTTCAATAAAGCGTGTTACAGGGTTTAACAAATGACATCAGAGTCATGAATGATTTGATTTGTTTTATGTACTTTCCCTCTTTCTCAAGGCGTCTCTTACGAAGCTGATGGAGACCCTTGGCCAGTCCGAGCCATACTTTGTGAAGTGTATCCGATCAAATGCGGAGAAGGTATATATGTACAATACCACTAGTATCATTAGATTTTATGATAACAGTAAGATGTTAATTTTCCTTCTTTCTCTTGATTTAAGCTGCCCTTGAGATTTAATGACTCTCTGGTACTGAGACAGCTTCGCTACACAGGCATGCTGGAAACTGTGCGCATCAAACAATCAGGTTACAGCATCAAATATACCTTTCAGGTACACACACACACACACACACACACACACACCGAAAGAGAGTTTATTAAACAGTCTCAGAACAACGTCTTGAAGTTGGTATAGTCTTTTCTTCCTCTATTGAAGGGTGAATAAGGTTTAGATCATTTCCTTTGTTCAGTCATAACCGTGGTATCCAAGGCTGAAATCACTCTTTCCAGTTTGTCGTCTTCTGTGTCAAGGTGTGGCCCGTGAACATGAAACTGCTATTATTGTTGGCATTTTTTTACACCATGTACCATGGGTCAAAAATTATAGAACTAATGATTAAAAAATAATAATAGGGGCGATTGGGGGTGGGTTTAAAAATATCTGTTTTTCTATCTATCAATTTTTATCTGTGTGTGTGTGTAT
>JBCNYH010000017.1:9460038-9474575 GCA_039654325.1 Tandanus tandanus | reverse complement strand
GAAACGTTGTTTCATTTCACTATGTACTGCGTCAGCTATATGTGGTTGAAATGACAATAAAGCTTCTTGAACTTGAAGTCAGTCAGGTCAGCGAGCTATAGTTTATTTATACAAAGTGGCTCATCAGGCCTTTCCTGTATCTGTGGCACTTTGTGTTTTCGATCCACCTCACAAATAAGTAACTATGTCGGCAAATTTTCATCATCACCATTATATTTTTAACTATGATCAGTGAAAGAATGTATACAAATCAAATAAACTAGTAAAGGAAGACTTGGAGTGGTTCAGAAAAAAAGCCCATGATCACTGATTGACCCATCAGAGGGGTGAATAGTCCATAAGCCTGTCATGCTGTGTGCTTACAGAAGTAGGGGTGTTCCATTGCCTCGCGTGCAGTCAGGCGAGCCTGGTGGTCGTAACGCAGCAGCTTGTCCAGGAAGTCCAGAGCCTCTGTGCTCACAAGGTGTTGGTTCTCACTGTGCACAAAGCGCTCCCATCGCTTACGTGAATGCCTGCTCACAAACACACAGTACTCATAAATAAACCACACTTTTTTTTGTTTGTTTTGAACAGTTCAAAACAAAATTTACCCTTTTCTTTGTAAAACACAGAAATATATCGAACATTTCAGCTTCACGCTTACCTTCCCAAAATGTCATTAAAGCGTGGATCCAGTTCAATGTTGTATTTGTCAATGTAATCATACAAATCTTCTGTGCCTAGGACTTTTGCAATCCGTACAAGCTGTTGAAGGAAAAGTGTGAAATAGCAGCAAATTAAAATAAATAAATAAATAGGCTTGTAGTCCATGATATTCCACAGCCTAAACTGCAAATCTAAATGGCACTGCTATAAAACACTGACTGACTTTTATAAATTAACTTGCTTTAAATAAACAGATTAGTGAAATGCCATATTCAAATTGTTCAAGCGCTCTCTTGCTAAAGAAATACGCATAATATTACCAGATAGTAAGCATGTTAAGATTACTGGTTCATCCACAAGGCAGTTGAGCTACAATACATTGCCCAGTGTCACAGTTTGACTGCACCGAAATTTAATTTGCTTAGGAAAAATAATTTGATCATGTATAGCAAAGTAATTAGCTAGTCCTGGGTGAAATAAATAATTTCATGACATCCTGGGGAGGGGCGACTGTGTATCCATAGCCCTTATCCTTCCCAAGAATTTCCTGAATTAGCGCATCATACACAGCAAAAAGTCAGCAAGTTACCAGACAAAGTTTCACCTCAATGCGGTGTTCTTCCTTCCTTCCATTATACATAAAGGATATTAAACTAATCCAGCTAGCACCTGTACTGTTTCATATTTAATTGAACTCCTGTTCCTGATTATGAAAAGAATGTCTGTCTGACACAGATGGAAGCCAATATTACAAGTAAAATTTAATTTACTGTCAAGAAGATTGCACAGTACAGCCAATGATTCATGCAGCATTCACAATGAGTCGTGGAGTGTATGGTTACAGCAGCAAGGCACATTAAGCTAGTGCATCAAGTTTAAACAGTTTTCTTTGTCTGATAACCACATTATAAACAGCCAACTAAACCGACTTGCATATTAATGCAACCAACCACATTTGCACACACATACCAAAAAAAAAAAAAAAGTCCCTGACCACCTTTTGCAGCACTTTACAGAACACACTGAATACAGGATTTAAAAAAAATTTCCTGTGGCAACCAATCCAGCATTCTCCACGAATATCAGAACAGTTCTAACACGGAAACATGCGTCTTTCATTCTACGGATTTTTTCCCTGGTTTTAAGAGCAGAAGAACTACCTGGTCATAGTTGTCGTGACCATGGAAAAAAGGTTCCTTCCTGAAAATCATACTGGCCAGCATGCAACCCAAACTCCACATGTCCAGACTATAGTCATACATCTACAAAAGATAAAAGAAATATTTGCTTAATATAATGATTATTGTTCTGCAAAGCATTATATAAAAAAATGACATTTAAGACAGGTACAAAAACTATCTTCACCTGGTAATCAACAAGCAGCTCAGGACCTTTGAAGTACCTGGAAGCGACTCGCACATTGTACTCCTGATTTGGATGGTAGAACTCCGCCAAGCCCCAGTCTATCAGACGAAGCTTTATAAAGAAAGAAGAACAGATATTTGCTAAAGCATTAATGATAAACAACAACGTTCGAACAACACAGTGATCAGTGCTTAAGAGCCACTGTTATCAACCGAACAGAAATGAGGTGTTTTACAATAGTGTGCACACTGAAAGTGTATCATCAAACATGAAAATGGTATCAGCTTACCTTTCTGTGCTCATGGTCAATCATGACATTGTGTGGTTTGACATCCCTGTGCATAATTCCCATGCTGTGACAGTAGTCTAGAGCCTAGTGGATATAAAGACATATGGACATAGCAGATGGCTTCAGTTATATTAGGTCATTAAAGCAGGTTTATTTTATTAAAATCCTCTTTCTGTTTAGTGACAAAAGTCTAAACAGGCTGTCAGTATAATTATTAAAATAAAAACTCTTACCTTAAGAATTTCATACATGTAAAAGCGAATGTCATAATCGGATAATGTTTGATACAATTGCTGTAGGAGACAAAAACAAATCTAACATTACTCAAGGATTGATTATGGAGCCAAGTTTAACTGTTTGTATGTAAACAAGAATTAACATGTAAACACTATAAAGCCAGTGTTCAAATGCTAGCCATTAATAAATGCTTAATATAAATCAAAGCTATTTAAAATCAAAAGCAACAAAAGGCCAGCAGAATTGTTTCATACTACCTAAGGTGTTATATTTTGTTTAGGACCATTTCACTAAGGGGGTGATCACCCTAGGGCTGCGACAGAAAATCGACTGATGCGAATTGATTTTTCTTTTTTTTTTTTGCAAATTTAAAAATTTGTGTCAATACTACTGATTTGTGATTGGTTTGCGGATGTTTAGCGAAAAAAGCAAATCTCCTGTCGTAAAACAGTCACGTTTTGTTCACTTTTTGTTCTCAAACCATTCGCTTTTTAGTCACCTGTTATAAATGCAAACAAAATGTGAATAAAATACGAATGATGACAAAATATACGGAATATGGCGAATGCCAGCGAGTCTCAAACTTTCCCAATGGAAGTCTCCAACTTGTTGCTTTTCCTTGCGAATGAAATACGCCAACTTTGCAACCTTCTTGCGACATGTGCGGACTGTTTGAGAAGAGTTTGAGACTATTCCAAGTCAGAGCCTTGTTTTGCGACATTTGCAGAAATTTCAAACACTTGAAATTTTTTGCGAAGTGTTCACAAATCAGGCGACCAAAATGCGATGCCATGAATGTCGCACAACAAATCTGAGAATGAAAAGTGACAGCCATGAGTTGCCACTCACGTCAGTCACTATTCTAGCGCACCTCTAGTGTGATTACCCCTAACTTTTGTTTGCCAGGACATAATGAATAAATGATGTAACACTGAGTGAAAGTGCCACAGCCTACACCCTGCTAAAATCCCCCAATGCAATTTCCCCCTTCACCTTACCTTGAAATCTGTGTTGTTTACATGTTCAAAAACCAAGGCTGGTGTCCGTGACTGCAAGGAAACACATACAAAACATTAAATGCTGTACACATTCTCACACATACTTATAAGGAACATCAAAACTCTGGTGTCAGACTTGAATTGAATCAGATTGAGCCCGACTGAAAATACAAACATCAACATAATGTACACTCATTACTCAATCCTTAGAGTATGAAACGCGATCGGTCAGCACAGAAATACTCACCACAGGATCCTTGACGATGTCTAAAAGAGTTATGATATTGGGGCCCCCTCTCAGGTTCTCAAGAATTTTAATTTCTCGCTTGATTTTCTTCTTTTTCACAGGCTGTTTTTTTATATACCAGAAAACACAAACACAAAGCTGTTGTCAGGTAACATCATTCCAATACTTATTCACAACTTGCATTAAGTAGAATTATTGAGTAAAATATTACGTAAAATCCACATGCAAACACAGAAGTACCTTCAGTATTTTCACCACCACTTTCTCATTGTTTGTAATGTTTATGGCTTCAAACACTTCGCTGTACTTTCCACGGCCCAGCTTTCGCACAAGCTGGTAGTCATCCTGATTTCTGAAGCACAAAAACACCAAGCAAAAAAAAAAAAAAAAAATTACTTAAACTTGCTATCACTCAAAACAGACAAACAGACCCTGGGTTTACACTGAGGAATGATGTCCACCATCTCCACGATTCAAAGAAAGCATGGAGCTCCACGATTTATGACCACACTTGGAGAAAGACTGAGGTATAAATAGGAGGCAGGGTGCATCCAAGAGATGAAACTTGAAGGAATCATGCTCCCCTACGATGGCACATCAAGGTCTGTTACGCTCTGTTAAACTCTACTACGATTCCCACGTTCTATTACAACTGGCATAAATAGTAATATTCATTGCAAAATTTTTGATAGTCAAAAATTTTTGCTACGATCATCACGATTCCACTATGTTCCCTCAAGTTTACCAAGATTCAATCCCAAGACCCCCCACGCTAATCACGATTCTCTCAAATAGTGGAGATCGTTACCTCAGTGTAAACCCAAAGACAGCGCATCAATGAACAATAATTATGAGCTGTGCACTAAAAAAGGTTGCAGGAAAGTACAATATTGGCCAGATGTATGATTGCCTGCAGGTTATGATGCTTTTTTCCTGTTAGCACTGCATCATTACATGCATTCGCTACATTTGTTTTTTTATGCATGCAATTTTGCGGAATTCTTCTCAATTTAAGACAAAAGGCATAAGATGAACCTTAGACATAGTGTGACTGTATCTCATTAAAAACATATCACCATGAGGAATTTTTAACCCAGTGTTAGACTAAAAGGCCTTTTCACACCGTGTGGTTTTTGTGTGTGATTAATTCGGGCAACTCCATTTTCTCAGACGACTATCCTTGTAAATTAACATTTTCACATCAAAGATGAAATTTTGTGTGCGAGAAAGCAACTTTTATTTTTTCGACACAGGTTCAATTTATCCAACATTTCATCCACGTAAAAGAACACATTCATCCAATGAGGGCGTTGCTTCTTGATACGTCACACTTAAACTTGACAGTTTAACCACTGACGGAAGATGGTAGAGACTTTGATTTATTTTGTGTCTCAGTATCTGGCACTATTTGACTAGAGCAACAAATATTATAAACACAATGACCTTACAAACTGAGTCACAGACTTCCTAAAACAGGTCTGAAAGTGGCCATGTTTTTGTTTCGTCCTATTTTAACTATGATCTTCTGTTAGCTAAGTTGAGTGGTGAAATTTTTTATTCTACATCGATGAACTCAAACACTTGACGTTTACCTTGCCAGAAAGCAAGCACATCACATGAGTTTAGAAAAGATGCAGTGAAGCATCCTACAGTGACCGTTAGAGATTTTGAAAACTGGTTTAAAGGTCTGGTAATATACTGATTGAATGAAAACATTACTGTACATTAAGGAAGCCTAACATGGTGTGAAAACAAATCATATCGCACAAGCCAAACATAGACGTGAGCTTCATATATACACACACACACGTATGTATGTATGTGTATAAGTCTAAAATTAGAAGTTGAAGAAGAACTAATATCTCTATATACAGATACAGAATGAATCCTGTCATTGAGTAATATGTACAGTATTATCGATATGATAAACAGTAGAATGTAAATGTAGTACAAAAGGCAAGTGCATAACAGTGACTGTTGTTGCTATATGGAGGAGTTGTACAGTTTTAATGGCCACAGGTAGGAATGATTTTCTCAAGTCGTTCAGTGGAGCATTTAGTTGGTATCAGTCTTTCACTGAACATGCTCCTGTGACTGATCAGCAGGTTGTGAAGTGGGTGGGAGGTATTGTTCAGTATTGTCTTTATTTTGGACAACGTTCGTGTGTTTTTCTCCAGATTTCAGCCAGTAAGTCCGTGGGTCTGGCCCTCTAATCCGGCTGGCATCATGGCGATCAGCTTATCCCTGGAGTATACAAAGCACGCAGCGTGTAGTTGCTGCACTGCAGTCCCAACTGATCATGAAAGAAAAAGTTCCGCAGTGATTAAAACTACAAAAACTCTCTCAACCCACATATTGAGAGGGCAGTTACTTATAAGCAATAAAATAATAAGTACAAGAAGAAAAAGTTAAAGGAAGTAAATAAAAAGAGTTAAAAGTACGGGAAGGGCAGGAGCAACTGAAACAGGCTGCACACCGGTTAACGCATGCGCACTGGAATTGAAAAGGGGCAATAATTCTGGAATAGGATCTTGAATATGGACATGTGGGTGTGATGGTCTGGTGTCCACAGGTGTAGCACATTGACAAAGAAAAAAATATGTTAACCTTCTTTAAGTGAATAGATTCGAATAGCTTTGTGGCTTAAAGTATGATGTGATATTTGCTCTTTCTTACTTGTTTATTATTATAATGGAATTTTATATTTAGTTGATTTAGTTATTCCAGTCAATTTGTTGTTTATAATTAAATGTTATTATTGGAAAGATTTTTAATCAATTCTGTATTCCAGGTCATTAAGCCAGATCGAAAGAAGAGGAGAAAAAAGGACAATGATATAGTGAGTGCGCTCTCAACCTGTACAATACTGTCTTCTGTTTTAATCTTTTCATTTTTTTGCTCGGTTTTTGACTCTTTTTTTCTGATTTTTATTTTTTTTTTTTCAAACAGGTGGAGGAACTCAATGGCCACATCTTCAAGTCCACTCAGTACAGCATCCCCACCTACTGCGAGTTCTGCTCCTCCCTCATCTGGATGATGGACCGAGCATGCGTCTGCAAACGTGAGTTTGTGTCCTCTGTCTCAAGACTGCTCACAGTCATTGTGATGACCCCAGTTTACTATAATCAGGTTGTTTACCGCCAAGCTCCAGTCTTCTGTAAAGCCTTTCTGTCCTGTTTGAGTAGTCTGGCTCTGTCATACAGGATGTGTTGGTGCATGTAAAGCAATCCTGACCCCAGCTTAAGAGCTGCTTCTGATGCTGCATGACCTTTCTGTGTGATATGGGATTGCTTAAGATGTTTTTGTGTGTAGTGTGCAGATATGCTTGCCACAAAAAGTGCTGTCCGAAGATCACCGGCAAGTGCAGCAAGAAGGTAAGGAATTATTCCATGCACCTGGGAATTCTAGATTGCTACTTGGACTGTCTTAGAAACTGTTCTGCCATGAAGCTTGAAAGAAAACACCACTATGAAACACATCAAATAATTATTCATAGAAGGCGAGGTGAATATCACTGAATAATCTCTAAGAGGGAATGTCAAGGTGACCATTCAATGATATCCAGCGTGCTTGAGACAAATAATTGATGTAGCATATATCACATGGGGACATAAGAAAAGCCAACTAAAATGAGATTTTCATGATTTGTTTTTTCATTTTTAAATGTTAAAAGGTCATATACTGTCCATTACAGCATCTTTTTAAACATATTCAAAGTTTGTTCATACACATTCAGACACGAAGGGCATTGAGGCGAGCCTTGGCAGTACCATTGGAGGAGTATCTGTGCTGTAAAGCCCTCCGTTTTTTTTGTTTGTTTGTTTGTTTGTTAGGTTGTTTTTTGTTGTTGTTGGGTTTTTTTTGCCAAAACAGATCAGTTTTTCTGTCCTGCTCAAAATACTTTTCACCAGTCACAGGGATTTTACACAGTTTGAAATAGTCCATGGTGAACTTTCTGCTGGTTTTCATGATGCTTCCATTCCCTGTACAAGATGACAAAAATCCAGGTTGTTAATTGTAGCTTGGATCTTTGGAGTTTGCTCAAACCTCAGCTCTGTTAGATCATCTCAAATTGCACAGTTCACCTGAACAATCTCTGCCACTGTTAAAACATATAAAAATAAATTATAAACATCTCTTTTTAGTCTGGTTTTTCTTGTGTTTCCTTGTAGTATATACTACAACTTTGAATTAGTGTGCAAACACTAACCGTTTACAGAGCCGGTTTTCTTTATTTGTTCATGCAGTATGCACTAAACCCTGGATGTTTAAAACCACAGGACTGAATTTCCATAGCCCTTATTAACTCTGCACAGAGCTCACCTGACCAGTCTCTGTCATGGTTAAAATATGTAAATATAAACTATGACATTCTAGTTTCTTTTCATAATCTTTCCACATAGTACTACCAAAACTCTGAAAAGGATTTAAAGAGACGCCATTACACAGCTCTTAGGCTCTGCACCTGCCTGCACTGGAAGCTCACCCGTTTCTTTAATGATTTAAAAAAAATAGTAAACAAATTAATTAATTTAAAAAAAAAAATTTTAATCTCATCTTAGTGTTCTCTTTGCTTAGGTGCCAGTATAGTGTATATACTAAAGCAATTATGCGCCTCAGTGGATGTCGCAAGGGACTGCTATGAAGTAGTCAAACAGGGTGGGTAATGTAGGAAGGCCTTAGCCAAAGTGAAGTTGTATCATTACAAAATAAATCGTACACTGTTGGTAATTTAATATGATTAATATCCAAGGTGCTCAGGCTGGATTTTCCTAAAAGAAATTCTGTTTTATTTGTTGAATGCTATGTGTGCATGTCTGTGTTTATGGATAGTATGATCCTGAGCTGTCATCAAGGCAGTTTGGTGTGGATGTTTCCCGTTTGACCCATGATGACCGCTCGTCACCTCTTGTGGTTGAGAAACTCATTGACTATATTGAGATGCACGGCCTCTACACCGAAGGCATATACAGGAAATCTGGCTCTGCCAATAAAATTAAGGAATTAAAACAGGGTCTGGACACAGGTAGGGTACTTAACTATGTAGAAAATTTATACCATATCAATCAGCAGTGGATCAGTATGCTTCCTAATAAATAACATGATCTGTTTGATCTTTTCACTTTTTTTACAGATGTGAGTAGCACAAACTTAGATGACTACAATATTCATGTCATTGCCAGCGTTTTGAAGCAGTGGCTGCGGGATTTACCCAATCCCCTTATGACCTTTGAACTGTATGAGGAATTTCTGAGAGCCATGGGTAAGTGATTAGACTGGCTTAGCATTAGGTAAATCTTTTCTTTTAGCAACGTTACAATAATTCCATGTTAAGGTGTAATTAAATGAAGACCCCTCATTTTTATACAGTTATTAAAAGATGTGTTACTGAAACAAATTATTTGTACTGTGAGTCTGGATTAGAATTTTTAATTGTAAAACAGAAATAATTACATTATTATTACATAACACTGACCGTCTTCTAGTGAGCAGTACAGGAATGAATGTTTGTACCTTTGCTCAGGACTTCAAGACAAAAAGGAGGTGGTACGAGGAGTGTACTCTGTGATCGATCAGCTCAGCAGACCCCACCTGAACACTTTGGAAAGACTCATTTTTCACCTGGTCATGTGGGTTAAGACTCTTAATCCTGTTCTTATGAAACTTCAGATCATCCTCACTGCAGTTGAGGAACATCTGCTACACGACCATGTACAGTTTGTGAATATTCACATCATGGGTTTATGGGTATTTTTACAGGATTGCTGTGCAGGAAGAAACCAACCGGATGTCCACTAACGCCCTGGCCATTGTCTTTGCTCCCTGTATCTTGCGGTGCCCCGACACAATCGACCCCCTGCAGAGTGTTCAGGACATCAGCAAAACCACAGCGTATGTTATCACAGTCTGTTGGCCATCCCTGCTCATGTACTGTTGTACTCATGTACTGTTGACATCCTGTATTGTATACTGTTGACAATACTGTACATATTGTATATGTTGTACAGATGTGTAGAACTGATCATTTGCGAGCAGATGAACAAGTACAAAGCTCGACTAAAGGACATTAACACACTGGAGTTTGCTGAAAGTAAAGCAAAGAGCCGTCTGACGTTCATTCGCAGGTCTATGGTGAGTAAAATAGAAACCCTGCACATGACATCATGTGACCCTGCACTCCAGCATGCATCTGTACTTTACCCCTAAATATGTAAAATCTCTCTAACCCCATTCTTTCCTATCCTCTCTGCTGTCTAATCCAGAAGCCTGTAGTAATTGCGGTTAGGTTTATGAACATAACCCGCAGTGCAGCAGCGGTACGTACTCACCCTGTATGCCTCACTATAGTCATTTTGTAGCACTCAATCCCAGCACTGTGTGGTCTGTCGGTCACCATCATCACACCACTCCAGTGCATGTGTGTCCCACTCGGTGTCACTGTTCACACACTCATGTCGTGGCAATGTATTCACTTTAAGGGTGTGCATTCGTCCTGAGGCGTGCCTCATCTTATTGTTCTGTGATGTGTTGAGTATCTTATTTATTTCACTAGCTATTAGCTAGCATGTTTTATACTATTCTCCTTCTCCTTTCCTGTTTTTAAACCTGACTTGCAACATGCAGTCCAGTGCAGCAAGAAAGGTAAAATAATATGTGTATCATTGTGTTTGTGTTCTGTAGTCGTCAGTGAGTGATTTTCGTTGCACATTAAAAAAAATTATAAAAAAGAATCAAATAATTCAGGGAAAAAAAATTATACAGGTTTTCACCTAAAAAGTTTTTAAATATTAGACAGTGTGTGTTTATTGTCTGACATTTTAGTTTTCTAGTTTCATGGAGCTTGCTGACACATGTAGCTGACATGTAATGAAAGTTAAATATTTATTAATTTAAAATGTGTTCTTTTGTTATGTGGTATTGCACACAGTGGCTGTTCTAACTAATAAAGGCATGCCTGCTAGCCAGGCTAGATATCATTTATATATAATACCTTAATTCAGTCACTAGCTTGCCAGTATTAATAGCTCTGTTTTCTGATTTATTGGCCAGTAACATGGGCATACTAGTACACTACATGGAAATTGTATTTGAATTCTATACTGTAGACTTTACTAATATACCATGTATACAGGGCAAGTATTTATTGTGTAGCCCACCAGTACAGCGTTTTGAGCTATGCCAGTGTGACTTAGCGTCAACAATGAATATGAACAAACATCTTTGAACTTGTAACCTGTGATGTACTATGAAAATTACTCTCTTTTTTTTGTTGTTGCATAAAACATACTTTCACAAAGTGAAAATACCACCAGATAAGTTGTACCAGAAACATTGTGAAAAAGGCTTTATTGATCCTTTCTCTTGTCATGTTGAATAAGGAGCCAGTTTAACCAGTCTACTTACAAATGTCTAAAACTTTTCCAGCTATGTGAGTATCACACTCTGATTACATTTTTTGGGTTTCGAAGTGACATGAGCCTAGTCAGTTCAATTTGTAATCAGGTATTGACTCTCAAAAAATACATGATGGTCCTCTGCTGAAGTCAGAATGAAATTCACTGTGAGCAAAAGAAAAACATGTTTCAGACTGTCTGTCATTTTAAGAGATAGATAGATAGTAGAAAATGTCCACATTTCATCAAGTGAAGGATTTAATTTTGTTTGTGAAATGAAGTCTAAATATTTATATATATATATATATATATATTGGGTGAGAGATTTTCACCTACATTAGTTATGTCACTATTAGCCGATCAACTACATTTGGGTTAAGTGCAGAATTGTGGTCGTTTTATTACACACTTGTATTCTTCATACATAGTCCACTAAAGTTAAAAATATCTCCAATCTCTTTTTCAGTGTCCTCCAGTTACTAACCCTAGACATTTAAATTCAATCATGTGACTGAATACCTCCTAGACAACTAAGAAGAGTGTGTTTTGTGTTGTCAGGGTAAGGGGCGATTGCGTAAACTCAGCTATCACTCACCATCTCCTCCGGTGAGTCCTCACTCGCCCTCTGCCCCCGAGGTTACAGAGGAGAGTGGAGACGAGGATACCATCGTCGACACTGAAGTGACGGAGCAGCAACATGTTGCCATGCAGCAAGAAGAAAGAGTGCTGACCGAACAGATCGAGAACCTGCAGAAAGAGAAGTGAGTGTGCAGTCAGGAGGATAAATGATAAATGTGAGAGTGGAACCATTGAAAATCTAAAACATTTCTCTGTAGAGAGGAGCTGACATATGAGATGCTGTCCCTGGAGCCTCGAGCGTCTGATGATGAGACTTTAGAGTCTGAGGCGTCTATCGGGACGGCTGACAGCTACGAGAACCTGAACATAGACTCTGAAGGCGCCATCTCTGACTTCTCAGGTAGGTTTCAGTGTTAGGGAAGTAAGAATTTGCTTATTCCAATAATATGTATAATGTGTACAGATTTAAAGGTGGAAAAAAATTATATTCACTTGAACTGGATTATTTTGGTATAGATTAGTCCTGACTGTAATGGGTTGGGTTTTTACTGTTATATTGAATAAACTAGTTCTGAAACATGCACATTGTAACTGGGTTAGCCATGGGTCCAAGCTAATATAGGTTTATAACATTAATATTTTTCCCCTGGTATGTAACACGGTGATATAGTTATCAGTATGTCTGTCTGTCCCTCTGTCCGTATGTAATCATTTCAAGTTCATTTCCGTCCCAGAACTCGGAAACCGTTTGAGATTTCATCAAACTTGGTAGTTAATTCTACAAGGCAGTGTAGTTGATTCTTTTGATATTTTGGGATTTCTACAATTCATATTTTCTTCATATTTCTATGGCAAGTATATAGGTGAGGTTCATTTCTGGCCGTGAACTCCTTTCCGATTATCAACCATTTCAGATTTATTTATCAAACCTGACGGTTATTTTAATTAGGCAATGTAGTTGTCCCTTTTGATATTTTGGGATTTCTACAGTTAAAATTTTTGTTTGCAGGAGCGGTAGAAATGGGTTCCGTACATCCGTACGAATTGTTAATGTGATGCATCACCAAATTTAGTTTATGTGCCCCCCTCAGGTGCGAATAGGTTGGGATTTTATTCGGTTCACCTTGACCTTGTTTTAAGGTCACTTTTTCAATATTCGGTTTGTCAAGGATTGTTAGTGAAAGGAGATTACATAGGATTATCAAATTTGATGGATGAGATTCCCTCAGGAATGTTGGGATTGCATATGGGTCACCGTGACCTTGTTTCAAGGTAAATTTTTCTATATTTGGCTTGTCAAAGCTTCTTAGTGAGATAACCTTGGAAATAAAGGACTACGATCACCAAATTTGATGTATGGCTCCTCCTCTGGGGCGAATAGGGTGGGACTGTATATGGGTCACAGCTGTCAACTTGGTGAATTTTTTTTCTATACTGGTATATTATGAAATGGTCCTTTAGGTAGGAGCGTCTGGACCCCTGTGGTCTGTTTTTTTCCATGGCAAAATTTGGGTGGTGTTCATTTGCAGGCTAGAACTCGGAAACAATTTGCAACTTCT
Source organism: Tandanus tandanus (assembly GCA_039654325.1). NCBI lineage: Eukaryota > Metazoa > Chordata > Actinopteri > Siluriformes > Plotosidae > Tandanus > Tandanus tandanus. The sequence goes on along the minus strand of JBCNYH010000017.1, from coordinate 9,461,262 downwards.
TTATGAACTTGTGTAAGGCGCACACAGTCATCGGTCTGTCTGTCTGTAATTGTTTCAATTCCGAGTCAGAACTAAGAACCTTCATCACACGTGGTAGTTAATTCTCCTAAGCAGTGCAGTTGTGCCTTTTGATATCTTGGGATTTCTGCAATTCATATTTTTTGACATGTGGAGGCCAGGGGGATGCGTCATCTACTGATCCACTGGATTTTGAGACATTTATTGCATATTTATACTACTTTTGCAACCAATCCTGAGGAAAAATCAAGCCTTTACAAACAATAACAATAAATAACACTAAATGATACAGTGCAATGTAATGTTGAGAAGGTGACAGAAGCCGCCATCCCTACAGCTGTCCAATCAGTTATGTCATCAACTTACAGCCATGTTTTAACTATATTCTTGACTACATTATTCTTTTTTGCCCTTCAGAAAAAGGTCCCACGTTAGCTGCCACGCGGCCCAAAAAATCCAAGGGGAGAATCAGAAGGACACTGCGGAGGCAGCCTGACTCACTGGACTCTGTGGACTCCTGCTCCACTGTGTCCTCTATTTCCTCATCCTGCCCACAGCCTTCTGCTTCGTCTCGCCGCTACCGGCTCCGATCCAGCATGCCTTCGTCTGGCCAAGACACGCCTGAGCTGGAGGGCGATGAGAGACCCCCCTTCAGCAGCCGAAGCACTTTCAACCCTGAGAAAAGCAAGCTGAAGCTGCGCAGTGCCAAGTACTCTCCACAGAGACTCCCAGAGGACCAGGGGCACAACAGAGACCCCGACCTTCAGGCACAACATCTAGTGGTGTATGGCAACAATGAGTTCATGGTGTAAAGTAGCTGCTTGTCTTCCCTTATTTGCTTATTCCTCAGCTTCCCTGGCTACATCCTCGGCACCAGCAGAACAGTCCCTAAGTGCTGTGGACCTGGTCAGATTCCAGACTGACCTTTTCTGGTTTTGAGTCACAGTTTAGAAATGAACACAGTCAGAAGGAGGACAGGGAAAGATAATGTGATCAGAAAAGAGAGAAAGAGTTGATCACTCTGCTGCAGGTGGCTTTCCTCAGCCAGGAGACAAGGCCATACATAGTGCAGACTTAATGAACTCAAGATAAACCATTGGCTGCTTTTGTAACTGTGTTAAACAGCGTGCTCTATAATTGTATATGTATTTCACTACCCGGCCTATTTAATAAATTTGAATTACATATATATGTGTGTGTGCGTGT
>JBCNYH010000017.1:9445094-9459938 GCA_039654325.1 Tandanus tandanus | reverse complement strand
TATATAATCTCTCTATAAATATATTGTGAAATAATTGTACAAAGCTGGAACACCAGTAATTTTCTGGGTTGTTAAGATTCTTATATTTATCTTTTTGCCTAATATAAACACTTTAGAAAGTGGCGCGAGACTGTGTGTATGTGTGCAAGAGAGTATGTGAAAACCACTTTGATGTCTTTTGAAATTTTTCGCTGCTTTTTTTCTTTTTCTTTTTTTTTTCCTTTTCTGATTGGACAGGTATCTTGGCTACGAAGGGACCACAAGCCAGCTGGTGTTTTAATGCCAGAGGATCCCAGCTGAATGAAGACTGTTTAAAAAAAAATCACAGCCTACTGTATCAGTAACTTTATAACAGCCATCCATCTGTTCCGTTGCCCAACTATTATCGTTTCCTTCTTATGTCTGCATGATCTGATTGTTGACTAGAGCACTTAGTACATGCCTGACTCTGTTAGCATGTGACTGTTTGCTCGGTTAGTGTTTACCATAGCCGTCAGTACTCACACTCTCCATTCTTCCTCATTAACCCATACTGTATAAACCCTAACATGGAGACAAACTATACTCGCCCCAGTATGTATACACACCATTCCTTATGTTTAATGTTACAGATTTTTATTATATTTGCAGTATTGCAAAATTGTCCTTAAAGAATCGTCTGTCTTATCAAATGTCAGCTGTAAAATTTTGATTACAATCTGTTAGTGTGTAACTATCATACAAATATGACCCACAACTCATTGGGAGGAAGTCCATGCAATCTAACGTGTTGTTTGCTAAATTCCACTGGCAGAGAAACATGTCCCCTTATTGTGTATTTTGTTCTTACCTCATTTTCAGCAGTATGGTATTTGAGATTGTGGTATTCAGACAAAAAGGCCCACATGTTGATCACTGAAATTAGTCAATTTTTCACATTTGCACACCAGTGGAAAGAACATCCCACCATGTTAAAGCATATTATCTCATCATGTTTAACTTGTGATCTCTCGCTGTGGGGTGCACTGAGTGCCCCAGCATGGGGGTCAGTTTCTGGTAAGTGTGTGTGTGTGTGTGTGCGTGTGCGTGTGTGTAAAGCACATTTAACGTACTGGTTTTTTTTGTTTGTTTTTTTTACCAAACCAGAAAATGTCAGTGGTTGTAAGAGACTTCTTTTCCCCCCAGCTCATTAAAATGAAAGCTGTAAACATTATCTGAGAGATGCACGTTTTTATGGTCATCACAGATTTATTATTCAGTCCTTTAAAAATGATTTAGCAGTTGTAAAGTTTGAAAGTTACAACGTACTTAAACACAAGATCAGGTAGAAGTTATGTATAGGGTATTTCCCTATGCTTATGTCTATTCTTAATGTATGAATGTAAATAATAATTAAATGTAACAGAACTACGTTTTAAGGCTCATTAGGTAAGATAAGTCTTTTTTCCAAGGTTAGGTCTCTAATGCATAGGTGGGTACAGGATATTATTATTATTATTATTATTATTATTATAATTATATTATTATTAGTATTATTAATATTGTTAATATTATTTTTAATATGGTTTATATTATTAGTATTGTTAACTCCTTGACAGCATTCCTATGTTTACAAGCTCCTCCCCAGGATCTACACTAGCCAGAGTATGTTTAATATGACCGATAGGAGTCACAGCTTCAAATTTGAGGATAATTAACAGTTATGCACCAAAGGTGAGGTGGATGTCGCTGAATAGTCCCAAGATGGAATGTTGAGGAGACTTTTTAATTTTGAGACTTTCACCAAGCCTGGGGTGAATAATTGTTTAAGTCTCAAACAGAAAAGCACACTAAAACAAGATTTTTATTATGTATATATTTATTTTTTTAAATCCTGACAGTCAAAGGTGTGCTCCAAGTGCACATGTGGGCAGGTGCAGAAAAGCTGTAAGGGTTTCATGAGTCATTAAAGTGCACCAAGAGCTATTCACGTGAATATTAAAAATGTTTAGATAGTTCTGAAGAAAAAATTCCAGTTTATTTTGTATATAATTCATCCATTTTCTAAGCCGATTAATCCTAATTAGGGTCGCGGGGAGGCTGCCGTCCATCTCAGCCGACTCTGGGTGAGGGCAGAGTACACCCTGGACAGCTCGCCTGGCCATCACAGGGCCAACACACACACACACACACACACACAAAACCATTCACACTCACTCTCACACCTAGGGCCGATTTGGAACAGCCAATTTGCCTACTGTGCATGTTTGTGGACTGTGGGAGGAAACCGGAAGACCATTCAAAACCCACGCAAGCACGGGGAGAACATGCAAACTCCACACAGAAACGCCCGAGCCCGGGAATCGAACCCAGCCCTTCTTGCTGTGAGGCGAACATGCTAACCACTGTGCAACCATGCCTTCTGGATATAATGTATATAATAAATAATTTTATTTATTTGCTTTTGGCGATGTACATACATTGGTTCGATTAAAAACGTGGAACCAGTTTGTACTAATTGCTTGCAGCCAGTGCAAAATTGCTTTAACACCGGATGCAACAGTGTTGGGCTGTAAGTTGGTAGAATAAATCTTTTGAGCAGAGAAAGTACATTTTATAAGTTTCAAATAATTGATGAAATGCAAATTGCAGCAAAAATGTTTGGATGACCCAGAATTTAGAACTTGGTTGCAGCTTGTTGGCAGTCAACATGCAGAAGGATTTAAATTTAATTTGTTTAAAATAAATAATCAGCTAGGTACAATGGCTGTCAATGCCGTTAAACCTCATCCAGTCTGATGCACACAAATCATCTGTAAAAGGTAAACAACAAATCATTATAATCATTTCATTTCCAAACCAAGATCTGAGGTGCGATCTTGCATGGAGCTTGATGATTGGTAGGGGATCAAATACTTATTTCTCTTAATGGAAAGCAAATGAATATATAACCATTTGTATAGTGTGTGGGGGGTGTCAAACTTGCAAAGAAAGTTACATCTAATACATACTGCATGGAAACGAAGGTAAACCATGCTCCTTAAAGGTGTTTTCATATTTGTTCAATTTCACATTTTATGGTATAGTTTTCCATTTTAGAGCATGATGATGACTGACAAAATGTAAGTGTCTGGCATGTTGTTTCAAGCATTATCCACATGGAATTATGATTTTAATCCTGAAATAGCAGACCAATCAGATCACACCATTCCTGTGTAGTAGGTACTAATAAGAAATTATTGAATTAAGAGAATATCATTTAAAAATGTATCCATATCAAACAGTAGAGCCAACTTATTCATGACGGACATTGGATAAGTTGAATAAATTGAAAATATTTTGATTGAATAGTAAAATAAAACAGACAATTTGGCTTTTTGTATGATGTGAATAATTATTCAGATTTTGGAGAGTGTTGTCCACCTCTGCAGATAAAACCTCCTCAATATGAATAATTCTCTGAATCATACTTTGACTCATTTGAATCATTGCTTATGATTCACCTCACAAACTCAGGATCATGTTTGAAACAGAACAGTGGACAAAAACCCACGGTTTGCCAGTCACTGATTCTGAAATCCGTGTATTTCAACAAAATTACCATCCTACGCAAACTACGCAATATGACCTTCGCATTTTTCAAGGATTAAAAAAACAAACACTTTTTTCAAACTTTGGATGAGTGTCAGATGTCATCATGTTTTAAAAATGTAAAAAATAACTCATCAAAATCTCATTGTATTTTTTGTTATATTCCAGTATAGTATAGAAAAAATATTTTACCTCAGGCTCAGTGGACATTGAACATTTATTCCATGAAATCGAATCATACATGAGCCGATAGCCAACTTGACACTGCGTACCTCAATGGTTTAACATTCACTCACACTCACATCAAGTGCCTCAGTGGTGATCAGCTGAGACCGATGCAGTTGAGAGACAACAATTTTATCATATCCACATCTTCTGTACTGAGGAAAAAATATTTTTTAATCATTTTATTTAACGTTTTTAAATTATACAAGGTTATTTCAGGTTTGTGGGCTACATGCCCTGTTGGCTTAAACCCAAACAAATGGCAAACTAACAGCAACACTTTGTTTGGTGAAAAAAAAAGTATAATAATTCTTTAAAATAATAATAAAAATAAAAAAAGACTTTTATCAAATACCTCCATTTTCTATTTATTTATTTATTTGGAGTTTTGTTTTCAAGTTAACAAGGTTCCACTAACCGCATCGTCATTTTGCCCTTGTGTACTTGATTATCCTAGTCGTACAGGAGCCAACCCAGAGCGTGCCACTACTCATATCTAGTGGGTGCGGATATAATAATACTGAATAGTCAATTCAGATTAGAGAAGAATCAACAGAATGCACCTCCTTTTTAGGGAATAATTATTTCACCCACGGCTTCATGTTTTTTTTTTCTTTTTCTTTTTTAAGTCATGTTTTACATATCATTTTTATCATTTGTTATTTGTGTAAGTAAAAAAAAGAACAAACCATCTAAATATTCTCTCACTCACTCATTTGCCAAACCGGTTAATCCTACTAGGTTCATGAGGAGGCTGATACACCCTAAACAGCTCACCAGACTGTCGCAGGGCCAACGCACACAATCATTTACTCACACTCACACCTAGGGCCAATTTGGAACAGCCAATTTCCCTAATGTGCACATCTTTCGACTGTTGGAGAAAACTGGAGTACCCTGAGAAAACCCATGCATGCACGGGGAGAACATGCAAACTCCACACAGAAATTCCTGAGCCTGGGACTCGAACCTGGGACCATCTAGCTGTCAGGCAGACGTGCAAATCACTACACCACCATGCCAACCAAAATCAAAATATGAAACCTTTAAATTATCATCATCATTATTATTATTATTATTATTATTATTATTATTGTTATTTTCATAATTATTATTATTATTATCATAATTATTATTATCATACTTATTATAATCATTATTATTATCATTATTATTATTATTGTTATTTTCATAATTATTATTATTATTATTATTATTGTTATTATTATGATAATAATAATTATTATTGTTATTATTATTATTATTATTATTATTATTATTATTATTATCATCATTATTATAATTATTATCATCATTATTATCATCATTATTATTATAATTATTATTATTATCATCATTATAATTATTATTATTATTATTATCATCATTATTATCATCATTATTATTATTATAATTATTATCATCATTATTATTATCATTATAATTATTATTATTATTATTATTATTATCATCATCATTATCATCATTATTATCATTATAATTATTATTATTATTATCATCATCATCATTATTATTATTATTATTATTATTATTATCATCATTATTATTATCATTATTATTATTATTATGATGATTATTATCATTATTATTATTATTATCATAATTATTATTATTATTATCATTATTATTATTATTGTCAGGATTCTGGTTGTATTGAATATGTGGTCAATACCCTTATTTATATTTATACATGTATTTAATAGCATTTCTGTGGATATTTAATATGGCAGAAAATATAATGATGTACGTGTGAAATAGTAAATTTGAGCGGAGGAGATTTCTGTCCCTCCCTTGCCTAACCTGAGAGACCGGACTAGACACAAGGTCGCTGTGGGATTCCGTCACCACAGCCTGCAGCGCGCATGCGCACAACGTTGCCAAGGGAATCGTGAAGGCGGGTATGTGACACGGTTAGTCGCGCGCACCTGTTCATACCTCAGAAGGAAATAATCAATACAATGTCAAGTTTCGACAGCAATCCTTTCGTCCGTCCTGTGGAGGTGAATCCTTTCCAGGTAAAGGGCTACAACGTTTTACAAATATCTTGTCATTTGATAACAGCTGTTTATTTATGAACGTGAAACTTGTCGTGTGAAACCTGTTTGGTTGGTAGATTGTGGCCTCCGGTGATTGACAGGCAGTCGACCAATCAAATACGAGTATGCCGAATGTAACCCAGTGGCGTGCTGGGGGCGTATCTAGGAAGTATTTTTGTTGTTAATTAATAATGTAAGCTGTAAATTACTGAAAATATAATGGGTATAATTTAATTTTAGGTTGTAGAAACCCGTGAAGCGCTTCAGTGTGTGGGTTTCATAATATTTCTACTTCATTTTCTATGCAGGCTCTGCTCCACAGCACAATAAAATATGTAGGATGCAGCTCAGGTGTTTGTGCCACACTGATAAAGGATCTGAAACCGAGGCTTTTGTGTGTTTATCCTTTGCATTTTAATGTAAAATTGTTGTTTCTGTGCCTGACAGGATCCCTCAGTGACCCAGGTGACTAGCACAGGGAAAGAGGGTCTGGAGGACTACAACCCTTTCTCAGCCAATGGCCAGGTGAGACTGAATACACACACACACACACACTAACTTCAGAAACACTGGGACACCTCTTTAAGCGCACAACTTCGGATTAGATCTGCTCCATACATCATCTGGTATCCATCAGCTGACTCTGTGTGTAGGGCAGGAACATGGAAATAGTTCCCTAAAGAGCCAATAAATGCTTATGACCACTGTCCGTTCTAGATCACGTCTGTTTTAGAAGTGATGATCTGAGGTCATTCTCATTCAAAAATCATTTAAACATCCCGTTCATATGGCCTTAATCTCAAGGAATATCTCAGTGTGGATTTTTACAGGGATATACTGAACGGGTACTAAACACTCAATAACTCATTTGCCGAACCTCTTAATCCTATTAGGTTTGCGGGGAGGCTGGAACCGACACTAGGTGAAGACAGGGGGTATGAACCACTTGATAACCTCTACGCCACCGTGCCGCCCTCCAATGCGATAATAATAAACATACTTTATGTAGCACCCCAGTTATCCCGTGGCACTTTCCAGTATCTTTTATAGAAAAATTACTATAGTTCTATGACAAGTTGCATTGAAATTAAAGGCATAAGAACGATCAAAGAAAAATGTCAGATCCAAGCAGGTGCAGTTCCTTAAATCATCAGGAAGAGAGTTCCCAAGCTTCTGTGTTATATATGAAAAGCCCTATGGCCTTAAGTCTTACAATTGCTCCTGGGTTGCATCAGTATGACTGATATTGATCTATAATTCTGGGTTTTGATTTTAGTTTTGTGTAATTTTTTAAATACTGACATATTTTATACCATGAAAAAGTGACATCTTACACTTTGGGGATCCCAGAATCATCGACGGGGAAAAATTTTGTAACAGCGGTAGAAACCACAACACACGGTTATCATTATCAAAGTTATTATGATAAAATAAGGTTAAGTAGAGTCTAATTTTTTTTAAATATGCGTATATAAAAGTATGTTCTATAGATGGACAATTAAATAAAAAGTGCTATTGTTAATATTAATTAATTAAGAGGAGAAATAAAAAAATATTATGGTACACTAGTAGTTAGTTCACTTAGCTAGTGAACTGAAATATATAAATCATTGTTAAGGGCCTCCATTTTCTTTTTCTGTTTTTCCACTGCTAGGGATTCCATCTACTTTATTTTTTAATCCCAGTATCAGAGTATACACATATCGATGCGACACTCATACACTTTCAGTAATAATAACAGAAACTTAGAAGACTCTCTGCAACGTTGGTTGGCAGGTTTATTTACATCAGCGATATGATGATGGTGTACTTTAAAATGGTTAAGAAGCCATGTTGTGCATACATGCAGGATCTGATCTAATACCAGTCTACCTTTCTAACCCCTGATAATAACACTCTGTTTCAGATCAGTAGATCACACAGGTTATGTGTGTGAGCTCACAATGTAATTGATACAGTTAATCGAGCAAATACAATGTGTAACTGAGCAATGCAAATATAATTGAGCCAATACAAAGTAGCTTCATGTAGGACATTTTGCATCCACTTCTCACAACGTTTTGATGTGGATGTCATATTAAAATAGAAAAGTCTTCTTTTAGTATGTATTTGTAGTGCATTTGTAGACATTCTGCAGTTATACTTTAACATAAACTACTGATAAAATGCAAAAAATAAAAATGTAGTTTATACATTGTGGGTTGTGTCTTGGAGAAATGAATGACTGAAGGTGTGTTAAAATAGATAAAAGAAATGACGTTGGCTAAAAGCCTGAGGCTTTTAGAAACACACCCTGGTTTGATAAAGGAAGAGACACCCCGGCAAACACTGGATAGGCTTCTGAAACATGTAAAGCTCAAGCATGGACATGAAGAATCATTTACAGTTATTATTCATACATTGCAATTAAATATTTTTTTTAAATGTTTAATTAACAATATGAATAAAAATGCGCAGCTTTATCTTTTACCAAAAAAACTTTTACCATCTTCAAAAAACTTCAGTGAAATCTTTTTACAACTGACATTGTTGCAAAGCAGCATTACATAGTAAACAAATTTGGTAAAGGATTAAAAATTTTCTCAATAAACCCTACAAATCTGAAGTGCACTTTGCAGTCTTTGGGAACTGGGGACTAGACTGTCTTTTAAAAATATTTCTTTTTAGCCTGTGTTAGCTAATACTGTAAAAGAATTTTTCATATCAAACACAGATTAATATAAGATCTAAAATCACAGTATTCCTGCATTTCATTTACTCCTACGTTCAACACTCATTATTGTATACGTATGTATCTGTGTGACTGATGGACGAGTGATGTCAGGTTAGGAGAAGTTTTAAACCATGCACTTATTTGGTCAGTGCGGATGCTGATTGGTAGCATTTCAAGCACAGGTGGTTTTCCACGAGCTGCCTCGCTACCAGACACTGGAATACTGCATCACACACGACTTGCACAGAATATTGTCTTGAATATATTTCTTTCTTTCTCTCTCTCCCTCCCTCCCCCCACTCTATCTGCTCTTTATAGGATAATGCAACTACCATACCTCTCTCAGGTGAATCACAGCCTGCTGTTCTGCAGCCCACACTGGAGCCGAGTCCTCAGGTTCGTCCAGTTCTCTTTCTCTTTTGCTCATTTTATACCTGAATTTAAGTCATTTCAGAACATACTGTTGTAGGAACTAGGGTGGCTCAGTCGCTTAGTTGCGCAGTGGTTCAACCCCATGCTTGTGTGACTTTCCTTCAGGTAATCCAGTTTTCTCCCACAGGCCAAAGACATGCATGTTAGGTTAACTGGGTACTTTACACTATCCACAGGGGTGTGTGTGTGTGTGTTAGTGTTAGTGTTAGTCCTGTAATACACTGGTGTCCTGTTCAGGTTGTACCCTGCTTCTCACCCAAACTCAGCTGGGATTGGCTGTAGCTTTACTTGTGACTCTTAAAGATAAGTGGATGGATAGATAGCTATTATAGTAACTTAATTAACAGAGTGATGGGTAAGTAAGTGTTACCTCTCTGAAGTTTTTTGTATTATTTTCCTAAAACTTCAGAGAGGTAACATCATGCGTTATATCTATTTCTAATTAAGTTGTATGTTCTGGAATGGTCATGAAGCTAGTTAGTTTCCTTTATCTTGTGTTGTGTTTTTCCACACCAGCCTTTCTTTCTGATTTTCTTGTGTCTGAAAACATTAACAATGGAACTCCTTCAATAAATGTTATAAGAAAGAGAATACATGGATCAAGTTGTTGTGTATCTTGTTAATGATATGGACTAGTATTATTATTATTTTATTATTGTTATTACTCAACAGTTCCTAAAAGTAAAAGTCAAGAATTATAACAAGCAGTTATATGGTTGTGTTTTGTGTAGGCCACGGCAGCGGCTGCGCAGGCAGAGCTCCTCAAACAGCAGGAGGAATTGGAGAAGAAAGCAGCCGAGCTTGAGCGCAAGGAACAGCGACTTCATAACCAAGAGACGGGCAGGGGTAAGGTGCATGCACACACGCACGCGCGCACACAAACACACACACACACACACACACACACTGATTAAAAAATCTTTTTAGCTACAGGTAGAGAAAACAACTGGCCTCCACTGCCGAGGTTTTCCCCAATAAAGCCGTGTTTCTATCAGGATATTGATGCGGAAATCCCATTGGAATATCAAAGGGTCTGCAAGATGATGTACTACCTCTGGATGTGTACGTATATATCTTCTCTATCTCATAACTACTAGTATTGCATCACTTGTACAGTGGTGAAAAAGTCAGTATATAATATAAATATTGTTACGTCATATTTTGGTAGTTTTAATAAAACATCAGGTTTAAGTGTTACAGAATGTACATAATTCTAAAGAAATATCCTCAGATATAAGTCAGTACAGGGTCTGCTGTAAAATTAGCTTTGTTAACAAATTAATAGCACTTTTTTTTATCTGCATCCTTTGTGTTCTGCCTCTCTGTCCTCCTGGCTGCAATCTTTCTAGCGTATATTCACCAGTTCCATATTTGTGATTCTTTTTAAAGATATTTGAAACTTTGTGCTTTAGTAATGTCCTTTACATGATTTGTGCAGGTTTATAATTGGCCCAATGTCTTTATGTGTTTATAAGTGTAAACTCTTGTTTGGTGAAATACAAGCATGGCTTCTATACACTGATATATACTTTATCTATATCACACACACGCACACAACGCTACTGTTCATTTAGTTATATGAGTTATTTTGTAGAGATGCCAGTAATTTTTTAACAAAGCATAAATTACATCCTAGCAAATTAAAATATCTTGAATATAGAATATATAGACCCATTTTAATTTGGGTACTTTGCAGCATACAGCAATATAATTTCACTGGTCACTTTCTCCTTAAATTCAGTGTTTATTTCTTATATTCTTGACTAATCATTTTTATAGTTAAGTAAGGAAATATAATTTTCACTTTTTATGAGAATTAATTTTAAACTTGAGGAAACAAATTGGGCTTCCAAATTCCATATTCTAATTCGGTACTGTCAAGAGATTCATAAGTTAATTTGCTCACTGCTGGGAGTCGAGAGGGCAAAATTGGCAAGACTGTCTGGGTGGGATGGACGTGCTTTTTGTCCACTATCAATTACACTGACAATGGACCATCAGTAGCAGTTTGAAATGTGCGCTATAGTTAGCTTTGTGTTGGTGCCATTCTGGAACCAATTTTCTTGGCCAAGAAACGGTGCTTAGGCTGTTGAAGCCTGGAGAACTGTTTGCGATTAGGCACTAGCTCTGAACTGACCCTGGAACAGCCTTGGTGGAAAAGCGGAGAAGAGAGGAGGCACACGTTCACCCGTCCTGGTTGGTATATGCTGTAAATTCGCTGGTAGATGGAAATTGAGCAAGAAAAAATAGGAGAGAAAAATGAGCAAAAGATTTTTTAGTTTTAAAGTAGTTATTTAGGTTGAAATGTTAAATACTGCTGTGTTTATTGTTTACAGTCCTTTATTTTTTATTTATGTTTTGCCTTTCCAATTGAAAGGTGCTTAAATTTCTGGAGTTGATGACTTATTCCTTAAGTTTCACAGTAGTATCTCTGTGCCTATAGATCACTGTGTAACGCTCTTCCTGAACCTGCTGGCATGTTTGGCTGACTTTATTGCAAATCAGCAGAACGGTGTCGACTTTGGCCTCTCCATCCTCTGGTTCATTCTCTTCAGCCCCGCCGCTTTCATGTGCTGGTTTCGGCCTGTTTATAAAGCCTTCAGGTTGGTCTACAACATTAAACATTGCTATAAACACTGTTAAAAACAGTATAGTGTGCTGATTAAAAAATTTGTAATCTTGTAATCTTTGGTAAATTGCTGTGGTATTAGAGGATTAAAAAACTTCAGGTCAGGCTGTTATAGGAAAATAATCAACTTTGGGAGGGTATCATTAAGAACAGTTTCTCTGCCTTGCATTGAGACACGTCCCACTAACCCACTGCTGATAATGTGTCTATAACAGCACACCACCAATTATGATTATTCCTTAGATCATTTATAGTTTGAAGGAAAAAATCTTTATATAATTTGTACTGTTATTTCCATTGATAAAAACATTAAAAGTGTTTTGTTCCTGTATGAGCTGAATAATAGTGTTAGATAGTCTGACTGTAAGCAGAATTGCACAAAAAACCTAGTGGCCCAATCTCCATGAAATTTAGTGAAAGAGTGCAGCATGGGCCAAGAACCAACCCATTAAATGTTCGAGCAGAGTCACGGCGCACATCCACTACTTTCATGTTTATTCATTTGCGAGGTACAGAATGGAGCCTTGGTGGAAATGTGTGCTCAGCACTGCCATACATCTGAAAATCCAGCAGATGGCGGTAATGTTCAGTAGTGACAAAACATAGCCAATGTTAAAATACAAAGACTCCACTGGACATTTATCCAGACGTATAAAGTGGTTGCGGCTTAGCATATTATAGAAGAGTCGGCTAGTGTCCTTGGCAGAGGTCTGCTAACTCTGAGTGCCCTTTTAGGATTTGTTTCATTGTTCATGTGGAGTGTTGTGTACTTGATGCATCTCATTTTCCTTGCAGGTCAGACAGCTCCTTCAATTTCTTCTTTTTCTTCTTCATCTTCGCCTTCCAAGTGGCGGTTTACGTTATTCAGAGTGTTGGCATTCCCAAATGGGGAAACAGGTGAGTTACTATGTGAAAATATTTGAATATTTGAAAAGACTGCTGTTCTAAGCTTTATGTGTACGCATGAGAGAGAGAGAAAGAGAGAATGAATGAGATAGAGAGTGTGTGTTTTTTAGCTGCAAAAATCTGTGGTCCTACGTTTCATAGAATACCTTTTATTTTGATTACACAGTAATGATAATGATGATAATTAATATTAAGTATCATGAGTATCTTTGTAAAACCTTGTGGCTCTTGTGTCAGTTCGGTCTGCAGTTCTCATAGTTTTATTCTTCTCTCAGTAAGCATGTGCTTGTCTTGCAGAAATATATTTAATGTTATCATTCATTCATTTATTCATTTTCTAAGCCGCTTAATTCTAATTAGGGTCGCAGGGAGGCTGGCGCCCATGTCAGCCGCCTTGGCGAGGGCGGCGTACACCCATTTACACTCACACCTAGGGGTGATGTGGAACAGCCAATTAGCCTACTGTGCGTGTTTTTGGACTGTGGGAGGAAACCAGAGTACCTGCAAACCACGGGGAGAACATGCAAACTCCACACAGAAACACCTGAGCCCAGGAATCGGACCCAGGCCTTCTTGCTGTGAGGCGGACATGCTAGCCACTGCGCCACCGTGCCACCACATCTTTAATGTTATGACTTGGTTTATTCCGCACGTGTCTTTTGTATCTTAAAATCTTTAAAAAGACTCATTCCTGTGAAACTGCAGAATTACTGTCTTACCACTATATGTTACACAGTTCTGAGCCTGCAGTCTCCCTCCATGAATGCTAAATCAACCATATAAATGTCACCATTTTTTTTCATGTGAAACGTTCACCCTGCATTAAATGAGCATGTTCATATTAGCCTATGATTTGCCTTCCTACAAAAAAATTCAACTCCTGTCAACCAATTACAATCATGGTATGAGAAATCATAATCAATAATTGTTATATAATTGAGATTCTACCTGAATCATAGTGGTTGGATCAGCTCCATCGCCATGATCGGAACCAATCTCCCAGTCTCTGTGTTCATGATGGTCGTGGCCGGATTCTTTACAGTCAATGCAGTGCTCGGAGTCTTTTTACTGAAAATGGTGAGTTGTATGAAAGTCAGTCATGGTATAGATTGTGTTTATAGATTAGCATCAAGTGCTAGGTTAGCACTTATAGTCGTACGCTTGTGAGCAGAAGGTCAGGATCCTTAAACCTCAAATGCTGTAAATGGATCTACAAAACCACAATTTTGGTGAATAAATCACAGCTGAGTGCTAAAGTTTGTATCCTTTTGTTGTTTCTGGATGGAAGATATATGTCTATTTAACTGTTGATCGTCAAAAAGGTCAAACTCAACTGAAAAAATTCTAATTAAATGTAGCAGGTCACCGTTTTGCAGGTAAAAGTGTTTTTGAATTATTTTCGTTGCCTTTTTCCCCTAACTAATGAGTACACTATATGGTCAAAAGTATGTGGACACCTGACCATCACACCCGTATGTGGTTCTTCTCAGAGCCACAAAGTTGAAAGCAAAGGACTGTAGAGAATGTTTTTGTAGAGAGAGACCCAAACCTGTTCCATCATAACAGTGCTCCTGCACAGAGCGCTGACCTCAACCCCACTGAACACCTTTGGGATGAGCTGGAACACTGACTGCAACCCAGACCTCTTTACTCAGCATCAGTACTTGACCTCCCTAATGCTCTTGTACCTAAATGAGCACAAATCCCTACATCCATGGTCCAAAATTTAGTGGAAACCTTCCCTGAAGAGTGTTGGATATTATAACAGTAAAGAGAAGACTACATCTGAATTAGAATGTTCAGCAAGGACTGTGATCATCAACTGTCCACAAACTTTTGTCCACAAAAATAATACATGATATATAATTTAAGTATTTCTTTTGGATCCTCCCTCATAGGTCCACGGTAAGTACAGAAGAACAGGTGGGAGTTTCCAGAAGGCACAGCAGGAGTTCTCTGAGGGCGTCGTGAGCAATAGTTCTTTTCAGACTGCTGCAGCCACCGCCGCCTCCTCGGCTGCTCGCGGGGCCTTTCAGTAACACCGTGCACTCTGAACTGTTTATCTCTCATCCCACAATACACTTCTATTGTGTGTTTAAGACACTTGTCTGTATTGGTTCCTGAAGGAAAATACTGATCTGGTTACTGAAGGAACATCCTGTAGGGCTGTAGAGGTCAGTGGTGAGCAAATCCTGTATCAGAATTTTTTTTTTTTTTTTTTTTTTTTTTTTTTTTTTTTTTTTGGAAAGGACAACAAACACCTTTTGATTTTTTTAGTTGGCCCCTTTCAACCATTTTTTTTTTCCCAAAACAAAACAAAAGACCGAGTTTCT
>JBCNYH010000017.1:9422763-9444994 GCA_039654325.1 Tandanus tandanus | reverse complement strand
GCTGCCCTCTAAAATCGCTTACTTGTGTATTAAAAATGGATTACAAGTGTCTTGGGCCTCAAGAATTTTTAGTAGCAATTACAAATTTTTATTATTTGTTATTTGAAGATCTTGAATTTTTCTGATTCTTTTAATATGATAATTATTCATCATGACAAACACCTGGGAGTCATGGCCATGTTTGCAGAGGCACTACTGACCTTGAGTGATGTTCAATATGATGTTATATTTGCTACAATATTATATATTTAGATATAAACAAGGCCATTTAATTATTTTTCTGTAATAAATATAGTCTTGAAAGTGAAATTACGTCTTTGTGACAAGACTGTTGTCCAGGCAAAAACAGGAATGTTGCTGTGAAAATTATAAGAAATTTCTTTCCAATACAGCTGCTAGCCCATAATATTCAGTACCATCAGAGGGTTATTTTAAGTCACAGTTGATTAAAATCGGTTAATAGTTTGGTGATATATGGGCTTTTATACATGAATGTCCACATGTGCGACAAGACTTTTGTCAATGACTATTTGTGTGTGTTTGTGTGTGTGTGTGTGTGTGTGTGTGTGTGTGTGTGTGTGTGTATATATATAAAATCCTGAGTCGATTTTCCATAGAACAGTGCTCAATACATCGAAGTAGAGCATATACCATATATATATATATATATATAAAAGGTCGGAATTTCTTGACGGCAGTTCGAAGAATTTAGGCAAATGTTTTAAGATAGCATAACTTTTCAAAAAAAAAAGAATGTTGGAGAAAATCAGCTGTAAACTTTCACATGTAAATTGAAATTTTAGCATAGCACATTTATTTGGACTTAGTTATATTTATATACTTTTGTAAAGTGTAATATTTTGGAGCATGATACAGTGTAGAAAGAAGGAATGTATTAATGGCAAAATTAGAAAAGTAATATGCAAGTTATTTTTATGCACTCATTTAAATTTCTATATCTCAAAAAAAAAATTCGCTGCTATAAAGTCATTTATCAGTGATGCACTCCATATTGTGACAAAATTCTTATGTTATATCATCATATTGCCCAGCAATAGTACCAAAGAGTACTGCAATTCCCTATTCCAGAAGACATTTACATTTATGGCATATGGCAAAAAAAAAAAACTTTGCCAGAGTGTCTTATTAGTTTCTATTAAAAAGATGTCCTCATGCTGGTTTTAAAGATTTGACCATGTGTAAAGAATACATCTGTGTTTGTTTTTTAAATGATGTCATGTGTTGATCACATGGATCTATCTCCTGTTCTATCACCTGGGGAAGCTGAAGAATGGAAGGTGATTCTTCCAAGACAGGTGAAACCAGCCAAAAGCATCTTTTCACACTAGCATCACATTGTAGGAAACAATTGGAGGAAATTGTTTCTCGTGTCTGCCTTATAAACATACATTAGTCCAGAGATGCTTATCACTGGCTAGTGTCGCTATGATTGACAGTGGAGTGCCTTTTTTAATTTAACCCAGAGAGCATGCCTAATTTGTAGTAGTGGTAGCTCAGTGGTTGAGACTGCTGGCCGGAAGGTTGGAAGTTTCAATCCTAGCACCACCAAGCTGCCCTTAACCCTTAGCTGCCCAGGTATACAGTTGCTGTGGATAAGGGCATCTACCAAATATCATAAATGTAAAGGTAAATTTTGCTGTCTTATCCATGAATGGCTGTGATGTGTTTTTTTGATCTCTTCCAATGTTGTTCTGTTACACCGTATCCTGATTAATTTAAAGATGGTTTTGTGTAAATATGCTACAGATATCATCCAAGGACACTAATCCTGTCTGAATAGGGCTTACTATGCATTTTAAGGATTATTAAAGTAGATAAAGTGATTCACGTTTTGTAAATGTGATGGCAGAAATGAACAAATCTTTTCCAGAAATACGTTTTAAAGTGCATCATGGCTGCTACTTTGGTGTATACTGGTGAAATCCATGCATGGAAAAATTGTGTACATATGGTGAAAAAACAGGGCATGATGTGCAGGTAAAGCTCTTTGTACTTCTATGCAATACATACTGAAATGTTCTCCGTTTTTTCCTTACACGTCAGCAGAAACGCAAACTGTTGCTATACTGCATCTATACACAGATGCTGGAGATTGTTGCTTTGGTTACGGCATATTTGGATCTCAGTAATGCGGGATTAAATTTTTTTCTCTTTATCTGCGTTTTTACGCTTGTGCTATCATCATGTTAGAGATGCCCTGCTCTTAACACAGTTTTGATCACAAGTTTATTTTTTCAGTGTTCGAAATTGATTATTATCAAACAAAGTCATCTATTCTGTGCTTTATTTGAATTCTTTCAGTGTGGAATGGGATATTCTATGTACAGTTATTATTCAAGCTATTAACTCGTCATTTTTCTGATTATATGGATGTGGAGTAGTTTCTCAATGTGTAGTAAAATATATGTTTAGCACATTAACTGGGTGTAAAATAAAACTGGTTTATATTTTATGATGTTTTTTCCTGCTTTATCGTTATGAGATGTTACATTTGTCCAATAGTGGGCAGTGTTGCTCTTGGAATACGATACAGTTATTTTGAGAACAATGACCACTTCAAAATCTGTAAGACAAGCATATTGTCCAAATCTGTCCCTGTATTCTGGAGGTTCTCAGATTCCACTGATTAGGATATCAGTCTTCCTTTCAAACAAACAGAATCAGGGTTAAAGAGGTGCAGTGGGAGCTCATGTTCCTTTATGGATCATTCAGTTAATACACTGAACTCTGGTGTACTCTGATATTCACTCACTGGCTAATTTATCATCCATTTCACAATCACGTGGCAGCAGTGTAATACATGAAGTCATGTTTGACCTTAGCAAGGTTCTTAGAAAAAAATTTAAAAAGATAAACATCAGTGAAAGTCAAACTGGGCAACTGGCCAAACTAGTATAACCATTCTTTGTGTAAATGATGAGAAGAAAAGCATCTCAGAGCCCACAACACCTCAAACCGTGAAAAGGATGGGCTACAACAGTCGAAGACCACATGAGGTTCCAGTCTTGTCATGCTCACTGAAACATGACAGATGAAGATTGGAAACAGTGGTGTGACCTGTCCAGTTATAACATGCTAACATAGCGGACTTCTAACAAAAATGTCTCGTTGTTAATGTGAAGAATCCACTATATATTCAACATCATATTGTCATAATATGATGCATAATTTCTGAAAGGATCTCTTGCAATGCACCTTTTCATGAATTCAAAAAAGCTATGTAGAAATCAATTGACTTCAACCAACTGTTTGCCCCTCCCTTACAAGTGTCTACAGGAGCACATGGTGACTGTCCTGCTAAGTAATAAGTATGATCTTCCTTCTCTCTCTCTCTCTCTCTCTCTCTCTCTCTCTCTCAAAAATTTGGATTCACAGACTTGTTAGCAAGCACCGGCAAACACTGATTTCTCTTCTTTTTTTGTCTTCCTTTCTTGCTCATCTTGTACATGAGCATGATGGCTGTGTGGAAGACGACTCTTGATGATTTCTCTGTAGATATAAAGGACTCATTCTTGGTTTAAGAAAATACAGTGATTATAAATAATAATTATTCCCTGAAGGTGAGGTTGACAGTCTTGTGGATTATTCAATCCAGCGGCATCCACCGAACCTGAGTCCAATGATTGTTTTATTATATACTATATGGAAACATAAAAAGCAAACTGAAGTCAAAATGTTCTAGTTTATTTTATTTTATTTTTTACTTATTTTAACCACTAAGCAGGTCAGGTGAGCTCTGTGTGCCCTGATAGCATAGCTAAGCACTATGTAGCTAGCGGTGTGTTTTAAAACCCATTTAGAGTTTAATACAGTGAATACTGCAGTACACTGCGATGATATTTAATACTCAGTCAAGTTTGAATATCTACAAAACATAAACACAAGAAAAACAAACTAAAATGAGATTTTTGTAAATTATTTTTCCATTCATGGGTGATGGTAATGACACCGCCTGCTACAAGTGACCGTGACAAACCGGGAGTATCCATCATGCTGATATCATTATCTTGTACCTGGGTTAATGTTTTTAATCCCCAGATAGCAGACCAATCAAATTACACCATTCCCATGTAGTATGTACCAAAGGTAATTATACACTAATGAAAACATACTTATGAACATTACATCTATTTCACACCACAGTATATTCCATTTCTGCTGCTAGATCCCCCTAAATCCTACATAATGCACCTTTTTTACAGCTTAATAGAACAGAATCAGAGCATCACGTTCAAGCTCTGCAAGTTTTCTGATGTCTATCTTCTTTTCCTGAAATAGACTTGATCTCTCCTCTTTGTGCAAATCGACAGACATGAATTCACCTGGGAGACACACAAAGCTGACAGCTCCTCCTCCATGAAATATGGAGTCATTAGTGTCTCCATGTCAGTTGTTTCCCACCCATTCAAGACTTTTATGATTTATTTACTTGTTTGTTTATGACATGAGAGCAAGATAGAGAAGCTTTATGCATGATCTATGATCAGCCTGCTTGGGAAACAATAACATCAACTAACCAAAGATGTCAACCTGCCAGAGCAGGATTCGTCGGCTGATATGTCGGCTGATATAGGCACCAGTCTCCCTGTGACCCTAATAGGATTAGGCGGTTGGGCAATTGATAAATCATAAAAATCTGTCTCTTCATTTTGCGATTTTACAGCTGATCAAACACAAGCCGAGGATCAGGAGTCTGTTTAAAGGTGTACTTCATGCTACTTTTGTAGGCTTCTGTGAACATCAACAGTTTTCAGTGAGGTAGAACTCACAAATAAGACTCTGCTATTTCTTTCCAATACCAGTCAAAGTTAGTCTTAAGTTGTTTTAACCTTGACTTTAAGCTTCACAATGCGAAGAGGAAGTGACTGGGCCGCCCGTTGACTGGTCTTGTTTTTAATCCTGCGGGGTGACCTGTCACCCTCCTCTGGTTCAGACACTGACCACCCGTCCATGTGGCCAATGTTACCAGAGGCAGACTCCATGTCTGACCTGACGTAGAACATCACCATGAACATCTCTTGGCTTGCATGGAGGATCAAGACAACTGGACAACCAGGCATTCAGCTCGGGTGAGACTGCCCTGATGATGATACATTATATGTTTTAAATGTTTAATGAAATGCATTGGTTATAAAAAATGATTTAAGTAGATGTAAAAGGGCATGTTAAAGGGTTTGTTACATGTTTGCATTGAGAATCTTGATACACCGATCAATGTTCACCTTATTGAGCTGTCTCCAACAGTAAATGAGACATCACTAGTATTTCTAAATTGATATTTCCTTCTTAGACATAATAAATGTCTCAGCACTGACAATACAATGTGAGCTTCAGTCTTCAGACTTGTTCTTGACCTTTATCCTTCCATCATGGCCATTTTGTAATTATAATATTTAGTCTAGAAGTTTGAAAACACTAGGAGTTACCAAAATCAATGAACAAGCAAGTAAATGAACCAACACTGGCAGCATATTTGAACACTAACCCTTCATAATTGGGCCCTCTCCTGTGGAAATCTGTCCGTAACTCTGCCTCAGTGGTGTTTCCTCACGACATAGACATAAAAATTTCATCCACCAGCTGCTCTATCTTGCCCATAGGGGTGAATGTGTGTTTGAATGGTTTCTTGTGTCTGCAATAGATTGGCGACCCCTTTCAGGATGTACCTTGCCTCTCACCCAAAATTAGTTTAGACTGACTACAGCTCCCCCCATGACCCTGATGGATGCGGGTATTTGGTGAATGTCATGGCAACCTGTCTGTTGTCCGTGGCACTCCACTTTTGAGTCAACAAATTATTTAGGATAAAGATTGTTTTAATATGAAATGTAATTTAGTAACCCCACGCCTTCAGCTGACACCCAGCTCACATTGCACCCGACCCCTATAGCCCCTCCCACAGGTGGGTCCATGGGAGGGCGTACCCATGTCTTCTCTTTTGCTGGGTACGGCCGGGCTCCATGGGCAGAAGCCTGAGTACCATCACTCGCATTTAAGCCCCTCCCCAGGCCTGGCTCCACGGGGGTAACCCGTGTCCAAGCAAGGGAAACTGAGTCCTTGCAGTAATTCTTTCATAGGTGTCTTCTGAACCGTGCTTGGTCTGGACCCTCACCCTAGGACCTGTTTGCCTTGGGTGACCCTACCAGAAGCATAATGCCCCGGACAACATTGCTCCCAGGATCATTAGGACAGACAAACCCCTCCACTTCACTGCTTAGGCTGCTGCCCCTGCAACCCAACCCCAGACCAAGCGGAAGATGATGATGATGATGATGATGATGATGATGAATTTTGTAACTTCAAATGAGCATCAAATAATAAATGTAGATGCTATTGTATGGATTTTAAATTGCCTAAAGTTCTAGGTGGCACGGTGGTTCAGTGGTTAGCCCTGTCGTGTCATAGCAAGAAGGTCCTGGGTTCAAGTCTCACAGCATACTGGGGCTTTTTTTGTATGAAGT
Organism: Tandanus tandanus; assembly: GCA_039654325.1. NCBI lineage: Eukaryota > Metazoa > Chordata > Actinopteri > Siluriformes > Plotosidae > Tandanus > Tandanus tandanus. Next base: position 9,438,512 of record JBCNYH010000017.1, on the reverse strand, counting down.
TTGCAAGTACCCCCTTTTCTTGCATGGGTTTCCTCTGGTTACTCCAAGATTGTGATTGGTGACCTGTTCAGCCTGTACCCTGCCTCTCACCTGAAGTTAGCTGGAACTGGCTCCACCTTCCCCCCTCACCCTGATGTATAAGCAATATAGATCAAACCACATGTACGTTAGATCAACTGGCTGCTCTAAATTGCCCATCGCTGTAAATGTGAGTGTTGGACAGTTGTTTGTGTTTATGTTAGACCTGCACTAGACTGTGTTCCCTCTCCCCTCTGTTCCCTGTGCGTACCCTGCCTCTTGCCCGAAGTCTCCTGGGATTGGCTTCAGCTTCCCCAACGAAACTGACAAATAATTGGTATAGATAATTGACAGATTGACAGACTAGTGTTGTGCAATGTGACATGAAGAGGAGCTACTGTATCCTTCCTATCAGCTGAAACAAGTCTGCAAATGACCTTGGAGAAATACTTTCACCTGCCAATTATCATTTCCTTTAGCAGTGTCACCTGGATAAACAGTCATGGCTGTGAATAAACCCTTCCTCAACCCATCATAGAGGAATGAATCATTTTTCCTTTATTGAAAATGTGAGGAGATTGTATAGCACATACACCTAGACACATTAATACTAGAAAAAGAATAATCGGATAAGGATGTCAGTCTCTCTGAGTGTTTGTCCTTATGTGTCTCCCAGCAGTCACAGTGAGTGTTGAATGCTTAAGTGTACCGCACGTCCTGTGTCCTACCATATCTGCCACTGCTTCCCAGCTGAAGCTGAAACCCAAACGAATCAGCTACTTGTTATGCAAGGTCCAACTTTTATATCATCCAGCTTACTGTGCTTGGGATTTCTATGGTGCCCTGGTGCATTAAGTATTCGCCGAGCGATTATTGTACATCTGATTTAAAGCAGCACTATGCGAAGCACGCCAAAGACACGGTCGGGGCTTAGAGAGAGCTTTCTATCCTTGATGAAGTGTGTGGCATGGAGCTGCCCTTGGATCCTTTGTGCACTACAGATCTCAGAATACGAATAAGCCTTTCCCTGTGTTCCAGCAAGCCCAGACCCAGTGCATTAGTCTGCACAAGGGATAACAGGCAAGGAGGGCGACAGGTTTCATTGAGCTTCGTGCTCTGAGTCTGGAGTGCAGTCGAAGGAGGAATCTCTTGTTTTTAATTATGCATATAGTGTGAGACAAAAGCAAGTCCCTTGGTCTCTGAGAGGTGAGTAGAATGTGGAAAAATGCCGGAGGCTGTTGTTACTCAAGTGATTTATTGTTATAATTCTTGTTGTAAGTTATAAGAACAATTGAGGATTAAGGGCCTTGTTCAAAGGCCCAACAATGGCCACTTGGCGGTGCTCAAATTTAAACTCATGACCTTCTAAACAGCAGTACAGCATCTTAACCCCTGAGCTACCATGCCTGTTGAATTTTTTAAAAGGTTAGGTCGTGTATTTTAGATAATTAGCCATCAGTGTCATCTTTTAATCCCAGAATACTAACACCATAGTTCAATACACCATACAAAACCATGAATAAGAAAGATAAGGCTTGTTAACTGTATAGTTAACAAGAATCTCCTGTTACCCTGTTCAGGGGATTTGGGGTGTTTTTTGGTCAAATTATTAAAGGAAAGCATGAAGAATTCTAAAGAGATGGAGCTTAACTGAGGAAAATGGATAGAAATAGACAAGGTAGAGGGAGGAAAATAAAGTCTAGCATCACCTCTGGGGTTTATGTATAAGGTTAAAGTAAAAGGAGTCTTGATCTAGACTCCTTAAGGGTTATTTGGTTGTCTGTCTGGAGAACCATTCTATGTTCTATATGATATACACCGATCCGCCATCACAATAAAAACCTTATAAGCACTGACAGGTGAAATGAATACCATTGATTATTTTCATTACAGTGGCACCTGCCAGGGAGCAGAATGTATTAGGCAGAAAGTGAACAGTCCGTTATTGAAGTTGAGGTGTTGGAAGCAAGAAAAATGAGCAAGAGTAAACATGTGAGCGACTTTTACCAAGGCCACATTGTGATGGCTACACAATTGGATCTATTCATCTCCAACACAGCAGGTCTTATGTAGTGTTCCTGGTATGCAGTGATAAGTACCAACCACAGGTGGTTCAAGGAAGGACAAGAGTGTCATGGGTACCCAAGGCTCACTGATGAGCGTGAGGAGTGTAGGTTAGTACGTCTGGTCTGATCCCATAGAAGCGGTACTGTAGCACAAATGGCTGAAATATGATAGAATGGAGTCAGATCACACAGTGCATTACAGCTTGCTGTGTATGGGACTGCCTAGGTGCAGACCAGTCAGGTGGTGGTAATGTTGTACATAATAAGAAACAGTTTATAATTTATGATAATTTAGGAAGTATCTTCCTCCTCAAGTTTGGTGTTGACAGAATTGGGCAACACTGTTCTCAGCTCCATAGTTCGTGGTTGAATCCTGAGCACAGGTCTTTATGGAGTCCCTCATGTTTTCCTCATGTCTATATGGGTTCCTCACTGGGTTCTCCAGTTTCCTATCACCTTTCCACGTCCTCGGTATGAATGAAAGTATGTGTTCATAATGCTCAATAATGAACTAAAACTCAATCTAGGTGTATTCTTTGAGAGGTGCTGGGTAAAGCACTAACTGGAGTTGAAAGAATTATTATGACACACCCAATACTTCCTCTAAGGTGTCATTCATTCATTCATTTGCTGAACTGCTTAATCCTACTATGTCGTGTTGCAGGGGGGCTGGAACTTAGCCAACACTGGGCAAAGGTGCACCGGAGTACTCTGAGGAAATCCATGCACGCATTGGGAGAACATGCAAACTCCACACAGAAACACCATTACCGAGCCTGGGACTTGAACCCAGGACCTTCTTGCTGTGATGCGAACGTGCTAACTACTACGCCACCGTGCCTTCGCTCTGTGGAAAATCAAATACTTTTGCTAGTTTCTCTACTCCCTAATGGATATGTTTGAAAGACATGGCATACATTATACAACAGTTGAATGTGTAATGCGTGCTGACTTTGCAGAGAAAGTTGTAGTGAGGGTCACTGCGAGAACCCATCCATCACATGCAGCCCCAGCTCTAATAGCTCCCTGTTCACTCATTGCACTGTTTTAAATGCCTGGCCACAGAAGCCAGTCAATGCAATTACCGTGTTTAAGAGAGCCTATCTACAAGCAAGTAACAAATGCCCCGTAGAGCGTAATTACATTGCTAGGAGAAGCTTGACGGCGAACTCCAAAATTATGTTTCTTCTCTGGATCGATTTCTTTCAGACTCGTGTAATTTGAATTAAGCTCATGGCAGTGGGAGACAGGGAGAGAGGGAAGCATGATAAAATAGATGAAATATTTATCAGTTTGCCCTGGATGCTTGTCTAGCTGACAATAATGAATGTAATTTCTGGAATAAAAATTGTCATAAAAATCCCTCTATTGTTCGGAAGGTTTTATTTATAAGATAATGTTATAATGTTTATGTATAAGGCTTTTTTTTTTTTTTTTTTTACAGAGTGATTGTTTTTCCGCTGATATTCAGGTCCTGGATTATGAATAAACCTGTGCGGTAGAATTGTCTTGGCTGCAAGTACAACCCACTTCTTTAATTTACTGAGCATTAGTGCTGTTTTCAGATATCTTACTTCACAGCGGGTCTTCACACTGCTGGATCTAATCAAATAGACAACAACAGGTATTGATCCTCCACCAACTGCAGCTTTATTTTATTGCTGGTTGAACAAAAGTGAACAGTACACTTAAACCTCTAATAATGAAAAAAACTTTTCTTTCTATGCATTTCATGTCATTACATGAGTTCCATGTGACTGTCTGTGGGGGGGGAAATCTATGAAATAATTTTAGCATGCTTTGCCCTGAAATTGTACATGAACTGCAATAAACATGTGACATCATGACATCATCCAATAACAGCACATTCCTCGGGAATTCATCAAAAAAAACAACGTTGCTGAACAATTTCTCATGTGATTTCAACACATTAACACTTACACATGGAATGTAGACCATCTGCCATACCAATATACTTCAACATTGTTTCTATAGCAACAATAGCATCCATCCATATCTATACTGCTTATCCGTCAGGGTTATGGGGAGGCTGAAGCCAATCTTAGCTGATTTAGGATGAGGGATGAAATAATGACATATTAGAATGAACACATTAATATAAACCTGGATCTGCCTTAACAGTCAGAACTATTATTAGAGTAGATTGATGATCACAAACCCTGTTCCTGGAGATCTACCTTCCCATAGACTTTGGCTGGAAAAAACTGTAGGACAGTAGCTCTCTGTGAAAAAGGAGAAGTTATTATAGAAAATGCTTTCTGACCAATCAGAATGGAGTGCTGTGGTATAATGTTTCCTACAAACCTGTTATAAATATACACCTCTTCTAGAGGGGTTAAGAGGTTAAGAAGTCAGGACCTCTTTTTATATATTGGCTACAATTTACAGCCGATATTTTCTTTTAAATCCAGTACTTTGATCAGCTTGATGAATTTTCTCTCAGAATGTAGTGCTGTTTTCTACTGTACTCCAGTAAAGTAGCCAGATGACTTAATGTGCTTCCTACAGTTCTTTGGACTGTAGGAGGACACCGATGCAATAAGAGGAGAACATGCAAACTCCATACTGAAAGGCCCTTGGCTGAGATTCAAACCCAGAACCTTCTTGCTTGCTTGTTACTATGCTCCTCTATACTACTTATTAAAGTGTTATTCTAAGATTCTACAGATACTGTAGTTCTACTGATTGCACATGGACTTATTTCCCAAGTGGCACATCTCCTACCTCCACCGCAGAGTTAGCAGAAGTAGGGCACTCCGGGCAGATGGAAGAGGGATGCAGGAAGGGTTGTGGAGGGAGAATGGAGGAGGGAGGTGGCCTCTGACCCGTGGCTGGGGATGCTGCCTGGCTGACACACACTTCAGGTGTTAAGGCACAGAGGGTGCAGGAGATGGCAGATGGGGGAGGACATGACCTGAAACTGCAGGGACAGCTGGACTGTTCGATTCCCTTTCAAGCCCTCACACCTGTTACACATCGTATCCAACACATCACACACACAACCATAGGCTCACATGGAGTGAGTTAGTTGCTCAGTTTATTCATCTCCCTCACTGGATTATTGCCTTGATAGAGTTATTAATAAAGATGGAGATTCTGATTTATAACTTTTTTTATAAAGTTTATTCAGTTCAATTCAATTTATTTATATAGTGCATTTTACAATTAACATTATTGCAAAGCAGCTTTACATAGTAAAAAAAATTTGGTAAAGCATTTAAATATTTCTATGAACCCTACACATCCCCAATGAGCAAACCCACGGCAACAGTGGCAAGGGAATACCAATGTCATATGACATTGGGACTGTTTATGTGAGGGGAGTTTGTAAAACAGTGGGTTTGTTTGGTTGGTTGTTTGCTGAGTTCACTTTGATTTCTTGAACTTGATGTCATGCAGCTCCTGAATTGACAGCTGCTGCTGGCCAGTCGGCATTTTTGTGGTGCATACGAGTCCAGACAAAATGACTGAGGCTTCCAAAACATCTGCAGTCAGAATTGAATCTATAAATGCATTTTTTTTCTCTTTTTACATTAATCAACTTTTAAAAGGCTAGAGCTTGTGTTTGAGATTCATACAAAAGAGAAAAATGCTGGTGCAGTCTATGTAAGTGTAGTGAAATGTCTTACAGTGGCACTATGCTTTAATCTAAACCCACGCGGCATTATAATGAGACTAGTATGGTAGGCTGTTTTTGTACATGGTGTATGGTAGTATGGTTAGCTGAACACTAATGAAGCACTAAAATGCTTTTAATTAATATTTAATTATATCCCTGTTTAATATTAATCACACAGATACAATCCAGGAAGCACAGTCGCATAGTGGTTAGCACTCTCACCTCACAGCAAGAAGGTCCTGGGTTTGAGACTCGTAGTTAGTGAGGACGTTTCTGTGTTGATGTTCTGCCTGTGCTTGAAAGGGTTTCCGTCTGGCGCTCTGGTTTCCTCCCACAACCCAAAAACATGCACATTAAGCTAATTGTTTATTCTGGATTACCCATAAGTGTGAACGACTGTTTGTGTCTATATTAGTCCTGCAATGTAGTATTGATCTGTTTAGGGTATACCCCTCCTTTCATCTGGAGTCAGCTAGGATTGGCTCTAGTTTCCCCATGACCCTAAGCAGAATGAGTGGAATGGATAATGAATGAATATACAGTAGTGTGCAGTGAAGATTATACACCACAACTTTTGTTTAAAAGGGCTCCTAATAAAAAGAAGTTAAAAAAATTTACTTCTCTATAATTTTTGGTGAAAATGTATTAAACAATGCTATTGTAGGCAATGAGAACAAAAAAAAATCATTCCAACAAGTATATCGAGGTAAAAGGATGGATAAACAAAAACACTGAAAGTAACAATTTTTCAGAAAAATTGAAAGGTGTCTCAAATTTTATTTATTTTGACTTTTGCAGAGCATGAATGAACTTCAGACCATATGGAATAGTTTAGCGAGTGAAGAAATTAAAAATACAGTACACTTATACAACTTAAGAAAATAAAGATAAATCAGAAACCAAGTACTATTCAAGTATTTATTTCATGTAATATTGGATCATATTGATGAGAATAAGTACACAAACAACAATATATAGTAATAACAAAAATAACAGTCTCTTCTTTGAGAAAAAAAAGTCAATATTTATTGTGGCCACCCTTTACTTTGATAACAGCATTTAACCTTTCAGGCATAGTGTTCACATATTTTCTTCACTCACTAAACCATTCCATATGGTTTGAAGTTCATTTATGCTATCTGAAAAATTGGTATGTTCAGTGTTTTTGTTTATTAGCCATACTTTTACCTCAATATACTTGTCAGAATGATTTTTTTGGTTCTCATTGTCTACAATAGCATTGTTCAATACATTTCCACCAAAAACTTATAGAGAAGTAATTTTTTTACTTCTTTTTATTAGGAGCCCTTTTAGACATAAGTGGTGGTGTATAATCTTCACTGCACACTACTGTATGATCCTCCTGTGTTGCTCCGTTACGAATCATAAGTTGGTGCACTTCCTTATATTGTTTTCTGAAGAAACCTCCAACGAGTTAATTTTTCACCGCCATCTTGAATTGATGATGTGAAAATTGAACCACTCCATAAAGTCTTCTCCAGCACATCCCAAAGACTTTCCATAGGGTTACGGTCAGGACTCTGTGGTGCCAGTTCATGTGTGAAAATGAATCCTCATGCTCCCTAAACAACTGTTTCACTATTTCAGCCCCAATTTTATATTGCTGCCGTCAGGAAAGAAATCCCCTGAAGGAATAACCTACTCATTCAGTACATTCAGGGCATTACTTGACTTCATTTTTTGTGTGTTTGTGTGTGTGTGTAATTGAATTTTATACTGTATTAATTCAGCAAGGGAAATTTTAACTTCTGCATTTAACCGATCCAAAGTGAGCACAGACACACATGTTAACAGTGAGCACTCACACACAGTCGGAGCACTGGGTTGCCACACATTGCAGCACCTAGGGAGCAGTTGGGGTTTAGGTGCCTTGCTCAAGGGCACTTCAGCTATGAGTGTGGAGGAAGGTTTTTTTCCTGCTGGTTCGGGAATCGAACCAGCAAAAATTTCGGCCCCAAAGACGCTTCTCTAACCATTAGGCCATGGCTGCCTTTACTGTCTTTATTATCCGTTTATTGCTACATAATGTTGCTGAGCCTCGACCTGAACAACTGAAGCAACAATAATATGGTGATAATCAAGGCTAAAAGCATTCCAACAAACTATACATTCCTTAATTCATCTAAGAACAATGGAGGGTTCGGTCGCTGGGTAACACGTCTCCCAAGGATATCCCAAACATGCCCAATAAGGTTGAGGTCAGGAGATCTTGTAGGTCAGTCCAAAACATCGATTCCCTCTTCATTCAAAAACTCAATACTAATTCTGGCAGTGTGGGGACAAGCATTGTCCTGCATAAAACTAAAGTTTTCACCCATTGCAGCTGCGAATGGTCTCACAGTAGGTGCAAGGATAGTAACCCTGTAAACTGAACAGAATAGTAATAGATCTGTGGCTTTGTGAGTTTAAACACATCAAAAAGTGAGCAGAAACCATCAACAAAACAACAATCTAAACACACAAGGGACAGCAAACTGAACTGCTTAGGATTATTCTCAAAAACTCAAAATATACCAGTGTTCCTTGAATTGTTTTGAGTAGTTTATTAGAGTTGGACTGTTTTTTTTGGTTGTATTTGTGAAGGCCGTTGTTATTTACCCTCCTTACCCCCACCCTGGGCTATTTACGTTTCCTTGACTCTTGAGCTCTGAATCACCAGTAACATCTGACTGAGACTGTGTAGTGTTTCCCAGCAGTTATTGCCAAAGCTGTAAATCCCATCAACACTGAGTACTACTGTTACGAATGAAATGTCTATTGTTAAGGTATGTATATTTAAGGTCACCTTTTTACACCCCTTAAAAGGTGTAATATTATCTTACTACTTTTGAATTTAATCTCATCTGACTTTACTGTAAATCTGTTAGATAATGTATCGTATTAATACCAACACAAGAAAAGAGCAACATTAACTCCTTAAAATATCATTTAATAGCTATTATTTATACCAGAAAAGTGCTTCTTCATATGCATTTTATAATTAATACACTAAATATTTAAATATTCTGAGACATTACAAGGGATCATCTAAAGGCAGTTAAAATGTGTACAGTCACTGAGATGCTGAGATAAGAAGGCATCACGGTGATGCAGTGATTAGGATTGTTGCCTCCCAGCAATGAAGTTCTGGTGTGAGCCCCGTGTCAGTCTGGGTTTCCTCAGTTCCCAATTATTATTCCATAGATTCATATTTCGGCCTGGTGCGGGAAATTTTTTCGGCAACAACAAAATTGTGTGACAATCTGCCTGAATTTGTGTAGCCTGATCTTGGCATTAGGAAATGTTTCTTTAGTTAACAGTTTTGGAAGGAGTATCCAATGCCATTGCTTTTATATAACTCTGTATCATAAAAAAAAAAAAAAACAACACACACACACACAAAAAAATAAAAACCTGGTAGGTATCCTGAGAGAAAAAACAAAAAGTGTTCTCATCTGAGTTCAAGCTCCGGGTGATACACACAGCTATCCATTACTCTCTTTTACTGGAAGAAGGGATTACATACACTCTTCTCCCTGTCATTTAAGTAGTGGACTGTGCTTTCTGATGAGTGTGTTACAGCGCTCCTGACTATGAAAGAAATTCAGTCAGCTGGCATGCTCAGAGGAAGCATGTGGTGACCTTCACCCTCCCTTCTTGGTAGCAGTCATGTGACAGAGATAGTCTCTTGGGTGGGATTTGGCTACAACAAAATTTGAGGTAAAATCAGGGGGGACTGGCTTACGAGTGGTCTCTTATATATATACAATATAATTAATTAGGCACTGCCTAAAAGCGGAGCTCCTGATGGGTGTCTCTACTGAAGCCGATCTTGTTAAAGTTATCCAGTATATAATAGAATAATTTTATTAAAATAATAGTAGTTATTATTATTGTTGTTGTTGTTATTATTATTATTATTATTATTATTATTATTATTATTTCAATCATTTGAGTATTGGTTTATTTTAAAAAAATTAAAAAAATTTAAATTTTCAAAAACAACAACAGCTTATTATATATTCCCGGATGTCAGCACACATCAAAGAGCGAGCAGCCAATCAGCATTGCAATGCATACAGACTTATGTATGTTTGTATGTATTTATGTGTGTATGTGTATATTTGTGTGTATGTGTGTATTTGTGTGTGTATGTATGTATTTATGTGTGTGTGTGTGTGTATGTATGTATGTGTGTACTTATGTGTGTATGTGTGTATTTGTGTATGTATGTATGTATTTATGTGTGTATGTATGTATTTGTGTGTGTATGTATGTATTTATGTGTGTGTGTGTGTGTGTGTGTATGTATGTGTGTACTTATGTGTGTATGTGTATATTTGTGTGTATGTGTGTATTTGTGTGTGTATGTATGTATTTATGTGTGTGTGTGTGTGTGTGTATGTATGTATGTGTGTACTTGTGTGTGTATGTGTGTATTTGTGTATGTATGTATGTATTTATGTGTGTGTATGTATGTATTTGTGTGTATGTGTGTATTTGTGTGTGTGTATGTATGTATTCGTGTGTATGTATGTATTTATGTGTGTATGTGTGTATTTGTGTGTATGTGTGTATTTGTGTGTGTATGTATGTATTTGTGTGTATGTATGTATTTATGTGTGTATGTATGTATTTGTGTGTATGTGTGTATTTGTGTGTGTATGTATGTATTTATGTGTGTATGTATGTGTGTACTTGTGTGTGTATGTATGTATTTATGTGTGTATGTATGTATTTATGTGTGTATGTATGTATTTGTGTGTGTATGTGTGTATTTGTGTGTGTGTGTGTCTGTTTGTGTGTATGTGTGTATGTATGTATTTGTGTGTATGTATGTATTTGTGTGTGTATGTATGTATGTATGTATGTATTTATAGGTGTGCATGTATGTATGTATGTATGTATGTATGTATGTATGTATGTATGTATTTATAGGTGTGTATGTATGTATGTATGTATGTATGTATGTATGTATGTATGTATGTATTTATAGGTGTGTATGTATGTATGTATGTATGTATGTATGTATGTATTTATAGGTGTGTATGTATGTATGTATGTATGTATGTATGAATGAATGTATGTATGTATTTAAACCAAATTATATATTGATGTGTTTTGTTTGTATATAGGAGCAAAGTAATTTGGTTTTTTTTGTTTGTTTGTTTGTTTGTTTTTTCTAAAATTGTCATTAGGTTACTGATGATATTATTTATCTGCTTACTAATTTTACTTATAATGAGTTGTAATTTCTACCACCATAAAAAAAAAGTGAAAATGCCTGACCCCTGACTATACTAGCCACTTAAAGAACCACAGCTATACATCGTTCATTAAGTCAAGTAAACAAGAGATCCATGATGGTGCAAACTTGTGCCGCATTAGAAATACTCTCTGCTGAAATTAAACCTGCTTGGAGATTTTCCAGTTTTTTAAAAGGGCTGCAGGACTTTGTGATTGAAAGTATAGCACTAAGTGAAAATATGAAGTTGCTGGAAGGTCGAAACCTCAAGGCACTATGTTATAATGGGAAAAGTTAAAGGCTAAAATGTAAACGGATCGAGTGTTGCGGAGACAATAAAATGAGCAGGAGATGAAAATGGCCAGCGGGGTAATGACATCAAGCTCTAATTTTGCCTTGACATTAGTCTTAGCCATCGATTTCAGCTATTTGCTTCTTATTGAGGAAATGTGTTTCAAAGACACAGGGGTGATATCTCAGTTTAGACAGGGGCCTGGCTCACTTGAAGCCATGAAAATCAGGCTAAAGCAAACCTCAGGCTTTTTCACTCATTCAGATTTATTTCTTGTTATTAATAATTCAAAGTAGATAAATGAATAGCATTTACTATTCTTACCATATTTGTAAACACATTATCTAATGTGAGGGGGAAAAAACACTGAATCTAATTCCACAAAGCAGAAGTGCAAACATCTGAATGGGTGGTACAACAGCGGGGTTAGCAATTAGCAGTCATTAGCGGTGAAGGATGATGAAGTCATGAAGGGAGAGAATGCTGCACTCAGCACACTGGGATCCTCAGTGTGGGGTTACTTTTCAACTCCATTATTAATTTACCTTTCTGGCACCCTTTCTCAACCCTTTTTCTCTCCCACCTTTATGGACATTCATCTCTCGGAATCAGCCACTTGTTACCGATCAAAAAAGAGTGAGAGCTCTGAGGGATTCAGATGCAGTGTCGTACCATTCTGACAGTACCTCAGAAAGCAGAGGGAAAACCCTTGCTGGAATCCCAGCCTAATTGCATGTGGTTCTTCTCATTAATCATTTTCTGTCCATCATTCTGAAAGCCTGCCAAATCCCTGTGGCTGAGAGAGGAACGCCAGCTTTCCTGCATTGCTGTGGATTATTCTCGCTCCAAGTTGAAGGAATAGAGTGCAGATTAACTGCTAGAAATACCATGATGGTGTGAGGCATCGTTTTCAATCACGTGGAAACAATCTACACCTGAATCGCATTACACAAAGAGTTTCCAGAAAGAGTCCGGCTTTAAGATGTTCATCAAAGTCAGCAGGAAAAGGTTAAGCAGGTTCCCGTGATTAAAGACGGAAATGTTATTGTGGTGATGCAATCTCATGCAGCTGCCCTCCACTGTATCTTGTGCATGACCTAATGAGTTTAGAATACACTCATTTATCAGTGGTTAGCTCTTTGATTTATTTTAGCTGCTAAAACATTAGCCTCAAGGCTTTTTTTCCTGTTGAGTTGCATTGCTGATGGAACACTAGAATGAGTCCTCCTGGGTAACTCAATCCAGGTGAATGGAAAAATGAGAAGCTCGAAAAGGTCAGCCAAGAGACAGAAGAAACCAGAAAAAAAGGTGCAAAGAAATACCAGTGCTTCAGTAATAACCATTTTAAGGGTCCACTATGTAGGATTCAACCAACTGTTTCCCCCTCCTTTACCCCTCCCTTTCATTAGAGTGACTGGTGCGGATTTTAGCTCTGCTGCCTGACAGCAAGAAGTTTCGTGGCTTGAACCTGATGGTCTACTGGGGTCTTTCTGTGCTCTGTTCAGGGTGTAGGAAGGGGCTCCTGCTTCCCTTATGACCCTGATGGATACATGATATAGATAATGGATGGAAATATGGATGACAGGATAAATGCTTTTCTGCAAACCATGCACACTCTAAAATTTTAAAAGCTTTTCTGCATTCTCAGACCATTATTCACAACTCATGGTCAAAGAATTCTTATTATTATTCTATGATATTCTTATATAATTATATAATTGTAGGGCTCTTAAATAAACCAATTAACGCTCAACCAGTCCTTGCAAGAGCATATCGCACAATCAACTGAATGACTTGAAGGGCGATTGTGAACTCTGAAAACACTTCATGGAGTTCTAGTGGATTCTTCTTTGTTTTAATTAAACAGTCCTGCTACTAAAGACACATAAGTAGGAATAAGAGTTGATCAATAGGTCTTTATTCTAGACTCGCAAAGAGTTTGTGCTGATCTTGTTTCTAGTACTCTGATCTTGATTCTAGTAGTCTCTTATATTAAAGTGCTTGTGCATGCATGAAATGAATCATTTTCTGAATGTAGTTTTTGCTCATGTATTTAGTTATACACTACAGTCCCTCAGAGAGAATGCTGCTCTCACTGACAAGGTTCCTTATTATTTCTATAAATGCACACTTTGTTTTCTTGTCTAAAGCCAGATCTATCTAGTGACTGTGCCAGCTCGGGGCAGGTATGAAGGCGTCATGTTTCAGTGAGAAATCTGCTCTCTGTTCTGTCATAGCCGCTTTGAGAAACGACACTGTGGAGTGGAGACAGTTGGGTAAGCAGAGCGCAGCTTGGCAGATAATGCACTATGTGTCAGACTCGAGTATGAGAGTGTGTGTGCGTTGTAGTAGAAAACAGAGCAACGAGTTCGGTCAGGGCTGCAGCATAGCACCTCATTACTCATATAATGAGCCTTAGGAAGGTTTGTTTTGCATCTGGAGCTTTTCCACTTACATTAAGATATAGGAGGACCTGTAGAAAGTGCAGAGCACATTCACAAAGAACACATCTGCTTTTAGATGAATACCGTGTTTAATGGAGCACTGACATTTTTAGGAGAAATGGTGGGTGCATATAAGCAATGCCTTTGAATGCAAAAGTGTGTGCACCAAAAATGTATTAAAAACAGATTCCTTCATTGTTTCAAATAGATTTGAAAAAAGTGTTTGAACAGTCCATATTAAACTGAAGTCACTTTCACAAACCTGCGATTGTTGTTTGTTGTATGTATTTAGTGGAGCTATGATAGAAGGGACTGGTTTAAGTTCTGGTTTGGGTGAGGTGGATTTGAAAGTTGCGTAGTTGCGTTCGCATACAAAATATGTGCTGTCTGTCAAGGAAAAATGGTTCAAGTCTGTAAGTCAAAGCATATGATGTGCATACGAAAGTGATCCATTTGTAGTAAAAAAATTAATAAAATCTTGTACAATATTCCTGATAATCAGTTGATGTATAACGACTGTACGGCTCAACCTGACACTGCCGTAAAAATGTAATATGATACACATGGGTATATAACGAGGTCCTGTGAGTTTATTGTAGAGCAATCATAAGACAATTGTAAGAAAACCGTATGATTGCGAGTGGATCAGTTGAGCAAAAAGCCTATGAAATTTGTATGTCTATCGTAACACAGCTTTTCTACGTCTTAGCACATCGTACAACAGATCTAGAAAATGGACCTGATGTTGAGAATTACGTATGAAACTGAAATATTTTTGAACATGTTCAAAACTGTACGATAAGGGTCTACAGCATTTTCTGTCACACAACAGGTGAGTTTTGTATGACATACCCACTACTTTCCTAGGAATTTGCCCAATTTTCTGTTGTGGACCTGTTGTATACCTACCTGTTGTGCAACATACATATTGGCAGGGCCTTAAAAAATTAAAAACCTAAAAAAATATATAAGTGTATATGTGTATATAGGTTTTCTGTTGGGTTGAAGTCAGGGTTTTGTGACAGACACTTGAGTTCTTCCACTCACTACCTTGGCAAATCGTGTCTGCATGTCTTTCGAAGAACTACATCTGAGTGTGACAGTCAGGTATCCACACACTTTTGGCTGTATAGTGTATATATGAAACCATACAGAGACTTTTTTAAAGCATCAGACAGTTTTAATGAGTGGATCTAAATTCCTATCGGATGTGACAATGAGAATGAGTAATCTATCTATGTTATGACTACTTTATGCTCATCCCAGCAGTTTGTATTGTAACAGCTTGTATTAGTGTTCTGCTGGTCTGTATTATAAAAGCAATTAGCATGCTACTGCAGCTAACATGAGAGAGTAGGAACGAAGTTCATTGCTAGAAGCTCGTTATTATTTAGCCTTAGGTAAATGGAGGCCATTGGTAAATGAAGTGTGTGTGTGTGTGTGTGTGTGTGTGTGTGTCCCCTTCACCCAGAGATAGGTGGGACCTGGGAAAGGTTCCAGCCTCCCCGCTCAGCTAACCAAGGATAAAGAGTTTCAGGAAATGAGATGGGATGAGATTTTGCTTGTTTCTACTGCCTCTCATTTTGTTGCCCATTGTTTTTACAAAAACTATAAACTTCTGGGGTATTTTCCTTTTAAAATTTCTGAGGTGTGCAAACTATTAATCTGAAAATATTCTGTATATTCATCTACTGGTATCAGGGCAAAGTGAAATTGCAAGGCAGAGAATAAATTTGAAGAGGTGTGAATATTTTTGAGTCCACAGTATAGTGTGTGCTTTCCAGGAGTGAGCTGAACTATTGCATGTCATTACTTTATACGCCTTTATAAATCTCAGAATGCCTAATCCTGACTGCTGCAATGAAAAACACTACATTTAGTATTAGGTTGATAATATGTTTAAAGATTCATGCTACAGCTTTTCTGCATGTGCTTGTCTGTATGCATTTGTCTGAGCATGCATATAGGTGTGTGTGTGTGTGTGTGTGTGTGTGTGTGTGTGTGTGTGTGTGTGTGTGTGTGTGTGTGTGTGTGCGCGAGAGAG
>JBCNYH010000017.1:9365382-9380445 GCA_039654325.1 Tandanus tandanus | reverse complement strand
TCTCTCTCTCTCTCTCTCTCTCTCTCTCTCTCTCTCTCTCTCTCTCTCTCTCTCTCTCTCTCTCTCTCTCTGTGTTCTCCCAGGTCATCACTCATGAAAAGAGAACTGGAATTTATTTTCTGACCTGTTTTCCTGAGCTGTTTGTTTAATCTTGGGACAAACCCATGGGTGCTCAGCGTATTGTACTTGTCAGGTTGGAGGCAAAAGAAATGGCCTACATTTTATGGATTCAGAGTTTTGGAGTTGTTTTCGGCAAGACATAAATTCAGTAATTGAATGCGTCGATGGTTGGTTCTCAAAGATGGGTCAGTAGCTTTGGCAACATGCGGACACTAGGAAAACATTCCCAGTTATTCCAAAGTCATTGCTTCATGCCCAGCCAAAAAGGCTTGATGTAATTTAAATAAATATAAACCATATAAAAATAAACCATAGCAAAACTCTTTGAAATTTTGAGTCCTGGGGCAGTTCTTCCTTTATGGATTACTGATTTCTGTTTATAATTTTGCATAATCTGGGATTTGTTTGTTCTTTTGAAGCTGTTGTCTGACTTGATACAAAGACAACAACATTTTTTAAGACAGAAAATTTTCTGCATGTATTACAATTATTGCATTATTACAAATTTGAGGTCATGTAACTGCTATTGCGAGTCTTTAAATCAATTACAAAATTGGTAAGATACAAATGTGAGCAATATCAGTGTTGACTGGCACAGATTATTATTATTATTATTATTATAATTATTATTACATATTTTGGACTGATCAAACCTAGTTATGGTTTCATTAGTAAGAGAATGCAAAGCCATGAGCATTGGTCTTACATAGCTGGTTGATAAGCGAGCACCGCGGCTGGGATTACCGTGGCTATTCCATGACCATTCCAGAGGATTTTAGAGGTGTCGACCTGGAAACATATGGACGGAGGAAATATGCACTTGAAGAACATGTTAAGACATCTACCCTTGTGTTAAGTAACATAAGCGTCTGTGATGCATGCATTGCAGTCACTCATCCATGTACATTTTTACCTCAACAGGACTCTATGGTACCAGTCATGTATTCCCCATGGATGCTTTCATGGTTGAAGGGTTTAATTGATCCAGCGCTTGACTCACGGTTAATTTTAACATGAACAAACGTTCTGTGTTCACATTCTGTTTTCCATTCACATGGAAGCCACACCCTCGTGGAAAGCAAGGTGACTTCATGGCTCTCAAGTATTCTGACAGAAGTGCATGAAAGACTTATGGGTTAATGCTGGTTGATGCCTAAAAGGCTAAAAATGTTTGGCTATGTGAGACTGAGGCTTTATTTTCGATCACATTAAACTAAACTGTGCTTGTCTGTGTGTAATAATTATATTTTTTCAAGGCTTTACCATTTGCATTTACCAATTGTTGACATGCTGATCATGGTTTTTTTTTTTTTTTTTTGTCCTGTTTTAATGTCTCCATCTTCTCTATTGTATATGAATTTGAGACAAGTAGTTGTCTCAAACCAATGAAATCCAGTTATACTACTCTGCTTCTCAGGTGCACTCAGAGTCTAATTCACATGTTTGGAATGACTGCGATAACTAACTCCAGCTTATGTTGTTTTAGCTTGGATTTCTTACACAATGCACGAAGAACGTACCGCCCTTAGCTGTCCCAGTCATGCAGGACGCACAGCTGTTCTGTATAAAGACTCTCAGCAAATCCAAGGGCTAAGATCATTGAAAATAATTTAAGTGTACCCATTCAGTCACAGTGTTGAGAAGCTTTTGATGGGTGCTGTAGGGGCCCACCCTCTAGATCACTGGGAAAGAAACACACTTGAAGTGCTGTAGGGTGTAGGGTCCATCACAGCGGAAGAATTGTAAGCATGTTGAAACACTCTGCCAGCCTGCCAGAACTTACCCTGTGGCTCTTGGCATCTCCTGACGTGCTGAAGATCTCCTCTGTGCTAGGGTTGGCAGCTGGTTTATCTCAAAGGTCCAGAAAGGGTCGGCTGTACTGCCTGGCTCCAAAAGCAAGCACTTTGCTTTTATTCACTTATTGGATCCTAGGAGGCAAAGTAGCACAGTGGAATTTTAACTAGAATATCAAATTGTCCACTTTTTAATATTTCGTGTAATTTTCCAGGGGGCACAGTGGCATAGTGGTTAGCACACTCACCTCATAGCAAGAAAGTCCTGAGGTTTAGTCCTGTGGTCGGTGAGGGTGTGTCTGTGTGACGTTTGCATGTTCTCCCCATGCTGGCGTGGGTTTCCTCTGGGTACTCTGGTTTCCTCCGAGAGACATGCCCATTAGGGTTATTGACTATTCTTTATTGCCCCTAGGTGTGAATGGGAGTATGATGGGTTGTATGTCTGTGTTGCCCTGCAATGGATTAACAGGCTGTTCAGGGTGTAACCCACCTTTCACCCACTGTGTGCTGGGATTGACTCCAGCTTCCTCGTGATCTTAAACAGGATGGATGAATGAATCAATCATGAGCTCAGCCTCAAACATGAACCAGAAGGAAGTTGATTTAATTACAGGCATATCCCCACCCTTCATTTTATCTAACTTGGTCACCTGCTAATTCTGACCCACCAACCGGCTTTTCCCATCATACCACTGAGATCCATGGAGACTGAAGGCTGACATATGCTTCCTCTGGGACACATAAATCCAGCCAGGTTTATGTAAATCAAAGGGGGCAACGAGCTTTATGAATTTGTGATCAGAACCTGGGGATTACTGGTCTCGCTTGTTTGGTCTATCGAGTATTTGAGATGTGAAAAAAAACAAAATACACACCTTCATGAAGCTTCGACTAGCAAATAAAAGAAATAGAAAACACAATATTCTTCTGTAGCATTCAGGGGTGTCCAGCTAACTGGTGAGGCTTCTGAAGCTGCTCTTAATACCTCTTTTTTTTTTTTTTTTTGCATAATCCTGATTAATGAATCTATTGGAGAGTATCGTCAGGTCTGTGGTTTGCTCTTGCTTTTATATCGTCCTTCCTTTTAAAACCAGTCAAGGGTTATTATGCCGCGTGTCCATATCCAAGGTGAACTTGCAGTCTGAAAGTGCTGAGGTGGATAGAAAGCCGTTTGGGAGATCTGTGCGATCCTCAGTGCTGACCCTGATGCAGCTAATAGGAGTCAGAGAGCGTGCAGGGACTACACATTACAGCCTCTTTAATGCACAGCTGTCGTGTAATGGAATTTCTCATCTCTCACGGTGCTTACTTAGGGATAAATGCAAACACTAAAAGGTTTACAGAGCAAAATTAAATTATAATGGAATTCACCAAGCCGTCGTTGTTTATTTATTTCTTTTTCCCTGTGATTTGAAGTCCCACAGTTCGTTTATGCGGCACATTTTACGTTGATGTATGTAAATGCATATATGTGACCCCGGGGGGTGTTCCAAGTCATTATTCATTGGTGTTTATGGGACCATCAAGGGGACCTGGAGTAGAGTCTGTGGGAGGCAGGGGGTCATGCTTCTGCTGTGCAGGCACAATGAGGGCCAAATAGTTTCCTTTGGTTAAAGGGCATACGCAAAGGCATGATAGAAAGCAGCTGACGATATACTCTCTCACTTCTCGGCATCTAACCCCAAAACTCGACCCCATGACCTGCGATGTATTAGATTTGAGACACAGGAAAATAAGGATGCAGAGGATAAAGCCAGAATGAGCACCCGCAGAATGGACTTGGAATTCCAGATCTGGAACCATGGACACATGTCCCAGGTCCTAAGGGGAACGGGCGTTTTATGAGCCGAAATGCCATTAAGGTGCGGAGCCAGCTGTGAGTATAAAAGTTTAATGAGTTTGCTAGAAAAAGACTTGAGGACATGCATTTATGTACCTGAAGCCTACACTGAATTCTTCTGAATATGCTGAATGTAAGGACTGAATACAGTGACGTCTGATGTTCTGCTGTTTCCCTATGATTGGTGAAAAATTATTTGGAGTGAACTATATATACAGTAATGCCACTGAATGTATAATGGTCTCTTAGTTTGGATTATAAGAGTTAGTAAAATAGCACCAAATTTGGGGTTGAAAGGTTCGAGCCTGTTTCCTACCAAGTCATAACATTCTCATGAATTCAGTTTTCTTCTTTTTTTCTTATATTAACCTTTACTTCAGTGGCTCTGTAAATTCTGCTGTGCTGGTGCTCCAATAGAAAAAATCCTGTTCCTGCCCATTGAACACCAACACACACACACACACACACACACACACACACACACACACTAGAAAGAAGGCAGTGTACGCATCAAGAAGTAAGGCTCTTGTCTCGAAAACTGGCAGCTTCCCCTTGGTAATGTACAAATGGTTTGCTTGTGCAGAGTCTGACAGCACAAACGACTGTATGCTGTAAAGTGTCTAAAGTCTGATGCGACTAAAGGTAGCAGCACAACAAACTTATTCCAGCATCTCAGAGACGTGCACAGTTGAGTGCTAGGAGTAACTCTGCAAAATGCGCATACTAATGGTAGATTTCATATAATGCCATCCTTTTCACGTAGTACTCCATGTGATAAGAAGGAACCCGATGGAAAGAAGTTACAGATGCGGTGGTGTTTCATATCACCAAAGATTTGGTGCCGACGTATACATTGGGGGGAAAATGAGTTCATTCAGATACTAAATAAAATCAACAGCAGATATGAGCTAGCAATCCAATTTCAATATTTCACCGAAGTAGCCCCACCCCACCTATACAGCACTACTCGTGAAACATGCCATGCCTCAAGCCTTTCCTTGCTAGCTAAATATATACACAAACAAACAAAAACACTTAAAGTTACAAATGAAACTAATGACTTGTTATTCCTTTACAAATTAAAATGTATTTTGTTTAGAAAACTCTTTCTTCAGGTTTTCAAGACTTTCAAGACTGAAATTGGAATCATAAATCAGGGCAGATCAAAAAAATGTTCAACACTTTTCAAGAATTTTTAAGTCGTGACCTTTGCGACCTTTAGTACTTTTTTCTTTTATACATAGTAGGTTGTAAAAAAAAAATCATTAATTGTTCAAGTTGGCATGGTGACAAAATAGTGATCTCTCTCTTTGGTTGACTCACAGTATTTAATTTCAGGGCATTTTGCTGCTTGGAGTAGAATAGTTAAAAATCTCCATCCTTTGTAATGGAAAGTGTAGAACGGTTTAAATTTAGGCACTTGGAACTTGTGAGCTGATGTTCAGAATGCTATAAATTTACAAACTGTAA
The DNA here is from genome assembly GCA_039654325.1 of Tandanus tandanus. NCBI lineage: Eukaryota > Metazoa > Chordata > Actinopteri > Siluriformes > Plotosidae > Tandanus > Tandanus tandanus. The sequence continues at coordinate 9,375,222 of JBCNYH010000017.1, read as the reverse complement.
AATTTCCAAAGAATATGTAATGGATTGAAATCCAATATAAGGGCCTAATAGATGGGCAGAGATGGATAGGGTTGAGGGGCGCCACTTGCAGTAGCCCATACCCAAATGATTCTTAACCAGGTTGGATAGTGAAAGGGGTCAGAGTTCAAGGGCTTTTCCTGGGGTTGTATTCCATACCACTTTCCACTGAAATAAAGACTCCTGTTTCTCTTTAGCAGGCCTTGACCTCTGATTTCCAGGAATTCAACAAGCCTGCCCTTTCTTTAAACATTTCTTGGTTACTGGTCATGTGCAGGTATCTTACATCCACTATATTGCCTCTTTTTGAAACATAGACATTAGGATTTATCTAGCGATGAGGATTTTCATGCTCTGTTACAGTTCTGATTCATTACTTCCAATCCTCGGTGTTGCTTTATGAAGTGATTTTGGGAAGATGAGCATGTCATCTGCATTTAATTAAACATTGGTGACTTTTTTTTTTTTTCCTTTGTGGTTTTTGGTCACTCCTACAGTGGCTCATATTGATAAGATTTCCCAAAGGAGAGACAATTGTGTGAAATGCAGGAAGCTATTTGTATGCTGTGGCACCATGTCTCTCGCCACTGGGTAAATATTGCTCCCCTTCACTTCTTCATAACCAGTATGAATGGGCTTAGTGGTAATGACAATAACTGCAGGAAATGAGTACTCACCGAGCAGAAGCCGCACACTGATTTGGCATGCCATTTACCAAAGAGGTGACCGTTTCAGGACTAAAATAACAAAGTCCTGTTGAGTGAACAGCAGAGTCGATTTTTTTCCCCCTCCTCAGATCAAATTACTGCGGCGGGGTTTTGTTGTTAATTTAAAGCAAACTCATGGGCTCGTCTCCTTGGTTTAGTTTTGGCCCTTGGGAAAATATTTCTAAATATTAACCTATATTTATATTAATTGTACGTTGGCCTCAGGTAGTTATGTTTAATAACAGGCTTCATCCTCAGATATTCGGCTGGGTTTCTCTTTTCATTCAGCGTTGTGCGTAGTTTAATAACTTCTTGGAAAAAGAAAACGTACATTTTGAACTTACTGGGAAACCCATTCATTCATTTCTTTCATACGAGAACTGTTTTTAATACTGAATGGTACCTGGACCAAATACTGCAAGAGGTACGTTCTATTAGGTACTATTAGGTCTATTTGGGCCTTTTAAGAACACTTGTAATTCAATTATGCAAGATAAACATTTCCTAAAGTGACTTCCAGCTATGCTTCATTTTCTTTACCAGGAATAAATGATAAGGTTCTATTCTGTGGGTTTTAATGGGAACTGATGATGGTGGGTTTCCTTTTTTGGACAGAACCTTGTGCTTTTTTTTGTCACTCTCCATGACCACACAATAATTTAGAGTAACTGCTGTAACTAATTGCAGTTAAGTGATTTTTGGGATGTGTGCTATGCTGGGAATATCCCTGAGGCATATCAGAAAGTGTGTCCTGTGGGGCAGAATTTCAGTCAGTGCTTTGTCGTATTGTTTGGATGACGTGCTGTTTGTCTGAAGGAGATTGGGGGATGAAATTTGCACTATGACCAATTTGGGGATCACCTGAGGCTCGTTTATGTGCTCTTGATGTCCCAGGGGGCACATCTTAAACAGCTTCCATTCAGTTTGTTACACTGTGAGTCGAGTCCCAGACTGGATCCCGCACATCTATATTTTACCTGTTTCTCCTCTGCTTTGTTAAGTGCTTTTGTACCACTTCATCATCTGGTGATCAGCAGGCTCAACTCGGCGCTGGAATGCGATGGACTGGTCATGGTGGTGCTGTGGTTGATTTAGACTGAAGCCTCTTGGTTATAATGAATGAAGAAATTATGGAATGTCATCCTGTCGCCCTTGAATTTGTGTTCATGGCAGAAGCCTGCAAATTCAGCTGGTTTTTTTGTACCTGCTTTCTATATGCTGTTTCACCCAAATCTCATGTTCCTTCAAAACAATTATACAACTGGAGAAGTATAGCAAAGAATGAAAAATGAGTGCAGTGCAAAGATGCATGGCTTTGAAAAGGCCACCGTACGTAAAGACGGACAAACCAATCTCGGTTGCTATTAAGCTGCAGCTCTACCATCAGAGCACATTAGATTCGTCTCTCTTCGCAGTTGACGCCCATTAATAATAGATGGTGCTTTCTTTCCCCATCCCATGCTGTCAAAACGTTTGCTTTTCCACCCTTCCCCCAATACGTCTCTGCTCAGTTCCCATCAGGTTCTCAGCCTGCACCAGTGTGCATGGATCATACCACATGTGCAGCTCATTTTAGAAAAGAACAAATGAATCAACGACGTTGCATTAACACGCCAGTCATATTTGGTGTCTTAGAAAGATGATTTATCGGCACCCTTTGTTAGGGGTTTTGAGAGCAACGCCTCTGGACACAATCACGCTGTGTCGGGGGCACCACACGTCTTTTTCCTCCTTTCTTTCTCTTTGTCAAATTCAATCGATGCATTTAAAATGCTTTGCAATCACGGCTGGCAATAGTATCATGCGTAGTATCATAGAATAATTTTCTCTGAAGACTGCAAGCCATGCCAGGCATATAATGTGTGAAAAAGCCTCCTGCTGTCTCAGCGTGCTACAGAGGATGCTAGATCAAAGGGGGGAAAAAAGGTATCTCGGGCTCGATAAAAAACTGAGGCAGTGGTTCCACTTTTCCAATTCAGATGGTACATTTTACTAATGCAAATCTAGAAATTTACATATCCTAATTACGACTGCATCAGCTTCCTGTTGCAATATGAGTGCTCTGGAGGTTTTGGGGTGGGAATTATTGATATGTGATCAAGTTAATGGTCTAATCTTTCTACACTTTTTAGCAATAGCCACCTAGCCACTATCAGGGCAAACCAAGGCCATCATCGTTTCTACTGGCACTTTCAGGGCTTGATTGGGCCAAAGATGGGTTTGTAAGAAAATTAGTACAGAAACTATGTGCTAAGTGCTAACCAGTTACACAAGCTGTCAAGCTAACCGTCATCCATTAACTAAAGACACATGTAGCTGTATTTTATTTAGTTTACTGCTAGCTCAACTAATTTACACATAGATCAAGTTTAAAATGAGAAAGTTACAAAATTCCATTTGCATCCACTCACACCTTTGATGCTCTCGCTGCAGTCGTGCTGGACATGTGGTCTTAGGCAGAGAGGGTGGAGTTTACAGCAAGGCAGCGTGTTATTGGTGTAGAAACTACTGGGCTGTGCGCATGATAATAGAAACACAAACGGGTTTTCGAATCGGTGCGTAAAGTGGGTAACCGTGACATAGCCCTGGCTATGCCTGTTGAGAAGACAGTTTTAGATAGGAATAAAATCTTAGATACTGTTAATTTTCATATGTAACTAAACACGCCCAAATTTGTAGTATTTTCTTTTTAATGAAGCATGCAGTACTTTTATAATAAGCCATTTTCACAATTCTGGGAACTGAAGTAATGTGTTGCAAGATAACATCTGCTGCAACAGCACTGTGAAAGAAAACCACTGTTTATGAGAAGATTTATAAAAAAATAAAAATAAAAAAAAAATCAAAGAAACTGCTTGAAATATCAGCACAAGTATAGTTTAATGGGAAAAACCTGCGATTGGAGAGAGTGATAAATGGTTTGTGATCTGAATGATGCTTTTCTGTCAGCCTTCCTGAGTTTAACCTCAAGTTTGTGTGGCTCCTTATTCCTCCTCATCATCTGATAGCATCTAGCGCTCATCGTCACCTTCATTTTGACTATATTTTGCTAATTTTGATTAAACATTCACATTTGTTTGATTACAGGATTTATTCATTATATTATAATTAATCAATCCATCAATCAATTAATCAAAATTAGCACATTATAAAAAAAGTATGTATGTGTGTGTACAGTATGTATGTATATATTGTGTGTGTGTGTATGTGTAAGAATATGTATAGATTGTGATACATGTGTGTTAGAAATATCTTCGAGTCTTGTGATATGATATATTTGTCATGTCGCCCAGCCTTGTATTGTAGGTTTTAGTCAACAGTTTTATCTTCGGCTGGATGTTGTGGAGTATCCATTAAGAGACTGAATGCATCATCAAATCCTTTTTAGAGCCTTTGAGAAACTATAAACCTGACCCTACTGAATCTTGATTACTTTCTCTATTAATCTTTTTGGGTTGTAATCATGGCTTCCAACTGCGACATAACAGCCCCACTGTTAGTGGTTAGTTTTAACCCACAGGCTTCTAGTTAGAGTGTGTTACGTGTAATGTATAAAAATGGAAAACATTGCAGCAAAGCGTTTCGATACACTCTAGTTTTTGTCACCAATATTACATTTACTCATTTAGTTTTTGTACTGATAAACAAATAATTGCATGTGCCAGTGTAGTGATGGCATCTTGCATCTCTTCAGTTCCTGCATCAGCTGTGTACAGAAATAACTCGGTTACAGATCGATCAGATGCGTGGTTCAGTTCCACTCGAGGGAAAATTGCGAAAGCTGCCGAGAAACGCTTTACGAAGACGTCATTTCGCACAGTCTCATAGGATTAAAGTGTGGCTTGAAAAAATCTTTACCTGTTCAATGAGAATGATATTAAAACATTTCTCTTTTGGAATAATATAGATTTTCTTGGTCAGGGAGAGATTTGGAGGAGGTGTAGTGCTTTTAGCCAACTTTTAATCAGTCCGGAATGTTATGCCTTTTAAGGAGGAATGTCACTGGGGAGTGTGGAGCTTTATGTTCTCTAATTAAATCAGCACAGTGTGGTTGGGGATATTTTTACATATATAATGCAAAACCTCTAGGTCTGTTTGATTTCTTAATTTATTTGGCAGTTTGGTACCTTTTACCATTGGACATACCACTGCGCTCGAGATATGAGCTCTGGTTCTCTTTAAAAAAAAAAAAAAAAAAAAAGCTCAATGTATGTGGCAAAAAAAACCAAAACCCTCAGCAGCAGTGATGTCTGAAAGTACTACTCTAATACTGTAATTCAATTTCTTTCTTTCTTTCCATTTTTCTTTTGCTGAGCTATGGGAATATCATGAACATCTTCCCAAAGTAGGTTTTCCATGTAGCCTGCAATATTACTTTATTTGCTCTTGGAAAATGAATTCTGAATGTGAAAACAAATTTGTGCGTGTCTTGCAGCTTACATAAAACATGCTGTCCATTAGATCTGTTCTAGGAAAACAAAGCAGTCTGCCTTAGATTGGGCTTCGTAAACTTTTTCCAGCGCTGTTCTTCACTGAAGATGTTCTCTCATGTCCTCATGCTGAATTTCTCTCTACAGAACATTTATATTCAGCTGGCATTCACTTCATCAAATGCAGTAAAAAAAAATATCAAGCAGGGTTTTATAGGTGATTTAAAAAAAAAACACTGGGTTTTCCTTTTTTGCTTCATATAGATAAAAAAAATCAAATATATTGAATGTGTCAAATTGTATCAGTCCAGTACTGTGCTCATCAGAATTGCTCTGAAGTTATGTGATATTACATGACATGAACATAGCATATGTTTCCTGGCTAATGAGCAGATGCCATGAAGCAACAGTGATGATTGATTAATAATTTCAACCGCAGCTTCATGAAAGCATCAAGTGCATGAACTACAGCATCTCCGTGGGGTTTTACAGTGTCTTTATCTTTAGAGTGTATGAAGATAGCCAGCCGGATAATGCAGTATCTGTATCAATGAGCGGGGTCATTAAAAATGAGAGTGCGGTGCCATGAATTATGCTCATGCTAAGATATAGGTGAGCGTGGAGCACTGATGCGAAACTGGGGGCATTCAGAGAAACTGCTGCGTAAGAGCACACTCCTTTATTTGTGGCCATTAAGCAGTGAGCACCGTTCTCTTTCACTAAACTATGTACACTTTAAAAAAAAAAATCTGTTGTGCTGATGTGTGTGCTGGAGGACTCTTGTGAGACAGTATGTTGCGTGAGACGGTCAACATCGGGTCGTGTGCTAATTAGTTTTATGACACTGAGATGTGCATCTTTTTGAAATTTTCTTTGCGCACGCATTTTGATCAGTAATGGGAACCCTTGAAATGCTTCATAGCCTATGGAAATGAAGCAATAAGCTGGTGAGGTATATTGAGTGGAATTCATGTTTCAGGAGGGGCAGGGTGTCCAATTTCCCAAGTCTGACATTGAATTTGATGGTTGATATCTGGTTCATAGTAAAATCACCAAAATGAATGTAGCACAGGTCTTGATGTGATGGTGCAATGTCACCTATGTTGCACTGAGTTACTGCTGCATTCGCTCTGTCTGTTCACTACAGGAACGCTCCTGGTGATTTGTTACTATCTATTTGTTATCTATTACTAACTATCTGTATATACTCTTTTAAAATCACATGATGTTTTGAGGTGTTACAGATTTTGCTCATCACTGCATATGTGAAATGGTGAACCTACAGTCTTCCTGCTTTTCCTCTCTGTGTTTGTCCCGTCTGTACTTCCAACTCAGTCTGTGGTTCATTTTCTGTCTGTAGCACTACCTTTCATGAGTGAAGGTCTTGTCCATGTCTCACTTTTCCCTCCCCTCTCTTTAACCGTCCCCCGCCCTGCCCATGGGGCTCCATAAATATCATTTCATCCAGTGGAGCCACTGACATGAACCAAAGGGTTACCATAAATAATTCATTCTCAGTCCCAGCTTCCTGTTTAGGAATTCACACCGCATGGTGTATACAGTCCAGGCTCGGGGCCATGTATGAGATTCTACAGTGTGTGCTCCTTATAGCATTGCTATACACCTTTGCTGCAAAAAAGCCTTGATCTTTGCCACATGCTTTCTTTTACTTTGCAGTGCAGATCTTCTCTTTGCAGAACTCTTGTTCCCCTGCTGGTGTTTATGTAGCTAAGCGTAGTAAACATAGTAAGCAGGTGTTTCTAGGTGGCCACTTAACAGCACTCAGCTGCACTAGGTTTTCCTTTTTGTATTCATTTGATTTTAAAAAAATCACGTGTTTAGTGTGTCAATTCGTCTACATTATTGTCTGGAAATCGAGTGCCTATGTCAGGTTTGTGAAGTATTTCTACTAACGGTGTATAGCTAGCACACATATTGGTCCTGCTGAGGGGGAGGTGAGCGTTGTGGCTAATTCTGAAGTTGCGGAATGACACTGGTTGTTGTTGTTGCTGTTGTTTTTGTAATACCTCAGTACTGGCACTACTTTAAGTAATACTAAATAAGTAATCCTTTAACAAAATGTCAGTGCAAATAGAAAAATAATAGGTACTTATCAATGAGAGAATTAGCTGATCGGTTTCCTAACGGCTTTTTTAGCGCTTCCTGTTCTACTAAAACAGTTTCCCAGTGTTTACAATTTTTCATTTATTAGTGAATTTTTTTTTTGTCCCTTTATAGTTATTCAGTATTGTGAAAAGTCTATTAAATTAGCCATTTCCTGTTATTTCTTCAATAGTAGCATTTTGAAACCGTCAACTTCTTTTTTTGTCACCTGAAATTTAATAAGAGGAAAAAATGTCCTGGAGCTTATCATGTTCTCAAGAAAACAGAAATTATACCGTGAAATTTTTACACCGGAGACTCCTTCCATAAAGGTTAAATAAACATTACCTTACAGAAACCTTCATGATGAGATGTTTTGGTTTGTTAAATAGCACTGTTTTAAAGGTCTGTTTATTACATTTGTAGAATATGAAGTATTGCGTGCAAGGTCCTGTATAAGATGTGACTACAGAAATGACACCGACCAATCAGAACTTGTTTAGCAGCACTGTGGTGTAAGACCATAAAATATCACTATTATTATAAATTATTTTGCAATGCACATTTCTGAGGTTGATTTATATCTAATTTGTTATTAAAAATATATATTTTATTCAATAGCTAGTATTAAATGGAATCTGAATTATTGTATCTTGTACAGTAAATAGTAAAAATATTAAAATGTTATTTACATAATTACTTTTTTCTTTGTTTTATTGTTTAATATTTTTTACCGAGTAAATAAAGTGTTATTGAACTCTGTTGTGTAACAATAACCGATTAGAAAACTAAACAATTACCATAGTGCACAAAACAGGAAAATGTAGTTTGAAGCACAAAACCCAATAAATATTACAAATTATCAAACCAACGTAATGATCTAAATCAAATTAATTATGAATAAATAAAGAATACATCATGTAACTATCTTTGTGATCATTGTAAGTAAAATAATATTAGGAGAAATAAAAATGTTCAAAAAGGGGGGAGGGAAGCCTTTTTTTTTTAGGTTTTACAAAATAAAATGCCAACATTTGAAGGCTTTGCAAAGTAAACATAAATAAAAGTTATTGTTTTGCAGTTGACACATTTTTCAATTTCAAAAGACTTTGTCTTGTTGTTTTAGTTATCTGCAACTTCATGTTCTGGGGTTTCCAGCATTCCAGAACATGAAGAAAACCACCATATTTGCATGTGTGAGGCGGGTTATACCGGTGGTGTGTAAATTTACACTCAGTGCAGTGGCTGAGTTACAACTCAAAACCAATATTAGTGTTACATTGGAATGCGGTTACATTAAAAGCATGATGGTTCAGTTAGCATTCAAGATGTGATCACTTTTTGAGGTATGGTTTCATCTGTGTTGCCCACAAGTGCCTGTAGCCTGCAGGATCACACCACTGATCACAGGGTATTTTTTCTTTACAAACTGCTAAGATCAAGTCATACGTCTATTTTGCTCACACTATTGTAGTAGCGGAACTCTTGAGCATACGGAAGTTGGTCACTACATTTCTTGTGCATTTAGATGACTGAACGAACTGAGCTGAAAGCACATTTGCACACTTTATGTAGTGTACAGATGTCAATTGTTTTACATTTACCATTAAACATTTAAATGGTAAAGGTTTTTACTTTAGGTCTCAGACTGTGCACACATGCACGAACACAATCTTATCGGCAACACGGAACATGAACTCGTTAAACGGATAATTAAGCTAACAAGACAGACATGATACAAATGAATGGGGAAATCAGCAAGTGAATGGCGGTGAACAGAAAACTCAGGTCAGAACCATGGTCTGGGGTATAAAGGCGTAACATATTACGTGAGCCTTGATAATCAGAACACTGGCGCTACTACATGTGCCATATTACAATGGCAAACAAAAAGCTCCAATCAATGACCTTAGCTTCCCCCCCCCATCACATAAAAAAACTCATAATAAAATGCACATAAACAAAGCTATAATTAATTGATTAATATAAATAAAATCTACTATTTTTGACTTCATAAGTAACAGATTATCATATTTATTTATGAATGATAACATAAGTGAATTTACAATAGAATTGGTGGATTAACTTTAACAAAGCTTATTCCTTTATTTATGATTAAAGGTAAACAAAAAACTAACATTTTTCAATAACTTTCCCAACACTGGTTTTGTCTATTTGTTAATATCAATATAGACCATCTCTGCCAGTAAATAATGTCATATAATTGACATTACATTAAACACAGATGTATACAGTATACCATTCCAGTGCACCTATAAACATTTAATACTATACAATCTTTGGCGACAGCATATGTTACTAGTTGATGTAATAAATCTAAATGCAGGGTGACAAAATAAAAGCTTCCACATTTATATTGATAAATGAAAGATAAATCAAATTATTATTTGCAAACATGAAAATTCATTTAATACATTTTTAAATGTTTTAAGAACGACATCCTCTAAACGATGGCCGTCGCTGTCTACACATTGCCATGGCTCGATTTCAATTCAGTTTTATTTGTATAGCGCTTTTTACAATTGACATTGTCACAAAGCAGCTTTACATAGTAAAATTAA
>JBCNYH010000017.1:9298603-9316137 GCA_039654325.1 Tandanus tandanus | reverse complement strand
GTGTGTGTGTGTGTGTGTGTGTGTGTGTGTGTGTGTGTATATATATATATATATATATATATATATATATACACTGTATTTATACACTGTATTTATATTATAATGTTTTTATAACATTATACTGAATAAACCACTGTTGGCTGTTGTTGTCAGTTGTCTGTGTGAGTTTAATCAGAGCCTTTGGATAGAGAGAGCTGATTCTCCCCAGTAGACATCTATCTATCTATATACCTACCTACCTACCTATCAACCTGTCTATCTGTCTGTCTGTCTTTCTATCTATTTATCTATCTATCGATCTATTGATCTATCTATCGATCTATCTATCTAGCTATCCAGCTATCAACAGCAATATTAACATGGATCATATAGCCTTACACAAGTTTCCAGGAGAGACTATAGTGCAGGGCCATCGCAGAGAAGCAACTGGTATCTGATTACAAGCTGAACTGATTAGGCTCGTGTCTGTTTTATGTTCTGTTGTGTCTTCATATCCAACAAATTAATTAGGCCTGATGTTCATTAACTAAGACAAAGCATAATTATCCAGCAAGGTTTTAGACTGACTAGGTAAGATTATATGAACTGTAAATAATTAATTCAACATTATGTTGTTTTGGATAAATATGTAAAAAAAAAATAAAAATAATAATAATGTGTGTATGTTTTCTTCATTGTTGGTAGTTTCCCTAAATTTAGCCACATCCGGTGGGTTTTCCCAGGCCACCCTACACATTAAAATACAGACATATAGTCTAACACCTTTGAGGAAAAATAAAACCCAGTATGACTGTTGAACTAGTACACAAGGACCCAAGAAACGTTACAAGACAATCCTACTAATGCATAGAACGTGGACGAGAGAACCAGAACACAGTGTTTTCTTGTTCATTTATTATGGCCATTAAAGGATTCCACTGACCTCAGCGAGATTGGAACAGGCAGTGATCGTGAACATTTTGAGGCTTTCTTTGGACGCGCTCCACTGCCTGTGCTGTACATTTCAGCTGTGTGGCTTGCTGGGGGAATTCGGAGTTCGTAGCCACTCTGTCTTTCTGCTTCAGTATGCATAAACAGAGTCGTGCTTGGGCTTTGTGTCATGAGTGCACGTTATAAGTAGAACCTCAAACTGTTGATTTCGTGCTCAGAGCAGTAATGTTTAGAATAGAAACCAGAGGCCTGCTGTTTGGGTAAAGCTGGGTTTCTGTTATGCTTTGGCTTGACAGATTGATGTACGCACTCCACATGGACAGCATTATGTGACGGAAAACCAGATTTCTCCAGTATAATAGTATAAATGTGCCATTTCTATAAGAAAGCCTAAGAACGTTGCCCACTTTCAATATGTTATCATTTTCATAGTACTTTTTTTTGCATGTAGTGCTATTTTGATACAAACGCAGCATTTGACAGTTTTATTGTTTCCGTCCTGGAAAGAGCGAGAACAGATGCACAGTACATTATGTGGGTTTAGCTTCAAAGCTCTAGGTCTGACTCAAAGGCTGACAGTAATTGCTTTATTTCGAGTTTCCTCACTGTCAAATTTGATTGCTTTTCTTCCTTCTGATACAATGTGAGCATGGTAAACGGCTACTGTTAAAAAAAATAAAAGCTAAGATGTTTAAACATCATGAATCTTAATTATCAGGTTTGTACTTCTGTGTTTCAGTCTTTGGGATTGAATTGTTTTGTAAATAGATTTTTGTCACTGCTTCATGTTAATTGATCAAAAGCCACATGAGAAGTAAGTGGATTTGGAGAAAGTTGTCAATCGTTATTTTCCAGGGCAAAGAAAAAAGAATTCAGTGTTAGGAAAGTAGGCTAAAATATGCGTTACCAACTGCTGGGTTCTTTTGCTGTGTTTTGTTCGCTGATCTGTGAAAAACCATTCAGATGATTCAAAGCCGAGGTATATGAGAGTGTATTTGGGCATGGTTTGACATTTATGAGAACAGTTTATTACGAGTTTGCTGAATAAGATTAATATGCCGCAGCTCTGTTGAATTCTCAGAGGTTTTCTCTAACGGCAGCTTGAATTGTAGTTCTGCCTTCAAGGCGACTCACAACTCTATACTGAATGCACTTGTTCTGGTACATTATCTTTTCTATACTATCAACACATTTACCTTTTTCAGATGTGCAACAAAACCGAAATAAGTAAACAGATTAGAAACATGTTATTACCTCTTCCATGGAGTTTGTTTTACTTTCATTATGTGTGCTAGTTGGCAGGATTACACAAAAAGTTGTCATCATTCAGATCATTCAGTCAGTCAGATTTCTCCCAGGCATGTGGCTATGTAAAAGGAAGACTCCATTAGATTTTAGAGATGATTTGGATCAAATTCTGTATCCACGATGTATTTTAAATTATTATTTAACATTGTGAGATAAGACAGTTGGTTCATATGGGGGGGATTACTGGGATTGACAAAGGTTTGTGGTGTTTGGGTGCTCTTTTTGAAAATTCGTATAGTGCATATTAATGTGGTGTTGTAATATATAGTTGTTTAACATTTCAAAGGAATCTTCAGTGTCAGTACTTTCTATCTCTCCGTTTTCCACTGCGGGAAAGTCTTCAGAACGGAAAATTTTGCAATTTTTTTTTTTATTTCTTGCAGCTGTGTTTCTTGCTTTTTTTTTTTGGTCTTATTACCTTTTAAAAAAGAAAACTGAGGGAAATGAGAAGACAAGCTGTTGTAGGAACAGCTGTTTGAAAGATGTTACACAACAAAAGCCTGGGACTTTTTCAGCACAGGCAAGTGATTGTCTTAAACTCAGTTCGGCTCTTCAGCTCAAAACATAGCCACTCAAGTTTATCACTTGACATACACTCATGACCGTGGTCTCATGTGACCAATCAGTGATCATCACTGTTTGTTCTGCTTTCTCACCTCTTGATTTTTGGAGATGTTACATTTTAAGTTGTAAATGCAAGTAAATGTTTTCCTTCACGAGAGTCGTATAGTATATTTGGATTCAAACAAGGAGGGTCTCAGCAGTGTGGCTTGTTGAAAAGGTGAGACTTGGCTCGAGAAACATGGCTGTTATGTAACAGCTTAATAACTGATAGAAAAATAATCAACTTTAATGTGGTAATAGTAACCCTCAAACCACTTCACCTCATCACATCATTTTCCTATAACAACATGCCTAGAAGTGTTTTTATTCCTTACGCATGGGTCAGTTGAATACCTTGAATATAAATATTTTGATGTTCCAATTGCTGTTAATGGAAATGATTGTGAAGGTCTATGATTTCTCTGAAGAAATGGTAGAACCCAGATGACATTTGGATGATCAGCTGTATCATTTCCAACTGAGTATTGAGCTAATGACTGGATGTGACACATTGATTACATGATTCCGAGGGTCTGTTCTCTATTCTGGCTTTCAAAGCACTTGAGTCACGATTTTTTTTTTTTTAATTCTAGAGCTTTGGAAATTCTTTCTTAGGATGCAGGTAGTGATGGTTTTCACAAAATATTTCTGTCAATCATTTTATATTCCAGTCACTACCCACACATTACCTGAGCAGTTTTCTCGTGTGCCCTTTGATGTGTGTACTGAGTCGATGGTCACAGAGCTCGAATGAACTCTCACAGGATTCCACGACCTGCAACCAGCATTTGCATGTGTACAGGTTTATGGAAAAAAGGATCTGCATAACAAAGAGGATGGGTCTGTGCTATGGGTATTATTTATATTGTTTCTCTACCCTTTTTTTGTGGGGACTGCAATGTTTGGTTATCCAAAGGACCTTCCATTTTTATTTTCCCTGACAATGCATCTGCACATCGTCAGACTGGCATTTAGAAAACTTGGACTCATGAGGTTCTTACCGCTCTAGGGAAATATGTCAAGCTTTGATTGAGATGACCGAAGTGGCTTCTTCAGCTTTCAGCTGAGCTCTAAAGTCGAAGACAGTTAAAAGTCTTAGGACACCTATAGGTCTCACACTCAGTCATACAACTTGAGCAATTGAAGGCAAAGGTCCTTGCTCAAGGACCCAACAGTGGCAGGTTGGTGGTAATTAGACTTGATCCGCCAACCTTCTGATCAGTACCAAAGAGCATTAACCACTAAGCCACCACTGCTCACAGCCCATGGAGAGTTTGACTTCAATGAGTTTATTTATTTATTTATTTATTTTAATTTAGGAGAACTCATAGGTCTCCATTGGAATCGTTATAAAGTTTGTAGTTTAATTAGATTGCCCCAGCTCTGTCACTGATTGAGATTAATGCTACTGGTGGCTGCTCAAAATAACTGGATGTAGGAAGTAACCGAATCCAGCCTTATTAATTGATCATACTGGGCATCATTTTTGTTGTCTTTTGCATATGAGAATTATGCCTCAGGTGGTTGAATGGCTGTCCAGCATTATTTTGTGTTGAACAACATTATCCGCAGTCCTCATCTGTTGTTGTGTAGGAGAAGGGTCGGGACAAAGAGTCTTTGCATGACTCCTAGTACAGCACCAGCAGTTTAATCACATGACATACTGTATGTGTTTAGTTCAGGTCTGGTGACAGCCGTGACACGTAAATTACAGGTTAAAGAAAGCCTTATCACATGTCATTAGAGCAGAAGGCAAGAGCTGAAACATGAGCCATACTTCAGAAGGAAAACATCTTTCGCTTCGTGCCTTTGTCTGGTCAAGGTATTCTGAAAGAAGCTATGTTCTTTTAACCTTGTTTCAACATGCTCCAAACTTTAACGGACATTGTTTTGGTGTGTTTGGGAGAATTTTTGGCCTGGATTCTGTAGTCTTCCCTGCCTCTCACAAAAGATGACAGAGGTAAGAGGTGGGACTATGATTTGTCCTGGCAGCATCAAATAGCCTCGTGGCATGTGACTGGGTGTCACTTTATACTTTTTCTCACCCTCTTTTGCACGGAATGTGTTAGCTTTTCAACCTCTCTAATATTACAGTATCTGGCTCAGACGAGTACTGGTGTTTTTTCATGTGCCCAGTATTTTTCTTTATTGATTCGTCTCACGTATCATTTGAGTCAAAAGGATTCAAGTTGGACTTGTTTGTTCCATTTCTTAGTGTTTAGCAGTGGTTAGCAACTCTTTTTATGCTTGCCTTTCTGCATTGTTGCAAAGAAAGCCTCGATCTGGGCCCCGGACTGTGTGTCAGTCAAAACTAATAAAAGACAGCAAGGCACTCTTTGTTGCCATGGTGCAGGATTTCGCCTTTCTCTTCACAACAGCAGGGGATCGCCAGTTGGCAGAAAAAAATTGACGTCCATTTTTACTTCTCCATACGAAACAAATTGTGTTGTAGAGTTCTATAGAATGTCTGGCCTGGCCAGAATGAGTGCCGTGAAGCACTAAATGAACAGAATGAGACGGATTTCAGGGGCTGCGCTCAGGCTCTGAGCTGAAGTATTTTCCCTGAGCTGATCCGGCCTGAACTCTGTATGCCAGGGCCCTGGGGAGGCTGGAGGCATTCCGGCCTTCACTTGGAGCAGCCATTGAAACTCCTCGCTAAAGTGTCAGCTCCACAGGCGAATAGATCGAGAGCAGGGCCAGGAATACATAGATGCAAGATGACAACCAGTCTGTTAATTATTTTCAATATGGAGCTGTCGTGTGATCTCTGTGGGTACTGTAGTATCTCACACCTCACAGCAGGGGATCAGATCAAACTTCTTAGATGTGATGGTCGTCGCAGACCATATTTCAGACCCCTGGATCTGAGGATCAAAACTGTAAAAAGCACCCCATTCATTACACTGTAAACATAAAATTTGGTTCAGTTATGTATCGTAGTTTGTTTTTTTTTTGGCAGTGATTCATGTTCCGTCACACTGACTCAAAAATAATTTTTTTATTCATTGTATTTGAAGTAAATTTGTATTGTTTAAATGCTATCCTTTCAAGTTATGACTCAACTTTCTTTTACATGGTTCGAGGTTTTAAAAACAGAAAAGTGGAGAAATTGTAATGCAGAATCGGGATATTCATGGAAACACGATACCTACAGAATCACAATACAAATCGAATCGGCTCCTGGGTATCCTGATGTTGTATAGAGTGGTCCCTGGTGATCCCCAACCCTATTTTTTAAGGTTTGGTTTTCTTATGAAAGCAGCGTGGAATTCAGGTCAGGCCAAGTTTCACATGAGAATAATATTGCAGTGGTTATGCATGATACAAACTGTACTATGTAGCTTTTTAAAGGAATACAAAAGTCTTGAAAGAGCAGCTAGCCCTTGGGGAGAAGGGGTTTGCAGCTTTCGTAAAGGTTTCGGCTTTCGCACTTGTTTCACACTTAGCGCTCTTGCAGGTGTCCCGTCCAAAGAACCGTATTATTGTTTCCTTCTGGTAGCCCGACATGTCTATCACCCCTGGCTACACTTCACTTCTCCCTGGCCTTCCCTTATTTCTGCTCCACCAGCCAGATGAGAGGCACCTTGTTGTGTTTCATCTTCTTTTTCCTTCTCTCTTACGGCCCTAGAACTAACTAATTAGAAATGGCCCCTCTATAGAGAGTGCTCTTTGTTTTCACACGGTCTTGAACCAATTATGTGGGGCTGGATGAGAATTATTATGGAAGGGTAAAAAAATGATCTTATGATTTGACAACAAATAAGAATGTAATTTTTTTTCCATTTTGGGGTAAAGTGTGACAAACTGATTTAGAATATCTGTTGTGACATCTTTATCTTTTGTTACACTTTGATCTGCCTATCAGTGACCAAGAAATCCTTTTCCAATGTCCGCATTCCAGACATAGTCCAAACATGGAGCAGATGCAGCATGAGGTGCCATTTAGAGCCACAAAGACCTTTGCTTGTGTTACAGCTCAAATTCTCCCTTCTCCAGATCTGGATAAAGCAGCTATGGTGACAGGGATGCAAAGCTGTTGCCAGATGGACACAGTAAACGCATACATGTGTGTAGGACTGAGGGTGTGTTGGGCTTGCGTGCATGCTCGTGTGGTTCAATTATGCTCATGCACGGATGTGGTTTTGGTAGAGGACACGGCCTCCTGTGAAAGTTCTCCTCCTCATCAGTTTGCGGTTTCAGCATTCCTGGCTTTGTACAGTGGCTTCTCACTTCATCTGTGTCTGCCTCTCTAACTTGTGGTGTGGAGTGATTCCATTTGACCTCCTCTGTCTCTTCTCCAACATACTTGCAACGTTCACTCTGTTCCCAATTAACTGGGAGTGTTGAGCACAGCCTGAACTCCACACATAGGGCAGTAAAGGAAGCAGTGAAGTTGAGTTAGAGGTAGAAATGTGGCAACTATTCGCAAAGGTCCTTCAGGGGAACCTTCCCATCTCTAAAAAATGGAGATGTCTGCTTGATCTGCTTTGGACAGAAAGATTAGCTGCTCCTTGTGTGCCAGAGTGTTGCCCCATGACTTCAACTTCAGATGAATGAATATCAGCATAAGTGGGCATACAATGAACCAAGATCCCTGGGATCATACAATTGGGCTAAGGTCTCACATAGCTGGTTGCTACGTGAGAGCCATTCTTGAGATCACCGTAGCCATTCCTGTCCTGACTGTCCTGGCAAATCTTGGAGGCGGTCTCTTGCAAACAATTAAAGGGTGGAGGGAATGTGCACTTGCCTAAGAAACGTGAGCATCTGCAATGCAGCTGTCAGATCTACCGGCAGTAACTGCAGTGCATACACGACACTCACCATTTTGTTTACATTTTTACCTCCAAGGAAATCTATGGTTATATTCAATAAGTTATGTATGCCTCATAGATGCCTTCATGCTTAACCCATGGTGATTTTTACACATTTTTACACGTACACTGAACACTTACTGGATAATGCCAGTTGACCCAAGGAAGGCAAAAGATCGTCAACCATTGGCTGCCGTGAAATAATTCTAGCTATATGCGATTGAGGCATTAGTTCTGTCAAAGTTCTAACTTGCCAGGCATTAATGAAACAGCACCCCCCCTACACACACACACACACACACACACACACACACACACACACACACACACACACATACACACACCCCACCTGTCAAGCAGGGCTTCATGATTTCCCCATAATTTTCAGATTTTTCCTCCCTATTTTTTTGTTGTAGCCAATTACCATAGATCAAATAGGGCTTCTCTGTCACATGACAGCTACCAACCAGGGAAGATAAAGACAAGCATGTGCTTCCTGCAAGGCATGTGATGTGAGACAACTGCATTTTTCTCGAACTATTTTGCATACAGTGTCAGTGTAATAGACTAGGAGTAAAGCAATATACGCCCATTCGTATACATAAGTTTCCAGGTGCTCATTGGCTAGTCTTGCCTGTAAGTGTCAGGGAAGAGAACGTATGCCATCTTTTCCTCCCTGAGAATCCAATTAGCTCTCATGGGCTCCCATCCATGAATGGCTGTATGCATAACGTGGAGCTGCGTGTTTATTATTGACTTGCAGAATCAGCCAATGAAAATGTGTTTTATTGTGTGGCCAGTTGCAACATTATATTCTATTGGCTAACTTCGTTTGGAACAATGATATGGAGAATAATCTAGACTGCAACACCGCCTGTTTCTCATGGGTAATTGCTTCAATTTCCGGTCATGGGGAAAAAAAGGGGGTGCTTGGTTTGTTTTGTGGATTCGGTTATTTCTGTTTTGAAATAGTTGGTTCTTGTGGCGTTCTTGGCTGTGAAAACTCTGAAGACAGTCTCCAAAGAAATCTCTTTTCACCGGTAAGTGTTTTGTATTCCTTGTAAAACCATAGTCATGCTGATATTATTGGATGATAGCATAGCATTCCAAGCACACGAACTTAATACTATAGACTACAGCTGGCTTAAGGAAGTACAGACTGATCTGCACAACACATAGTGTAGGGAGAAGCGAGCCAGGCTCTGCACTGACAAAATTCTACAAGAGCTAGTAGAGCAGAAGAAGCTGTCTGAAGATTTGGGTCATTTTAAAAGATACTACCATGATTGTGCTAGTAGCATGTGGTGCATATTAAGAGTATTTAAGTTGAATGATGTTTCCTTGTATATAAATCTTTACTCAAGAGTTCGATTAGGAGCAACTTATTGTTCATGTTTACAAATACAGAATAATTATATTTTTGGACACTTGAATTCTGACATAAATTCATTCATGGTATTTGGGGTATAACATATACTCGCGAGAAAAGAAAAAAACAAAACCCAAATGCCAACCTAATGACCATATTTTTTTGAGCATGTTAGGGGAAAAGCAGCATTTTTTCTTTTAGACCTTAATAGACAGAATATCTGATCCATCATGTCTTTCTGTGTTTTATTCCCCTTCCAATTACAACAGAAAACAGCAATTGACATCTATTTTCCATGCTACCTTTGCCATTAATTCATTCCTTTGGGACGTAATGGTGTGCACCTAAGCAAAACGTGAAATCGTCTGCATTTTGTTTTATTGATTTTTGCATGTCCATCACACTGCTGCCACGTTAATGATTTTAACATGGTTGACATTCAAATTTACAAATGTTCTTTCTGCAAATGTGCATTTTATTTCCATGGTTTCCATGGTAACAGCCCTTACTCATTCTTGTCATGTAGAAATGCAAGTGTTTGTGGCCTCCCTGCTTCTCCTCTTCCTCCGGGGCCCTTGCGAGCTCTTCTCTGCTTCTGCTCACACACAACAAACATTCATTTTACGTGGCTCGTCTGCCAGCTGAGGTGCCTGTCTTTGTCTAGTCAACCCAATTGAATGATGTATCAATTTTCGTTTGTTTGCTTCCATTGCTCCTACAGTACTGTAGAGTGAGTGTTCTTTGCCTGAGTGGAATTATGCGTTCAGCTCCATGCTGAGGTGGCCTCAGTATGGCCCGCTGTGGATCAGTGGGGTAGACAGGATGTTTGAACAGGATACTGCAGGTTTTAATGTAAACTCAACAATGAGCTGAATCTTTTAATAAACACACAGGACTGTTTAGCCATGTCCAAGGAACAGCTGGTCTCGCTGTGTAGGCTTTATGTTTATGCAAGCCAGGAGCTCAACATCTGTACTGTGCAGTCACAACTGGTGCACATATTGAAACAAAGAATGTACAAATGATACTAAAATTCAACGTTAATAAATGTAAAAAAAAAAAAATCCATCTAGCTCACTGAAAGGTTTTGAGATTTGTCTGTGGGTTAGGATGCCTTGAGACAAGGCTGGCAGAAATGACAAGTATTACCCTGTACACCTTTCTTGCAGTATATATTTATGTATTTATACCTGTATAACAGGGACCAACTCTGGTAATTTAATGAGATTTAAAAATGATACATATAAAAGAATATTATTATAACTATGGGTCTTTGTCTTTTTTAGGCACTGCTGTCAAACTATATATATGTGTGTGTATGTATGTATGTATGTATGTATGTATGTATGTATGTATATATATATATATATATATATATATATATATATATATATATATATATATGCCAAATGGCCCACCACTACCTTGAGGTTCTCAGTAAAATCTCCAAGAGATTTCAGAAAATAATTTTCTGTAATGCAGACCTTATTTGGTACAAGTTCAACCTTTAACAATTTAAACACTGCGAAAACCGCAAAATCATTTAGGTTGCTTGCTGCATTTTCTTTCCTTTATTTTAGCATCTCTTTATCTTTCCTTGTTTTGTCTTGTGATGGCAGAACATAGAATCTAAGCTGCTT
The DNA here is from genome assembly GCA_039654325.1 of Tandanus tandanus. Classification (NCBI taxonomy): domain Eukaryota; kingdom Metazoa; phylum Chordata; class Actinopteri; order Siluriformes; family Plotosidae; genus Tandanus; species Tandanus tandanus. The sequence goes on along the minus strand of JBCNYH010000017.1, from coordinate 9,305,473 downwards.
GATATGCTCAGTGCAGCACAATTATCAATAGATTAAACTATTTAAAAGGTCAGCTTGTCATGCTCAGATGTCGTTAGTAAAATTAAAAAAAAAATTAAATGCCTTTTGCCTTCATTACAGTGGATAATCACCAAAACATTGTTTCAACAAACTTAAGCAACATCACAACATTAAAATAAATAAATAAATAAATAAATAAATAAATAAAATTTCCACAGAAGTCAACATTAAATTCACTGTTTAGTTTTGTTTATCTCCTTTGGCCTTTATAACAGCTGGCATAAAACACCTGTAACTGTTTTGACATATTTTCCTGCAGCTTCTCTGTTTTCTAACTTTTCCCAAAGTCTTTCTCTGAAGGAAACTTTTTGTGGTATTAGTTCATAAGTCAATTGAATCCCATATTTGTTCAAGTGGATTCAAATCTGGAATCTTGCCCTTTCTGTTATTTTCAACATTCCATTGCTGTTTCTTGTTTAATAATCTTTACACAAATAAGATTTATGTTGGGATTCGTGTGCTCCTGATATTACAGGTGGTGCAAGAAATGTATTAAGCGTTGTACTTTGACTGTGTTTATATCACATGAAGCATGGGGCTTCTTTTCGAATTTTTTATTGATACGTTTCATATCAAGTATGTCTGACCAAATCAGACTGATCCGTTTCTTCCCTTTGAGAAGAGATAAGCCCTTAATGGGTCCTTTTTTGATTGGTGAAAAATTTTCTGTCCATAACCAATTCTTTGTAGCTGTAATTACTTTGAAACCAAAGCATGAGCTCGGAGCACATACTACACTACTGGCTGTCTGAACCGTTTTCTGAGATGGGATATTGAGTACTTCTACTATTCTTTGCTGTATGCTGTAGGATGTCTTAGAGGGTTAAATGACCTGTCTCTTTAGGGTGTCCTATATGTAAATAGTAGGGAAAATGGGGAATGCACTAAGGTTTTGATGTGTGGATTCCAAAAAAGAGCCAGTGTAGATTTGGGTGTCCATTCCATTTTCAGATTTCCACAGCAGCATTATGAGAGGGATTCTACAACTGTATGAAAATGGCAAAATAGCATTTTTCTTTTGTAAAAGGGCAATCTCAGTTCACTTGTTTTTCTGCCAGTCGCAGATCACTTGTCACAGCAATGTGACAGATTTATTCTCCTCACAACACTTGACACTTCTGAATAGATACTTCCAGCATGTGTAAAATCTCGCCTTTGTAGAAATGCCCCACGGTGCCAAACAAATGGGTGGCGCAGAGAGCAGACTGGCTGACTACTGCATGGGAATGTTGTGTTTATGCGTGTACCATGTCATCAGTTTACTTTTATTAGGTGATTCAATAAAGTGACATGGAATACAACCCATGGGTACATGCTTGCCTGTGTCCTCTGGGAAATGTACTGCCACAGTTCAGTAGAAAGGAGAAAAAAACCCCCACAACTTTCCACTGGTTTCATTTCAGCTCGACTGTTATTTTGCTGTGCTTTTTTGGAAGAGAACAAAGGAAAGAAATTTTAGCTGTATGTGTCAGTTTAGTTCAATAAAAACCTTTAAGTATGGTTTATGTTAATTGGTTTAAAGAGTTTATTCATTCATCTTTATTAACCCCATTATTCTGGTCAGGGAACACTGGCATGAGGCAGGATGGTATGCCAGCCTATCACAAGGCACCATGCAGACAGGGCACCATCTCTCGCTTAATCACAGCCCGACACGCTTTAGACAAATCAAGCCAGCTACCACCTTTCTTTTGAGAGAAAACCAGACTGAACATGAACATGATTTTAGGATTGAACCTGGAGGTCAGTGATCGCAAAACTGCATTCAATACTTTAATACTGTGCTGCCCTAAATATTATTTTAGCTACGTGTTCTTCATTTTTGCTAGATGGAACATGCCTATGTCGTCATATATGGTGTAAGAAAGTCTGTCCTAGGCGTGACTCTCTGGGAAGGGCATTACCGCAACGTTCCTCAAAGATTCTTTGACCAGTATTTGAAAATTCTTTGCTTGGAACTTCTTCTGAATGGAACAAAACCCTTTGTTGTTAAGGATCTGGATGCCACCTTATAGGGTTTCTCTATAGGGACTAACCAAACAACTCTTAAGAGATGGATCCTTTTTAAATGTACACTGAGAGTTAGCACTTTTACAAGCGCAGTAATAAAACACCATCATAATTCTACGGTTATCAGATTATTTGAGTGGTCATGTAAACCAGATTGAAGCTGCTGTATAATTTCTTTAGATTGGAAGTCTTGTTAATATACCTGTTAATATAGCTGTACCTTTGTTTGTAGATACAGTTAAGCAGCTGCTGATTTGTAATTGTGAGCTCATCCATATTCCGTATTGAGATTGTGTAGAGTAGGTACAAGACTGGCCTTTAGTGTTTATTTACATGTGTCCCTAGTCTTTAGGAGAGAATATCATATAGTTTGGCTCATTAAACAGACAGGAATAGGATTGTTCCTGGTATCTGGACCATCATGAAAGATGGCTCAGTGTTATCTCCACTCTTCAGATCTCTGGCTGTCACTGGGCAGTGTATGCTGTCAACAGGATCTAACAGAAGGGCATTAAAACAGGTCACCAAATCACCCTCTTCAAAAAGGAGAGAGGAACTCAAGCTGTTATGTAAATGGCTTTCATTATGTCTGGTTTAATGTTTGGTGGAATATTTGGTGGTTTTAGCACTTGTAAAGAGTGATTGTAACCTGTCTGAGATTAAAGGAAATGAGCCGTTCTCTTCACAATGGCATGAGAAAAGCAATGGCCTATTACCATATTCAATAGCATATTGCCATTTTCAGCTCCTAATAGAACAAACCCTGCATTCTACCATAAAATATACAACAGTGCATGTAATACTCATGAAATATGCAGCAAGCAGGGAAGGTGATGGTCAGGTCTTGGGCTGACTTTAGTATGAACTGGATCACATTCTGGTTGGCTGTCCTTCTCTCCTCTCGGTTGCATTTATATTAATAGAACAATAAGATGCGGAGCTTGAAGATCTATGTAATTTGGGCTGAAGCCATATTAAGATTGCACGAACCCGGTCATGAATATTGCATGAAGGTAAGCAGGGGGCAACGTAATCTGCTCATTTTAGTTGGGAAGGGAGGGTGGAAGGAGGTGGATTTATTTACTCTTGGGAGCTTGGAGGCCCTTGTTCCTGATCTTATGAGCTTTACCTTTCAGAGCTTTAGATCGCTGTTCTGAGTTTACTCTGCAGTGTTATCGCCAAGCGATACTTTCACAGCTACAGATTTATCTCCTCATAGCCAAGTTTAACGGCTTCAGTAAATCGGGCTCAGCGGAGTCACACTCATGGGGCTCTGTGCTTGAAAAGCCCACCTCGGAATGGAAGGGGATGCTAGGCTGTCCATCTGTAAATATTCTGGAGGTTTTTAATAGCCGTCTGCTTCCTCAAACAACCAGTTAAGGAGGGTACAGAGAGTCCTGGGAGAGGCTGATCATAGCCAATGGGTTCCTTCTCAGCGGTGTAGCTGGGATCTAATATCCTATTATTTTTCTCTAATGGTACATGTCCTCTCGTGAATTTTGTTGCTGTGTGCCACTATCTCTGTTTGCAGCTGGTGGCGTGTCTATGACATTCCTAATTGCCTGGTTAATTCTGTTCATAGTATCAAGCCACATTGAACAAGTTTTTAGGGAAATAAAGATTTTCAGTGGTATTTTAACGCTAACATTAATGTACAATTATACTGTAGACATGAAACTACCTAGCTTGTGCATCATCTAGTAGCAAGCATTAGCCAGTTTAAACGTAGTAATAATGCTAATCTATTGTATTTAATGACCCGATGAGACGGAGGCGCTTTGTAATATGATTAGAAGGTGTGTTCGTGGAATAAATGTAGCGCTATTGGCTAATCATAAGTGTGGTAAATGGGAAAAGTCTTACTGTCACATGATAAGCCACAAGCTTTTTGCACTGCATTTATCCAGCAGAGTAGTAACATCATTGCATAACAGACAATTGCACAGTTTTCTCAAAACGCACAACACAACTTGAGAATTTCAAGAGAACTTTGGATATCAGTCTGCTCAAACTGCAATAAACCATTGAGGGATAAAGTATAGCGAAATCTCGGTGTGATTATAAGAGCAAAATGGTTAGCATGGGTGCCGTTTTTAAGCCACGGTTTAGTGAAGAACCTGGACCTGGTGTATTCTGTACCTTTTTTTGTAAATCGTTACCCTAAGTAGCTGCATAGCTCATCCTTATGGAGGCTGACATAGAGCAGAAAGAACCCATTCATTTTTGGTTTCGGAGCCTCCAGACTTGCCAAAATGGCCTCGTGGGTCCTGCAGAGCTCTTTATGTGGTTATGTACCGTCATTGGATTGCCAATAAAGTACGTAGCATCTGGATTTTATGAAACCTTCATCTAGGCCTGACTCAAAGCAGCTGCCTAGTCTCTTTCCAGTCCATGTTATGCTACTGTGTGTGGCGTCTGTTTCACTGAGAACTCTCCTTTAATAGTGCGTATTGGATGAGGCAGATAGCCTCTCTCTGCGGAGTCCTACTGGTAAACAACAGCTGAGCTGCCTCTAATACAGTCCACTGCACTGAAATCACTCAAGTACCCAGCCAATAATCTCTGATTGTTTTGTCGATGAACGCACACTGAACTTCCTCTGAGTGGGAAGGTGTGTACGCAAACCCTGATCAGGGTGTTGGGGTCAACTGACCAAGCGTGATCCAACATGGTTGTGAGCATTACTTTATATGAAGTGCGGTTGACCTTTCATGGTCTTGCAGTCTCTCTCTCTCTCTATCTCTCTCTGTCTCTGTATGTGTGGGTGTGTGTGTTGATGGGTGGATGCGTGTGTGAGGTCCATCTCCGGATATAGGCACCATTCCCAATCTGCGTCCAAACCGCTGTGAGGAATCATTGCGTAAATGTTTCTCTTGGACTGTTCGGTAGGAAACACTCGGACAGCGGGTGAAAATAACAGCAGGCTCAGTGTCCCTACTGCAGTCAAAAGTCAAGAATGACACTTATGCACAACGATGAAGTGCAACTAGCTGTGTCTGGAAGTTTTCCCTTTTACTTCAAAAAATAAGGTCATCCAGACATACCGAGAAGCAGGAGCAGTATATGAAGGACACTCTTGGCATTTTGTTTATAAAGGGATTAAACATGTGTAGTACACTCTGCTGAGCTTGTCTCTGTGAAAAATCCATGCCAGAGCAGCTGGAGTGGAATTAAAGTCATAAAACATTCTCTGTTCTTGGAGCCCAGGTGATATGATATCATCTCTTAGAGTGAGGGGTAAGAAAACATAGAAAATGAGAAATCTGCACCCATCATATGCATAATAAGCAGTGATCTTGTCAATGGATTGCGAATGGTGATTAAGTAGAGGCAATCACATTAGCCGTGGCACTTGGCACTTCTCCTGTCTTTGGAATAATGGAGAATGATGAAGTCGGCTTTCATGAACTGCATTGATGAATCCGAGCTAACGATCTCCAGAGCGCAGTACAAAAATCATAGATCTCGGCAAACCACATTTCTTGTACTGTTTCTCATCCTGGACTGCAGACTTGGCTTTGGTCCAACTTCCCAGCCAGTGCGGGATCACCTTTCAGACTTTATTTTATAGGTTTTCCTTTAAATTCAATAGCTCTGCTCCGTTTAGCGGCCAAGAGTTGGACAGTTACTGTGCAGCTTTTTGCATTTCATGACTGCTTTTGTAACTTGCTTGTAAATCATTTGGATTCGTGGTCACATGTACAGTCTGTCATAAATGTAATGATTTGTAGAGGCTTTTACGCCAATCATTACAGATTTGTGTCACTGTCCACTCAACGTATAAGATCATGAGGGCTATAGCATGGTAGTACATTTGAATAAGTCTGATTTATATTTCAGTTAATTTAAAGGTCAGTATACAGAAGGCATAGAGAGCCAAACTAAATGTTTCTGCACAAAAAAAAAAAAGAATTATTTGGTACCTTTTATGAATACAAAGGGAAAAATACAGTACATAATGAGCAATAGTTTGAGCATAATTATGAGGTGCAATTTCTGGGTTTGTTCCTGGAGCAATCAAATGTGTGTAGTGTGATATCATGCTATGAACATGAAGACCTGTGTCACACACCTTTTGTGGCACTGACGTGCACATTTGCAGTTTGAACAGTGAACAAGCATTGTTTGCACAGTGAATCATTAGCATTGTTGCACAGATGCCACTCAAAACACTTCCCCAGGCTGACTGAAGCATTTCAAGGGTCTCCACTGCCAATATCCCAAGTCTGACACAGAATTTGTTTGCTCTTTGGTCCATCATAAAATTGCACACACTTGTGTGGCAGTGTCCCAAAAATGTTGTGTAACACAGGCCCCAGAGTTCCCACACTTCCTTGGTTAGCAAAAGGAACACTCCTGGAACTGATTGTACCTCGAATCTAAGAATTTTTTGTATAGCAAAGATATTTGACTAAAATATTTAGAATACTGGAGTTGCACTGCTACAGTTTTTTTTTTTTCCAGCGAAAGTAACATGCTTTGTAAAGTAATACTAATATTTTTAGGAATGGGTTCTGTCTGTCCATCCATCTGTCCGTCCGTCACACTTTAGTTTCCGGACATTTACTTGCTGTGCGCTAAAGCTGGGGCTTTCAACCTTTTTTGGTGGTGATCTGAATCACAATCCACTCACTTACTGTCATTTGCCAAACTGTTTGCTAACCTATTAGGTAGAAATGTGAATCTAACAACAACTCACGATTCAATTTGATTCCGATTTTTGGGGTGACGATTCAATTCAGAATCGATTCTCGATTCAAACCGATGTTTGATTCATAACCATTACAAACAAAGGGAGCC
>JBCNYH010000017.1:9277442-9289886 GCA_039654325.1 Tandanus tandanus | reverse complement strand
TCTCTCTCTCTCTCTCTCTCTCTCTCTCTCTCTCTCTCTCTCTCTCTCTCTCTCTCTCTCTCTCTCATACACACATACACATAATTATTTTTATCTTTGGGAGGACCTACAATTACAATCATTACAGTAGCTTATTATTATGATGCTTATACCTAAATATAACCTTAACCCCATTAACCAAAATGAAATATTATTTATTTATTTATGTGTTTTAAATAAAAGCTGTTTGTAGTATTTTTTTTGTAAAGATTTTTCACAGCTACTACGTTAACCTGTTACCCACAGGACAATCTCAGGTGATTAAGAAAACAAGAAAATGAAAGCCTCAAGTGGCATGAAAGAATTCACCAAGGTCTTAAATATTGTCATGGTTTACTTCATATTTCATACTGCAACAGAAATACGACTTTGCTTTTTGGAAGGATGTATCTGGGTAATAACAGTGTGTTTTATGGAACTGTCTAATTCCCAGCCATTGATTCTGACAGATACTAAAAACGCTGTTTGATTTAAGTAGCATCACACATGAGGATTGTTTTTGTGCTGAAAATAATGATAGTTGTGATTATCTGGGGTGACAAACAAAGTATGGTTATGATGCCAGTAGCTAACAAAAGTGTGTGCAAGCAGTACTGCTGGATTGATAATGGAGATTGTATATCAAATAATTTCTCACAAATTAGCACATGGTTTTTGTCTAAACAGTGTCCTCCACAATTACTGGCACTTCTTATGAAGATTAATAAAAAGGGCTAGAAAAAATGTCACACTTTTTGGTATGCGTGTTCTCTTAACTTTCCCACGTTGAAGGGAATTTGGCCTCTGTGTCACCTTATATCTGCAGGAAGTCATGGATAACAACTCAGAAGTTTGTACACACTCCAATCAAATCAAAAGGTTACAGTTTTGATGGGAAACATGCTTCAGTTACATTGTTCCTATATACTGCCTATAAGTGTTGCACATTGATTTTTGTTAAAAATAATAATTTCTTGACGAGGGGTTTGCTTTTCTATTGAGTAAATGTATTTCAATTACAGGCTGGATTTTTCTCATTTTTTTCGGTGGGAGGTGAGGAACAGGATCTCATCATGCCTGTGTAAAAAGAATATTGCCCTAACTATGTAAACAATGTATAAACAATCAGCATAAATACATTTAACAGTTACTCCATGAAATCGAGTCATATGTGACCTGATACGTATGTAGGATTGACACATGACCAAAATTGATTGACACTTATGTGCTTATAGTGCTGAGTCTGTTATTAGCTATTTATGATGAGATTGATGAGAGTGCAATATCTGTTTTATTATATTTACATAGATTGTGGGAAATATTGTATTTTTATTATTCAAATTTAAAAATTGTACAAGATTATTTTCACTTTGCAGGCTTATCACTTAAATAAACCCAAACCAACTGGCAACCTGACAGCCAGAGCCAACATTAACAGTTTCGTTGGTGAAAAGTTAAATAAGAATAATTTTTGAAAATTAAAAAAAAAAAAAAAAAAGTTCTTACAATCAAATACTTTCATTCCAAATTTTGTTTTTTAGTATTAAATATCACTAACTATGGAAACTGAACTGTTATAACTATTTGAGGAATATGTTCTCATAACCTTGTCAACAGAGTCTAGTCAGTGACTATAATAACATTTATACATCGTCACTATAACTATGTAAGCAGAATCAAAACAATCACAATATCTGCATAAATGTATTACAGCTGTTAATACACAACCAAGGTATTGACATAACTATATAAAAGGACTTTTGTCTTAACTCCATAGATATTATGACCTTCCAGCATTATAAGCAGATTATAAGCATGAATGTGTAAAGTATAAATAATTCATCACTAATTAATTAATTACATATGCACAACGTTTAACACTTTATGTAGATTTACAGTTTGCCAGAGAATATTTTATAGTGAGAACCTAAACCCTGGTACCATCCAAAAATGTGCATCAATAGGGCTAGAATCTTGTCCAACAGGAAAATCATTAGGCAGATAAAAAAATCTAGATACAGGTCTCTAGCTACGAAAAAGCACTGAGATGGAAATGAAGCAAGTCTAAATGAATAGGAGCCAAATATCGACAAGGACCATAATCGCTCTCTCAACTTAAGCCTGTGAAAGTTCACATTCTTTGCTTTCTTGTGAAGAATTGATAAGCACGCTAGCCCAGGGTGAGAGAAAATGCCTGGAGCTTTCAAATGCACCATTTATCAAAGCATGAGTATTTTTTTAGTAATATTTAACAAAAAACTAACAAGCAAACTGCTCATCGGCAGGCGGATGAATATGGGGGAAAGGTCACCTTGACTTCTAAACCAGATTCTTCCATCATATCTGTTTGGTCTTCTTGATCTCAGACAGTGTGAATGAAATCAGAAAAGTGCACTTGTTGATGAGAATAGAAATCAGATATAAAAAGCCAGCGAACTTACAAGCATTAGCTAAAACGTTCAAGATTCCTATTAGAGGAAGGAGTTGGATCAGTAAATTTATGCTACTGCATTTCTTATTTCCAAATAAGTTTAATAATAAACTAAGCGTTTCTTTCAGTTTGGTTGCTTTAGCTCCACATCATGTATCATGTTGGTAAAGTCAAGGCTCCTCTTGACATCTTGCCTTAGTGTTGTGTTAAATTGAATATGCCAATACCAGCAGGTATCTAAACTAGACTTGGATAGTTTCTTGTACCAAATCTGTGACAACATGCGTTTCAGTATTTTTACAGTGGTGAAAGGCATCATTAAACCACCTTGCGTCATACAGCACAAAGTATTACATAGAGCAACATATCAGTTTCAGAGTCTTGACTGACAGGTTAAGGGATAAATAACAGCCCTGTTATTAAGTGTGTTGTGAATAATACTGTAACCTGTAATTACAGTATTCATTGCAGGGATTGTCAGAATCCCCAGGGTGTATGCATCTACCAGCTTATTCATTAATTACCAAATGTGCTTGTAGAATAGGAGGCACTGGAGGTAATTTCACCAGCAGACATGCATGTGGCTTCACTAAGTTGACAAAAAAAAAAATCAAAAAACAGGAAAGTCTCTTGTCCACGTGTGATAATTATGGAACAGTAGAAGTAGGATTCGGAATCGATACAAATGGCTTTGGGTAATTGGCAACAGGCAGGGAGACTGTAACTAAATGCACTCATTGGTTGTTTAGTTTAGTTGTGGTACTGCTAACAATTTAAAACCATTTTCCATTTATTTTTATTTGACCAAACCACCACAGCCATTTATATTTCATTGAAGCAACAAATGACAATTATTGAGTTTAGTAAATTCCCTCAACCAATCCTCTTGCCCTGTGTTTGCTTGATGTCCCCAGAAATCTCATCTCACAATTATTTGTTTAATTTGTTTGTAATTATTGTTTGTCATGCCCAGTTTCATATTCAGTTATTAGTACTGAAATATTTTAAAGCAGAAATAGTATGGTCAGATTTGTTAATTATACTGATAGTTTGGCTGCTTCATGGCAGAACTAGCGATCATCTTTGGTTTAGTAAATACTACACAGGAAAAGCATGTTCTAATTTGTTTGCTATCTGGGGATTCAAAAGCATTATTCCAAGTGGATAATGCTTGAATCCAAACAAAGGGACATGCATGGTTTGTCACTGTCACATGGAGCAAGCGGCACACTTAGTCTGTGTAGTATATACTAAAATAGCTTTACAAAGCTGGGTTTACTTTTGTTTCTGTGTAGTGTGTATTAAACTCTGAGTAGGATGTAGATGAATGCTGTTAGCTACACATTGTTTAACTATGCTCAAAGCACTCTGCTAACCTGCCCTGCCTCTGTCATGGATAAAATATGTAAATATAAACTATAAAAATCTCATTTTAGATTGGTTTTCTTTGTTTCTATGTAGAATATACTAAAACTCTTAAAGAAAACTCTATACGGAACAAAATTAGCCATGCTGTCCGGATGGGAGGGATGACATGCCTTCTCTCCCCAGTCAGTTACAGCGCTAGTAGCCAACAGCAGGCATTTATACGCTCGTGTATAGGGAGAAAATTAGATAGTGCTCTCCTCCAGATGTGCTCCACTGCACCTAAGCAGAAGATGTACATAGTTGGCGTCATGTCTTAGAAGAAACAAGGTTTGACCTTAACTCTCCCGGGTGGGCAGCTGCTGTATGATATCTTGGGTAGAACTGACTACTGGGTGGGATTTGTTAAATGGTTTAATTGGGGGCAAAATAGGAAGAAGAAAAATCCCCTTGTTCTTGGCGAGGTAAATCTTGACCTAACTGGAGAAAAGAAAGACGACTTTAAACACAGATTTCCGTGCATATCTGTCCTTGGCAGGGTCATGCAATTCATGCTCATTGGGTTGAATTTCTTGTTTAACCAAAGAATTTGTTAACCATGTAAATGACAAATCAGGAATTTCCTCTAGCCGCACCTGCAATAATTTACATTAATAGTCACAGCACTTCCACAAGATACACAATGTAAGCTACATCAGTGACTTTATAGTCAAAATGCAAATTAGTTTTTTGCCATCCTCTGGATACACTCGCTCACTAAGATAAAAGGGCATTATGTCTTTCTTCAATAAACAAGAGATTGCTTTGGAACATTTCTGTTGACATTCTGTTTCTGCTTCACACTGATGATAGTGAGTGATTGTTGCAGCTCGCGCTGATGTCTGCCTCTGCATCATTGGAGATGGAAGTGTGAGTGAATGTGTTACGGGGATTAGAGGTGCTAAACGGAGGAGCTGGATTCAGAAATACAGAGGCTGCAGATGAAAGTATAGGGGAGAAAGATGAAAGCATATGCCTCCATGTTTAGCTGCAGGTGAATGAGCGGCTCGGAAAATTGCCTTCTGTCTGAAGTGTGACTCCGCTACTTCAGACAGACTGTTGAAAGATCAGGAAAATGTGTCGTCAAGTGCCTTGCCTGTCTACTAGGAAAGGCAGTAGGCATATTTGACATGTTCCTTTTTGACTAGCATTTAGCTGTTCTTAAATTTTACCCATGACTGCAGGCTTATAATTCATGAGTGCTATATATGGAAGTTTGAATGTTAAGCAGTTCAATTTAATTAGGCTTATATAGAGATATTTAAGTAGGGGTGTTTAACACAGCTTAATTGGCCTGTTTTTGTTATTCAGTATATATAATATACTGAAGAGTGCCAACAGGGGCTCAATGGCTGCTTTTTTGCCAAAACAGTTCCCAGGCTATTTTGAAACCAGTGCCTAATTTTGAACCAGTTCTTCATGTTTCAGCTGCCACAGAACCGGTTTTTGGTCAGGAAAGCAGGTTCTGTCATGGCACCACCTCTTCGCTGGTCTGGAATCAAGACCCGTTTATGTCAGGAGTTGGGTCCAGGATTAACAAGACCACTAAAAACTTGTGCCACTTTTAGAAACCAGAGCTAGTGTAGCGTCTTTTGGTAGTGTAGAAAAAACAGAGTTTCAATATAGACTTGAGATTAAATAAAAAAAATAAAAAAAGAGAAATCCACACTAAATAATATGTCAAGGGCTAACAACTGATTTACGTTGATCTAAAAGGAGAAAATAAGAGCACAACTAAAAGAGAATGCTTGACGTTAACACAGTCATGAGGCCACTCTGGGACAGTGACCCCACCATCAACAAAATTGAGTGAACGAATGAGTGCAGGGGCAACAGTATCCAAACATTGTTGGTTACCAAAGCTCTCTATGTCCACCAACCCCGTAGATCTGCATTTTTAATTAAGCAAAAAGTTATTAACCAAAGGCTACATTAAACACAGGTTTTCAGTCTAGTCTTCTACTTCTACTGTTGCTTTGCTTACTCATCTCTAGGAGGATTTTAGCTTAAAAGCATGCTTAGATCTTGGCTCAAAATCTATTATCTGTAAACCACTTATTATATGGTGGCTTTTACCAAGAAAACTGCACACGTAATCTTGAAAGTAAAAAAAGATCTTTTTGCAAAGAAAGGGCAAAATTTGTTCTGCGGTTGTACTTTGAATGGCCACTTTCTAAAGTTATTCTTTTTGAAGCCTTGCTTGAAAGGGAATCTCTTTAAGGGCTTTGTCCAGGTAGACAAAAAGCTGAAGAACAGTCTTGAAGTGCAAGATTTGATGACCCCTAGTGCTGTGGGTAAACATGAGCACTCATTGTCTCTAGCGCACCTTCCTGTTGGTTTGAACTTGAATGTGACTGTGAATGTGGCCTCCATTAACAGTTTGTTTAAGCTCTGTGAAAGAGATGAAAGAGATTTGATGTTATTGCATTTCATAGACAGTGGCTGCTAAAAGTCTGAGTCACTGATTCAACCACAAAGTAGAAAAGCATTTGACCGGGACTGAATAGAATCATCTGCCTTCAATAATGCGGATGAATAATGTATGGGGACCAGGGCTGACACTGCATGTAAATCATCCCTCATGCCTCAGATCGTCTTCCCTCTTTCTAGATGTTTAAATGTCATGATGTTGATTGTGTTGACACAGCTCAGCGAGGATGGTCAGAACCAGGGCAGTGTTTGTATAGTTTGTGTAGGTATGGTATAGTTGTACCCTTTTAGCAGTGAGTTCTAAAAGACTGGTGTGTTTATTGTTTTTTATTTTTTTTATCTTAATGTTGCAGCACAGACCTGGTGATAATTTGATTGAGCTTGCTTTCTGAACCACATGGCTGTGTACGACATCAGAATACTGAGCGCTGCTCTCCTTGTCTTTCACACACTCACTTTTTTTTATGACTGTCACTCTTCTCTGCTCATTCCCTGATACACCATTTAAAATCCAATTTGGGTTCAATCGCCATACACTTGCCACTGTCCTACACAAAGGAGGAGCCAAATGACTGTGAGAGTGGCATTGGGAGAACTGCTGTTCAATGTTAATGAGCTATAATTTCTGCTGCTTTTTTGTGCAGCGTCGGTATTATTACAAGATTAACAGCGAGCGTCTGCTGTTCTTGGTTCATTCCTTCTGCATGGGGAATTTATGGCTTCAGTATTAGAGCAGAATGCCCTGGTGTAGTGTATGCTGGGAACATTTTTGTTTCCTAACCCAAGCATGCTTTTATGGACCATGGAATCGCACCAAACATCCTGAATCCTTCACCATCAGCCAAGCTAAAATGAGATCCAGGGTGACTCACTGACTGACGCACCATGGAAGATAATGGTAGGTTTGGAATAAATATAGACAAGGATAACTTGTGGTTAAGAATAAACAGTGATGGTTGGCATAGAACACTGGACAAGTCCACTGTAATAGACCATGTCTGCTTTCTGTTAATAAATAATTCAGTAATTCACAAACCTACACCTGATAGATGAACTGTAAACTTAGCCATCTGCTAAACTTATACAAAAACATTGTTGACCTCTGACTAGGCTATTTCGACCATGAGTAAGTAAATATAGGGTGTGAAGAGTGTCGACCGGTTGTTTTCATGTACTTTTTTCTCCTTTTATTCTATACTTTTATTGAAACTATCCTCCAGTCATTACTGGCTTCCCCACACTCTGAGCAGCTGTTATGCCTCCAGTCTTGTCTGCCTCTTTCCCTTAGATCTCTAATATCTGCAGATTACACAGGTTGTGGCTTTGGGCATTATTGTAATGATCTCATCAAAATATCGGTTTGCTAGCAGAATTCTTAACAAAACAGATAGAGCATGGTGCACAAATCTACACTGTGCCTTCCAGGGGTCTTTCTGCCAAGCAAAGTAACAGATATTCTCATTCTTAACACTGAACTTCTCTTCTCTCTCCATATTGATTTTTACACACCCCTCCAATTTCCTCCCAAGAAGGTACATCATCAAAAGCACTATTTTGTGTGTCCTACAGGATTAAACATTGAACTGGACACCCAGAGATGATGGTTTATAGCCTATTGGCTGAAAATTACCAGGTGTTACTTAATAGTGGCCAGAGTTCTAAGGCTGCAGTTACAGCTGGTCTCCACCAGGGCCAGTTGGATCAATCCCAGTGAATGTATTGCATGGTCAAAGTGGGGATTTCTGGTAGTCCATTTCTCACCAGCAGTCAACCAAGGTTGATTTGGATTATTTAGGGTTACTTGAGGTAAAAATACTGGCACTACTTATAATACCAGTATGAAGCCAAGCCCATGATTTGACGAACGCATAGCATCCTTATGAATCCTCATTGTCTGCAGAAAAATTATAAATGTAATATTTATAAAAGTCGGTAACCGCTATCCCACTATTGCGTTGTGGCGAGCCAGGGCTATCTCAGGGTTACCCAAGGCTTATAGCCTGGAGCTTGAAGCCACAACCCTGAAAACCTGTTGGAGTTTCTACCATTGCATATATAGCCCTGTAGTGTACCTGCCCATAACATGCGGTCTTGCAGTAAATGCCACCCACCCTGCCTAAAATGCCTGACCTACAGTACTAGCTAGAACAAATCCAGTGGAGACCAAAATATACATTTCGGAGGAAGAGCAATTCAGCAAAGCACAGCGTGGTTGCAGCATGTGCATAAGCACTGTGAGTGGATACAGATTTAATTTTTTTTAACTGGATCTATTAATTAAACAATTTTGTGCAGCTACATGTGCCTTTATTTGCACCAATAATGGATCATGATTAGCTTAACAGCTAGTTCAGGTCGGCTAGCTTAGCTCGTGTAACAGGCTAGTGTTTGTCATAGTTTCTGTTTTAGTTTTCTTAAAAATGCACATTTCGACACCGTGGAAAGATACCATGGAACTAAATGTGTACATTAAAGTGCCTAAAGAACTGAAGGAGATAAACCCTGCCTTCTACCTTGGCACCGCCTTGCGCCCTGGTTGGGCTTGTCTACCCCAAGGGTTATCATCAGGCCAAAATCTTTGAGCTGGCCTCGAAGTATCATGAGTTAGTTGATGATACAATCATCATCAATTTACACAATTTCCTCCGGGATCAATAAAGTATTCTGATTCTGATGAGGAAGCGCAATCAAGCCCCGAAATTGCCAGTAGAACTGGTAATGGCCTTGGCTTACATTAGCCTGCTCGGCTATGGCTCAGTAGTGGGAAAGCTGCTAGTGTTAACTTGCCACCATAGCTTGCCAGTCCCCAGCTAAGCTTCGAGCCTGTTAATGTGGATGAGTGGGAGATAAGTGATGGTGAAAATTTTTAACTAATTAAAAGGTCTTTGTGGGGAAAAGCTTTGTGTAATGCATTTTTAATTGATCCATATTCCCTCACCTCAGGCACCAACACTACCTCTGGTTAATGGGCTAGTAGAGATGCATTACCTCATCTGCCGATTTAAATTTCAACAAATGTTTGTATTAACTAAGCAAAACACAGTCCAATACATCATTTTCATGATAATTGTGCTGGATCTTGGGACTATATAGGCTGCATGAAACCTTATACATTAAGGCTCTGATGCTCTGAGCTGCTTGATTCTTTCCATAAATAATTACATCATTACCTAAAAAAGTATGACCAGAGGATACAAAGGAATGTTCTGTGGTCTTGTGCTTGGCAGTATAGCTTATGTATTTGGTTTGGCTCAAACCAGAAGGACAAAGGCCCCCTTTATGAGAGGCACTGAACTCTCTTCTGTGGGTTTGTGGGTGAGTGCCAGAGCCTCCCAATTGCTCTCTTGGGGAAGTAGTGTTTGAGCTGCTTACATCCTAAAAAATATAGTGCAGTGCTAGCTATACCAGTGTGTTCCTGTCCGTGTAATCAGAGCACCAGTGCGAATATTGGATTCACATAACCTGCAAACAGCAGATGGTCCAGGTCAAAAAGAGATGTGTGGTTGGTGAGGAGGTGCTCTGTGCATGCTACGAGAATGGTAGTGTTAGTAGCCTTGGGATTTGAGTCAGTCAATAGCTGGTGGATCAGGTTAAGTAACGGAATTGCTGTCTCTGCATCTTCATGTTAACCCTGCAATACACTAGCGCTCTCTATCTCTCCCCCCCTTTTATTTATTTTATCTCTCTCTCTATTTCTGTCTCTCTCTCTTCCTGTCTTTCCCTTACCGATTGTCTCTCACTGTTGTGAGCATTATTGTTTCTCCCGTCTCTCTTTCTGTCTGTCTCATCAGCTGTTCTCCTTCGGCATATTGATTTCTTCTCCATCCCATTGTGCTCTTCAGTCAGTGCAATCAAGCCCCAACCCCCCCAATCCACATATGCAGAGAAGGTTCAAAGACAAAGACAAAAAGCAAAGACATTATAAATATACCAAATCCTGGGCATGTTTCAAATGTAAATAGCTGCCACTTTATGCTGGCACTGCCATTTCTTTCCTTTTCCAAACTCAGGCATATTCATTTATGTTTGGATTTGCATTTGCAGTAATGAACATCTTGATCAAGCTTTTCTTAGTTTGGTGCCATGCTTAGGACAAACAGTTCCTAGCTAGAGCTGTGTTTTTTAAAATCTGTTGTGCCACAGCCACATTTGACCACAGCTGCCAACTCCTGCAGGTTCTCTACCCATTATCACTCACTGCATTCACTTTAATGGCATTGTTCCAGTCTTTCCAATCCTTAAAATATGTTCATCTCTTCCCAGAAACCCCTTTAGCAGCACTTTCCCACTCCTGTAGGTAGCTTGACCACACCCACTGATGCTCTCTCACACAGACTCCTTTGATACACCACTTCCACAGGCACTCTGGCCACGTCAACCCATTCCAATCCCTTTTTAAATGCTGTTTAAAAAACACGGTTATGAGAGTTTTTCTGTTTAACAAGCCTAAGCAACCAATCATTCGATTTCACTGGCAATGTTTTAGCTACTTTATGCTCGACACAATTGAAGGGCTGGGAGCCACAGTGGTCTAACCCCAAAAAACTGAAAAATGTGATAAGGTCGTGGTTCATTTTCATCTGCGGTAAATGACACCTCCAGTGCAGCTAACTGGGTTTTCGTAAAGAGTAGGCTGCATTGCCCTCGGTTTGTTCCTGCCCTGCGATGGTCTGGTGAGCTGTCCAGGGTGTACTCTGCCCTCGCCCAGAGTTGGCTGAGATGGGTGCCAGCCTCCCCCGCGACCCTAATTAGGATTAAGCGGTTCAGAAAATGAGTGAATGAATGAAGGTTAAATGACAAAAAGAGGAGTTTCTTTCTTCTTCTCTATGACCATAAATCATATTGTGAGCATTATTCCTGATTTTTTTTTTTTTTACATTGCAAAAACTTTCATGTCGTTTTTCTCAAAAACAGCTTTCTGTTGGTTAAACCACTCTAGTTCTCAGCTAGTTCAGCATCATGCCAGGTTTCTTCTATATTCATCCTGATGCACATCACTGTGGCGCGATTTAATAGAATTTAATGACATTAACCTGTAAGTGAAGCTGGAGTGATACTTTAGTTATTGTATCCAGGATGCTCCTGCTGCTCCTGTTTGTTGAATGTAAGCACTTCAGGAATATTGACCAGCTTTTTTCCTCTCTCTTTTCCTCTCTGCAGTGACAGCCGCTTTGAACTGCTCGGCGGGAGCAGTCTACAAATCTTTAACTTGACTGAAGTGGATGCTGGGATATACAGCTGCCTGGCGGATAATGCAAATGACACCATTGAAGCCCGGGCTGAGCTCACAATACAAGGTAATACCAAAGCTCGGTGTACGTAACCCTTAAATACTGCTGCGTGCAGTGTGGGGTAGAGGGTCACTGCAGTGCTAATCTGTTGATTGGATGTTCAACAAAGTCACACATGGTTTGAGATGATGACTTGAATGGATTGTGACAGATTAATTGCTCAGCTGCTCTGCCCCAAAACACTCCCTTGTATGATCCACTTTATTTATTTAATTATAATTCTATTATTATAATTCTATTGGCAAATGTCTCATGGGATTCACAGAATCTATCTAAATGTGAGTATTGATGGTATTTGTACAGCTGCTGAATTGATGCCTATTTGAGGGTAAATGAGCTACATTGCATGGGTACCAATTTGCAGTAATTAATTTCAGTTTATCATATTGGCTCAGAGATTATCCCATGTTAATTCAGATTTTGTCTAAATAGAATTTCTTTCCATGTTATTATGTAGTTTCTGTTCTTTTGATTATTATCTAAACTGTATGAAGAATGCACAAAAATCAGCTTGAATGTCTGGGTTCAGAGAGTAATGTAGTGTAACACTGAAATGGTACAAAAGGGTGTAATGCAAACCAAAGTGGATTTTAATTGTTTTTATGGAAAGGATAGTGAGAGAATAAAATGATGCATGTGGTTATAAAACTAAGCCAAAGCTTGAAAATCCCCTTCAGATGGGTAATTTAGACGATGATATATTATCTGATTGGTCGACTATCGCAGGACTAAAATAAGGTAATCTATGTTCATGTTTGGATAAAAAATGATGGACATTCTCAGTTTGTCATGGTCACTTGAAGCAAGCAGCTATATATATATGTGTGTGTGTGTGTGTGTGTGTGTGTGTGTGTGTGTGTGGTGATTGTG
>JBCNYH010000017.1:9243862-9265064 GCA_039654325.1 Tandanus tandanus | reverse complement strand
TTTAATTATTATTATTATTATTATTGTTGTTGTTGTTATTATTATTATTGTATTTACGACCAATCCAATTGCAAATTGGGGCACAAGCAAGAAAAACTAACTCGAAGGCAAAGTGACTGTAAAAAATGAGTTTTGCTAGTATGTCTATATTAGGATATTTATGGTATTTTGAATGGAAAAGATTTCATTTCCAATGATCCAAATCTGCAGCATATCAAAAGATAATGTATCTGGGATATTTCTTAATATGTGCTGCATTTAATTCTGACTGCATCCAGTTGTGCAAACAATATCACCATCAGTGGCGTTATTGCATATCTTTTTTAATCTTTATTACTAATGATTATAAATATGATCTTTAGGGCAAGCTAGACAAACTAGAATGATTTTTTTTCAATATCGACCCAAAAAGCTCTCAGAATTTTTACCAAAATTCCAACACGGCACAACAGTGGCCCATTTTATTATTGACTTACAGGCTGTTTGCATCTTTGTATCATGTGTATGAATGATTGCATCATTGCACCATATATCAGTTCATTCCCCCCATTCTACGCCCCCCACTGCACCAGCAGCAGCTGCAGGCCAGAGATCATATGCTAATAGAGTAGCATCAATCTAACTCTCTTTAGTGTGGCAGGGAATTTGGGTTTGAGGATTAGTAATAAAGCAGGTCTTTTAGCTTGAGGTTAATCCAGTAATGGTGTAAGAAAAGTGTATGATGATATTCGCCTCTGCTCCCTTTCTGTCGGTGCCACCTGTTCGATATGTTTACGCATGCTTGTGTATGTGTCGTGGCTTAGAGGTCTCTCTTCTTGGTTGCTGTCCATGGTCATGTATAATCATACCTGGAATACTCCCCTTGAAATATGATCATCTGTTACAACTCCGACTGTGTCCGTCAGTGTGTCAGATTTGTACACAGTATTATGAAGATGTTTTGACCACGAATTATGCCTTTTAACCCTGGAATGCATTCATATAGTGGTTCTCAAAGTGGGCTCTGTGAAGTAAGGCTGAATGATTAATCGGTTTTGTATCAAAATTACACTGTTTAAACTTTTTATTTATTTATTTTATATCCAATTTAGTCACAGACAATTCCAAATCATCAGTGAGCTCTTCCCTATCACAGCTATCAACGAGGCAAGCACATGCTTCCTCCGAGGCACGGGATGCAAACCAACTGAACTGCTGTGCGTGCATATTCACGCGTTATGTGTCACGTATGAGTGACATTGTGTGCCTGTGGGCTCCCATCTATGGATGGCTTCATGCACCAACCAAGGATCAAACCTCTTGGATGGTATTGGGAGCCTCAAATTATGTTTTTAAAAAGCACAATTTTCCAAGCACAAGAGCCATGGCAATCATGCAACACATTTGAATACTTGATTCTTATTGGTTAGTTACAGTATTTAGCAATCTGTTATTTCTTTATAACAAAACATTGCTATGGAGTGCATCATTAGCATACTCAGTAAAATAATTTTTAAATTGGTAAAATTAATGTTTTGTAAGTATCTGTGTAATAAATAAGATACAGTTGAGCACGCTGGACACCATCGAAAAATAAAACCCTTTATGGTGATGAAAGACCACTGCACTTCATGACAGGGTCCTGATCTTCCTCTTAGAGTTTTCTTTTCTACTAATAATTACTTGCTTTCTGAACATTATCTCTCAATAATTGTTATCCTGATATTTTAATACATTTTTTTAATTTATATTTTATTGATTTTGATACACCGTATTAATCCTGCAAGGGAAATTTGGTTTCTGCATTTAACCCATCCATGGGCATACACACTCAGAGCAGCGCGCTGCCACACATTGCAGCACCCGAAGAGCAGTTGGGGGTCAGGTTCCTTGCTCAAGGGCACTACAGCCATGAAGGTGGAGTATGAAGGTGTAGCTCACTCCCCTCGTTTCCACACATTTTCCCTGCTGGTCCAGCGACCTTCAGGTCCCAAACCCGCTTCTCTAACCATTAGGCCACGGCTGCCCAGTTAAAAAAAATAAATAAAAAGGGAAAATGAAGTCCAATAAAATGACACTTTCGCACTTGAATGTCCTTCAAGTTTTCTGTCAGTATATGCTTGACTGTGTACTTCACAATATTTTCAGCCATTGAAAAATGTTTTGTCCAAAAAAGAGGAAGTTTGTGCAGTGGATGAACACTGCAAATGTGAGCCACGTGGAAGCAGTTCATTTCTTTTACAAGTGATAATAAATAATCAGGTTGCGATTGGACTATATGTTAAAGGTAGTGTGTTTATGATGGTGTTGTTGAACGCAGTTTACAGCAATTTAAATTTTTTTTTTTTTAAGCCCTTAACATTCCATTTTGTTGATACTATTTGTTTGCCTTCGAAGTTATCAGGTATGCCCAAGCCAAAGCTACACCAGACAGGAAAGATACAAAAAGATATTTCCTCAGAAAGTCTTCTAATGTCCCAGCATGCATTACACTAAATTACCTTTAAATACTCCACTCTGCATGTGCTACTCAGTTTGCTGTTGAAGTGGTTTACCAGGTGTATTGGGTGGTGTTTGTTGAAGCCCTGAGCCTCAGTAGCATCTGGATTGGCACGTTACACTAAGAAGCCTGTTTATTAAAGCATACAGATTTGTTGAAATACATGCGGTTGTTCAGTAAGCATCAGGAAGAATTCGCTTTGTTGTTTAAATTTCCTCACTCAGTCTTTTCTATCATTGGCCTATTTTTCTCCCATATACACAGCCATCACAGGTTTTTTTTTTCTGCCCGAGTTGTTTTGTTTTTCTCAGTTTTGCTCTGACAGGCTATTATTACCCAAAGCTCAACTCTGCTATTGCTGAGGTTTGTGCTGTTTTCCCCCAAACATCAGAGCGATAGTTGCGTTTGGTTTATTTGTCTGAAGTGGAAAAAAGTAGAGGGTTTAGGTTATCTTTTTCTTTTTTCGTGTATCATAACGAGTTCCTTAGCTGATTGGATTGTATTGGATTTCAGCTTTAGGAATGGGATTAGTGCTTTCTCACCAAGGTGTCTTCTAGCCATATTTTCAGATTTTTAAGTATGAAAGGATGCCAGATGGCTCAATAAACTGAGCTTTTTTTTTTTTTTTTTTTTTGGAGGCTTGTAAAATTGCTGTGGCTCTTTTAGTCACTGGACTCTTTTGTCTGATACAGTTTATTTATTTATTTTTACCTCGCTTGAATTCAAACTATTTCATATTTGCATTTGAATGCTTGTTTTTCTTAACTCAGCTTTTATTTGCGGCTCCTAGATGCTTTATTTTGTCCCAGTTTTTTTCTTTATTTTTTTCTTCGTACTTTAGTTTTCTCCTTGAGGCCTCATATCACACCAGCATCCCATGAAAGCCATTTACCAGTGTTTGTTTGATCCTCCCATAGTGCTCTTTACTCAGGCTTAATCTCCAGGTTTGTGGTGCTTGGGTGCGGTTGGTGGAGTGTGAGGAATTTTCCACATAGGGCGAGCCAAGTGATGTGTCGCTGTGCAACTCCCAGCTTGAGGGAGGAGAAAATAAGACCCAAAACAAGCCTCTGAGTCACAGCAGCCTTTTTTTTTTCAGCAGATCTGCCCATAATAGCTGTATACTTCATGGAGAGCCTGCCTTGGCCACGTGGCACAGGAAGTAACCCCACACCATTGCACGCTAGTACCCTTTGTTTTTGAAATCCCACCTGATTCTCCTCACAATCTAAACCCATTCAGTTGTACGCCCACTGGCTGTTATTGGCCAGTGTGATGCATCATGGGAAAATGGGCAATGCCAAGGAACGCTAAGGCTGACTTGGACAGCACTGGTGATTATTTTGCTTGTTTTGTGTGATGCTCCAGAACTGTAAGACTATAAAACATGACCAGAATGGCTCCTCCGAGAGGTCTTGGTTTTCCGTTGACACTTAAATTAGGCCTGTGTGGCAAAGACAACTAATAGAATAACACACATGTTTGTAATTTATAGTACCACAAAAGCCCCCAGAGTGACTTTTTACATTCTTTTGTTGTTTACAAGCCTGACTAGTTAATAACTAGGGGGCAAACATGGTCTGTTTGGTTTTAAGACAGGAACAATATAATGGAAGTGCCATGATCAAATGAAGAATAATACCAGATGACCCAGCAAAATTGGTACCATAATAGGAGATGTTCAGTTCAAACAAGTTTGTTGTGCTGTTTGCTTTGTCACATAAAGGCTTTGGGCTTGACCTGTACATTTTCTGCCTTTTTATTGTGGAGCGGTTGCCCCTCTACTGGAAGCCTCAGGATCCCCAGGAATAATGTTTGCAAATTGTTTGTGCCAGAGCAACTCTTTGCTAACATGCAAAAGTCAAAGAACTGACAGCATGGATGGCAAAATTAAGAAAAAAACCTCTTGTGCCATTGCATCTACAAATTAGTCAAGGTCACCATGTCTAACAGTAGCAGAAAGCTCACTGTCACTGACCCAAGCCTGAGAGTAGAATCTCAGTGAAGCGTTAAATAAGTGTCATCAGCCATCAGCTCCAGGAACCATCTTGCAGTGTTTTTTTTTTTTTTAAATATTCAAAATCTGACTGTACTGTTAGCGTAAAGTGCCTCAGAAGTTCCCACTCCACCAAAGTGCCTGCACAACTGACCACAAGTTGACTTTTTCAAAAGAAGCCGTGCTGACAAACCTGCCTACTCAACCACTCCTTTGCTCGCTGAAACATTGCCTTTCCACTGAACAGCATGGCTCAACAACAAATGCCAAACAATTATAAGGTGTAAAGTTTCCCATCACACCCTACTGTAACAGTAGAAGGAACTGTTCCGGAAATGCTCTGGGTTTCACAAAATAATGTTGGACCTGACGGGCATGGCTGCCTTGGATTTATTTATTATTTTTTTAAACTGCTGACTTAAAGAACACAACCTGCACTGCATTTTGATACCAACATGAAGGCAAAATAACAACCATCCATAAATACAGCTAGGTTTACTTTACCATTTATGGCATTTGGCAAAATAACTTAGATTATAATCTCATTTATATAACTGAGCAGTTCTGGCTTAAGGGCCTTGCTTTAGGGCCCAACAGTGGCATCTTGGTGGGCTTGAACATACTGGTCGTTACCCATCCCATGAAAACAAACATGTCTTCCTTCAAATAAAAGTAAATTAAAGTAATGAATAGTAGTATAGAAAGCTAACACTGTGTATTATGAAATATTCTATACTTCTCATGCACACACATCACCAGGCTGCCTATTACAGTGAAAAAAAACAACAACATTTCAAGGCAACAAGTTGTGTCAACTTTTCTTTTTCTTTTTTTCTTTTTTTGATAAGAATCCACATTTAAATGGAATTAGTGGGGTACCGTCTTCATGGGATTATAGGCTAATGTGTAGCCGACCTGTCGTGTAATGTAATGGTGTTGTTTTGTTTACCTTATTCTAGTTAATAGAGGCCATAAAATAAAAAAGTAGCAGGGTGTAAACATGGCTTACCTAAGATTGTTAATACATGTCATTCCTGAAGCTTTACTCTATAAGGTTGTTTATCTTGTGCACTCGGTTGTGGAATTTGTGCGTGAGGACTTGTACTGTATGAGTAGCAGTTAATATCTGTGTTTTTGAAAAAATATAACTTTCTTGTAAACATGTTTTATCTCACTTGTGATATACAACATAGATCTGACACTATAGGTTTCTGTTTTTTTACACTGTTGCTGTCGACTTAGATCATTTTTATAAATAAAACAGCATTTACCTTCACCTGAGGTTCACAGATCTAATTGCATATGCTGGCTGCTCATCAAACTGCATGAGTCCTTCAGGCTAATTTTGCCAGCAGTGTAACTCAGAATAAAGGCACTTGTTCAGCCTCATTTCCGTCATTACCAATGAGGTTATTAAGCACCGTTACTGGCTGAGTTTATCAGTCTCTTGATTATATTGGTTGGACCATAGTCTTTTGTTTTTTAATTGAGAGGCTTGGGCAAGTTTTAGTAATGCGTTCAGTATGATAAAAAGGGCGCTGAACTCTGTCTTTTTCATATCCCTGGGTTTGGTCTGTCAAAGATATGTATTTTATACCACTAGTGTATATACTATTTATACACTGCCTGCCCAGAAAAGTTGCGCATTCTAATATTTTGTTGAACCACCTTTAACTTTGATTACTGCACGCAATCAACTTGAAAAACTTTCGCGACACGACAAATTTCCATCGAGAATTGGGTTCATCCTTGAATTGATGATGGGAAAATCGAACCACTCCATAAAGTCTTTTCCATCACATCCCAAAGGTCCCCAATGGGGTTAAGGTCAGGACTCCGTTGTACCAGTTCATGTGTGAAAATGACTCCTCATGCTGCCTGAACCACTCTGTCACTATTCGAGCCACAGTTTCATGTCCGTGCCATCAGGGAAGAAAAAGTCCATTGATGGGATAACCTGCTCATTGAGTACATTCAGGTGATCAGCTGATTCATTTTATTACATGCTATAATCACGGCTAAAGGCATTTCAGCAAAATATCAGCATGTGTGACCCTTTTTTTTTTTTTTTTGGGCCAGGCAGTATATTTTACCTAGAGAGGTATATGTAGTATACTTTTAAATCTGAACTCTAAAAGATAATTACAGTGTCTACATTTCCAAGTGAAAGACAAATTAAAGGGTTTCTACAGTGCATTACTAGCTATTTCAAAAGATCACACACAGTACTATTGGTTTCATTAAGTAAAGTATGTCGCAGTATGAGTGAGTTCTAAGACAGCTTCGTCAGTCAGGCTTAATCACTGACATGTTTCCTCCTAGTGACGCACAGTTGTTGAGAACAAGGTTACCAGTACAGCAGCAAGGAAATTACAGTTTAGTACACTTTTTCCTGAGCATGTCGGTCACTCAACTGGGGTGTTGAGAGGGGATAGAGTGGAGGTCAATGGATAACTGAATCTGGACTGATGGAAGTCCACACCAAGCAGGCTTCCACCTCTTCAGAAACCTGGTTACTTCTCCCATGTATGATGTGAAGACCCATAATCCCATGCTCTTGTGCGAGGCAGCATATCATGCTCTGTAAAGCAGCAGCCTTCAAGGATCCTTTTCTCTAAGCCGTATTTTATCTCCCAGACATATCTCAGGAAGGTGGGATTTCTTCGAGGAGGCTGAGTCATTCCCCATCGCCTGAGAGGGTATCTTTCATGCATTTAATCTCAATAAGTGTCGTGTTTTAATCCATCATCCTCCCATATTCATGACATTCTCTGTGCTTCTTTGGCAGAGTGCTGACACCGCAGTGCTCAAGCAGACTCTAAAGCGAATGCGAAACCGAGCCACAGCAGGACTGATCGGCTTTCATTTATAAGACGTCACACTGACCAGGCAACACTTTCTAATGCAAATTGTGCAGTTTTTCACCTGAAGGATGTGGCTTGTAAAGTGGTGTGTTCCAGTGTTTTGCGATTCTTGGTGGAAGATATCTGTGTGTCGCACAATTCATCCCGCTGTGCTCAGGAAAATTTGTTAAGGAGCATGGCCTTTTCTCTTGGGCAAAGGTTTAATCAGTCATCAGGTCGACAGCAAAAATGCAGACAAAAAGAACAAATCCAAAAGATGTAGGATTTGATTTCTTAACATCCTTCCTAAAAGTGTTGTCCCCTTGTGTATCAAGCTTTTAGCCTTTGTCTGTGGATCAGCAGCTCGCCCAAATGTCACAAGCTGTCAGAAATGGTTTCGCCTGATGTTATCATCAAAAACTCCTAGGGAAGGGAAACGTGCAAGGAATGAATATGATTGTGATCATGTGCCGTAATATTAAAAACTTTACATTTTAAACTTGCTACTGTGTTTGCAAGCGTAAATATAATTCCAGGATGAATGTAAACCAGTCACCTTTGTGTCTGACTCACAATGATTGCATGGAAGAATGAAACAGCCGTACGACGTACATTTCGCTGCTAAAAGCTGCACATGTTGGAGTCTTGTTTTTCTTTTCTGTCATGAGCAGAAATCAGTGATATCTGTCCTCATTATTTTCTAAGATCAAATTAATATTCACGTCATTAGCCATTAGCCATGTACTGCATCTCAAGCATATTGCTAACAGTTAAAGACTTGGCATTGATCGGCTCCTTTTTTTTTGCACATCCTTATAGCTTGAGACTGCTCTTGTTGCAGGTGGTTTAAAGACAATTCCTTTGTTTATATGAAGCAGAATGGTCCAAAAGTTCTTGTAACTTTGCTCCTAATAGTTTTACGAGTTTTATTTTTCATTCTGCCTGGTGACCTTTCCCACTAAGCCATAATGTCTGCCATTAATAAGTCACTGTTGCCATCTGTTCAGACGACACCAGCAATTGCTCTTTGCTATGAATAGAACAAACATGAGTCTTTCGCTGTTAGCCGCCATGTGTTGCTGCGAGTGCGCTTGTTGAGTTTGGAACAGAAAATGAGACGGATCGAAAAACTCATGGAGGAGGACGGATGGTTAAACCTGCACTTGGCTTCTGTGCGTTATTTTTTTATTTATTTTTTGCTACCTAGAGTCTCCTCCATTCACCCTTCACCTTTTCCCGGCCCCCGACCCTGAACTATCTGAAGTCAAGCCATTGCTGTTTACTGAAGCTGAGCCACGAAAAGGGTCAATCCTGGAGCAGATTTCTGAAAGCTTATTTTGGCACAGACTGAGGAAATTCAACTGCTAGCACATGGACAATGAGGATGCAGAGCTGAAATACTCAACAAAAGCAGAAACCTGTGGCGGAACAGTTATGGCTCCCTCTTTCTCTTTGTTGGATCCTGTAATTGTTGCAGCTTATGTTTAATTTGCTTTCTAGCTAATGGCACATATCCTTTAGGGAATGGTATAGACTAATAGCTCTCACCATTAATGAGTGTTTTAGAGGCAGGCATCATTAGTCTTTGTAGTTTTCTGAATAGAGCATTAAGGGTCAGCCGCAGATAGGCCTGTACAAAAAATGAATTTGCAGCAGTGATTGTAGTCCAATTATGGCCAATGTTGGGTCTAATCTGTGCCGGGAAAACTGCTCGCATTTTTAAGACTAAAACATATTTACCATAATAATGATGGAATTATAATGGAGGGCACGAATTCATTGCAATGAAATAAACCACACTCTAGCCAAGTTGTGTACCCAGCGTGTTTGCTTTAATGTACTCTTAATCCCCTGTCACATACTTTGCACAACAGGTATACAACAGGTCCATGACAGAAAATCGGGCACTTGTGTGTGTGTGTGTGTGTGTGTGTGTGTGTGTGTGTGTGTGGTATGCAACTCAACTATCGCGTGTCAGAAAATGCCATCATAGACCCTTGTTGGTGCGTTTGTACATGTTCAAAATGTTCTTGTTCTTGTAATGCTTGACGTTAGGTCCACTTTCTAGGACTCTACAGCTGTGTTATGATAAACAAACTTTATACACTTTTTAGTTCATCTGATGCGTCCGTATCATACGTTTTTCTTACACTAGTCCCAACATTGCCCTACGGTAAACCCACAACATTGTTATGACCTCGTTAGGTTGAGTCGTACAGCGGTCGAGTATCACAGGAATATCATATGAGGATTTTTTTTTTTGTCTTGCAATAATCATGTTACGTTCATGTGAACATCATATGATTTGACTTGCAGACCTGATCTATTTTTGGCTGCAGATTTCAAATCCACCTCACACAAACGTACAGTACTCGAGTCCCTTCTGTTGTGGCTCCGCTACCTTCGTACAACAAAAAAGAATTGCAGGTTGTTTGTGAAAGGGGGTTTCATGATGATAATACAGCAGTGCTTTTAGGGGAATGTTTCAAATAATAGTTTATTTTTTTGGCTGCTATGTGGGTTCAGGCAAACATTGGCACCAATCTTCATCCTTTGGATAAAATTTGACATAGGCGTTTATGGACCTTGACATAGGCGTTTATTTATGACCGCGATTGATTTTCACTGTCATGCCGAAAAAGGATTGTGATTCACGTTCACATTACTGAGTTTATAGTCTGCATACTTGGAATTGTTTTGTTTAAAGAGGATAGAATTCACTCCGACAATAGACATTTCTTCAGTTCAGTTTGCTCCAGTGGTCTTGACATGAAATATTTCACATATCTGTGTGAAGAATGGTATGCCATAGTGGGAGGCAATGCCAGCTGTGTAACATGAGGTAGTTATTAAGATAGATAGGTCTTAGGGTCTCTCGAGGTTCTTTATCCCAAACTGATCTCTGTTCGGTGCTGAAGTGCATTGCTAGCATCTCGTCTTGATCATATCTTTGCATTCCATCCCTCCTTCTGACCCCCCCACCCCCCACCCTTCCCCCCCACCCTCATCTTTGACCCATTGTTTTTGATTTTGTAATACTCCACTCTAATGCCGATGTTTTTATTCATTTTTCTATAAAACTCCATCATAGATTCTTTTTTTATGTTTTTTTTCCCTCTCTGCCTTTTTCCGCCTCCCTATACTTTTCATTTGATGCTTCCTTTCCTTCCTGCAATCTTAACTTTCAACACTTGACACTTCATTCTCACTTCACTCATCCACAACTTGCTTCCAATCAATGATGTAGCCACCCCCTCTCCCTCACCCAAACTGATCCGTGCCACTGCTGACCGTGTAACACCAGGCTCAGGAGGCAGTTCCGGCTCCAACCCCGGCCCTGTGCCCGTCCCTGGTCCTGTGCCTTCAGCCCCCCGTGATGTCGTGGCTTCGCTCGTGTCCACCCGCTTCATTAAGCTGACCTGGCGCCTACCGCTCGAGACACATGGTGATGACATCACTTACTCCGTCTACTACGGCGTGGAGGGCGCCAAAAGGTAGGACATGAACTTGACTCCTCACAGATTAGAATCTGATACTTGCTGCATTGTGTTTGGGCATACCTTTATCAGCTTTGGAATATGTGGTGCCACCCAATGCTATTAAGCTCCATGACAAAGTGACAGCACTTGAATAGACGCCTCAGCATTAAAGCTGTTTTTTTTATTGAAGGTTGTGAGTCGGCACTGAGCTCATGTTACAACCTGATCTTGTTCTGCAGGGAGAGGACGTTGAACACCAGCCGACCAGGAGAAATGCAGGTCACCATCCAGAACCTCAAGCCAGACACTAAGTACTCCTTTCGAGTGGTGGCATACAATAAGCACGGCCGTGGAGAAAGCTCAGCTCCCCTGAAGGTCGCCACCCAGCCAGAAGGTAGGAACTTAAAAAGAGGAGAGATCTTCTCTGTACTTATGGAAAACAGCCCATGTGGCAGGAGGAATCATGATCACATCTTCCTTTAGGGCTCTATCTCCTGCTTTTCTGTAGAAAGCACCTTGTTAATATGGAAAAATCACATCATCCAGGTAAACATAAATACCCATAGTAGGAAAGCACGGGTATGTTCCTCTGATGAAGGCATTTGTTTGAAACATTATCGGCCCAGGAGAGAGTGAGAGGCTGCTTTCTGGGTCGGCGCTGACCCTGTGTGTCCTTGGCGCAGGCTGGCATAAGCACTTCATAATGAGTACTAGTGGGATCCTGGCACCCTGGAGATGCTGCGCTAGCCAATCAGCATCCACTTTATGTTATGAATGAGGTCTCAACTGTTGACCTGCTTCCAGAGGCAGGACTTCCAACAGAGCCTGCCATTTTTCCCGTGTGCATGCAGCATGCACACACACACACACACACACACACACACACACACACACACACACACACACACACACACACACCCCACACATAGACATATTCAGCGAACTGCATAATCTGCGTCTTGTATTCCAGACAGTCCTGTGGGATCACCCGAGGAAGCATACATAAGCACATATAATAACTACTAAAAGAACAAGTCTGTATAACTGAGATAAATTACACTGATTTTTCACGCAGTCCTTTAAACTTGATCAAAGTTTACTCAATGGATCATGTAAATTGTTTCAGTTCTTTGAGTAATGTTTATCCCACACTTTCTCACACGACAGATGTGATTAGGCGCTAATGATCTCTGAGTAAGCCTTATGAATCAGAACCTTGTATAGCTAGAATTTATTATAGCCCAGATGGCCTAATCTATATTTATACTTTAATCACATGAACTTTTTTTTTTCAGATCTAAAGCACCGTTTGAAAGCCTCAAATGCTTTACGTTCAGCCATTAGATCCATTCAGTGTAATCTATTATAATCTTTAGTGACGACGATGAGTAGATGCTAAACAGCTCCGATTGCTGTTTTCATTCTCCTACCTCCTCTTAATTAACACAATTAAATAAACATCATAGAAAGAGCTGGCGCTGTTTGACTCCATGGCACAGAAGCTGTCAGAGTCACCCGTCATCTCATCGCTGTGGTGCCGAGCCGCGGGGAATTCTTTTACAGAATGGTTTTGTCAGGATTTCTGTTTGAAGTGTGTGCACATGTTGGAACATTCGCATATTAAAGGCATATTCACACTGAACATGTGACAAGTGTGTGCGTTATTTTTCCATCTCACATCTCTTTTTCAAATTTCACCTAAAATGGAGTGGGTTGTTGATGTGTGTGTTCTACTCAGATGTATTAGATAATCAGAATGTCCATAATGGAGTGGACTAATGCCAGTGTTATGCTTTATGTATCTGTGAGTATGCAGCGGTTCACTGGGGTCTGAGTGATGAAGAATGTCATCATCAGAAGGGGTCTGTAGTGCTATTTAAAGCTTTAGCTGATTGTGTAAGCTCTTCTTTGTCCTAATTGGTTCGAAGTGGGCCTTAGTGAAAATCTGCACAGTTTGATTGGCTGTTGTATACCCAATAAAAAAAAAAATTAATAAATTGTGGATTGATTCAGAAATCCACGGTTCAAACAAGGTTGTCCCTGATGTGAGTGGTCATTTTTCAAACTGGTGGGATTTTTTGTTTGTTTTTGGTTTCTTTGGGTTTTTTTTAAGGTCATTAACCCAGACTCCCATACACACACACAGATAGATATAGATTTATTAATTATGAAATATTAGCATGAGGCTGCAATTCAAAATTGCAGAAGGGAGTGGCCAATTCTATGAGTGATTACTAAGTGCACAAATTAATGAGCACAGACGCAGCCAGTTAATTTTAATAATACCGAGTGCAATTTAACAAGAGCAGCTCAAATTACATTATGGTTGCAAAGAGGTACAAAATAACATGCCTTGGGAGGCAATATCCTCTGATATCTACCTGTGGCATTCCAAATAAATTTACACAAATGGAGAAAATTCTCTCCCTTCAACAATGCACACTTTTATTTTTTCTGCCTCATTCTTAAGCACCAATTATAATTTTTAAATGATATTTTGAAAGGCAAATTAATCCGAGCAAACAAAAGTCTCATCTGTGCATGCTCAACTCTGCTGCACGCCTGCTCAGTCTCTGCTCCGTGCACTGGCGGACACCTATGCATCTGCTCACAGTGTCTCTCTCTCACTCTCTGCAGAATAATGAGCAAAAATTAGGCCGTGATTTGCAGGAAATTGACTACTGCAAAGCATGTTCAAGTTCAAAAAGTTTTTCACACAGTGTAGACACGCTGATTTGCACCATGTAATGAAATTCTTTCTTTGCTTACACAAGACAATAAGAAAATGGAAGATAAAACACATTTAATAAAATACATTTTGCGATAAATCAACTGTGAGGTTGGAAGTCAAATCGTGCTCTTTAGATTAAATCATTAAATAGTCAGCTATTCCGGCTTACCCAAAGTTCAAACCTGTAATTCATACACTATGTGATGCAAAGATAAGTCGCAGGATATTCTTGTTCTGAAAGTATTTGTGTTTGTTTGTTTTTTTTATAATAAAAATTCTCTCATAAGCTGTAGATGTAAATCTGCTACAGGAAACATTGTTCAACAATGTTCTTTGCTTTCTCAGTTCAAGTACCAGGACCGGCTCCCAACTTACAGGCACTGGTCCAGAGCTCCACTTCAGTCAGCCTGAGCTGGGACAAACCCCTTACCGGCAACGGGGATATTCAGAACTACAAAGTATACTACATGGAGAAAAGCCTGGGCAATGAGAAGGTAGTTTACAGAGAGAGTTCTTCACAGAGAATGATGTCATTAAATGTCCCTCTTTAAATGCGAGCCATTAGTGTGGTATAGTAGATGGAGAGTCTAAGAGTCGGAATTGAATGAATGTATTTATTTCACTCACGGTGTACCTTAATAAGGTTTTTAAAAAAGTACTTCAGGACTGCATGTGATGTGTCCCTCCTGCTCTCTTGTAGGATGTTGAAGTTAGTGGACTGTCATACGTCATGTCTGGGCTGAAGAAGTTCACAGAGTACAACTTCAGAGTCGTGGCCTATAACAAGCACGGACCTGGAGTCTCCACAGATGATGTGTCAGTGCGGACGTACTCAGATGGTACAAAATTAGTTTTTTTCTCTTTTATTTGACCTTGGAGCTTTGGTTATGTTACTCTTAAAAAATAACAACGCTTTCAATTTTTAAATCCATATCATATTTGTACGCATAATCCTGTATAACTCTGTCAATTAATCGCCCCATCGTACGATTATTCAAATAATTGAGATCCTTTTCCTGACCACAAATAATTACCATAACTAATGTGTGCTTATTTATTTAAAAGAGGGGCTGGTGGTGTAGTGATTAGGGTGCCGGGCTCATTATTTTGAGGTCATGAGCTCGAGCCCCTTTAGATCTCGACTGTGATAAGACCCCTGGGCAAGGTCTTAACCACAAGTGTGCTTCATTCACCCAGCAGTATAAATGGGTACCAGTAAAAATACTGTAACCTGTGATAGACTAGCATCCCATCCAGGTCCCACCCAATATTAGCTCCGGCCTGGTGAGCCTGTAGGCTTGGGTGTGAAAAGCCCAACAAACTTTAGCTTACCTATTTGCATTAAAAAAATAATAATAATAAAATTCTATCTAGGTTCTATTTATTTGGGATATGTACATTAGTATTATTAAAATATAAAATAATGTAAAATAAATTTAACATTACTGTTTTTTTAATGTTTTAAAGAAATAAATGTTCATTGATATTTGAACATGCAGCTTATCTAAGAAAAGCTTTATAGAGTCTATATTTATATATATGTTATGGAAGATGGAGGGAATGTACTGAATGTACTAGCTAATTTATTATTATTATTATTTTAAATAAGTAGACTCCCCAAGTGAGATTATAAATGCAGTGTTCAGTGGCAAGGATGTGAATAAAAACTTCAAATCAAATGACTGGTGGATCCACAACATAATTATTAGAAAGAAAAAATTTCAAGCTACACTTCCTGTTTACAGCTAGCTCACAGTACTGTTGCGATCTGAGAAAGATCTCTTTTTGTTCTGTTTCTGTTAATACAATCCATGTGTCTGTTAACAATAACAAGACCATGTGACTAGAGGAACGATCTTGCGGATGCATGGTAACGTGACAGTGCAGCACCAATTTGTAGCAATGGAAGAAGGCATACGATTCCAAGAGAGATAAAACTAGGGTAGCTCATCTACCCATCTTGTTTAATGATAGTTCTGCACTCTCTGTCATCAGATAATGTTCCTACTATGTTTACATTTGTTAGTTTATGTCCAGTCCTGCTATATTGACATGCTGACATGCAAATCTATGTGTTTGTTGAAAACATTTTTCTCAATTTGTTTTCTTTCCAGTCCCCAGTGCACCACCTCAGAACATGACAGTGGAGGTGTTAAACTCAAAGGTAAGCAGGTCCCAGCTGGTTTAAAAGCATGGGTAACAAAATCGCAGGGTAAACATGCACTGCCTCTAATCTGTTAGTGCGTTCTAACTGCATCGAGCAGCACATCTGCGCCCGACTACAGGGCTGTCACAAAGCCTTAGTCCCTCAATCACTCTTTCACCTTTCTTCTCTCCTCCCCCCAGTGCAAGCTGTTTATGAGTACAATTGTTATTTTCTTAGTGTGCACAGTGAATCGGTCTCTTCCTGTTGCGAGGGTGGTTTAAAAATCTGCTTGAGATTCGGCTTGCATACAGACGTGTTGCTGGAGTATCTCTCCCCTCGTACTTCAGCACACACGGATGCTGTGAGGCCTGTTTGCTTATTCGTGGTTGGTGTGCAGGCAGTATGCATTTGCATAGTTTAACGCATGAAGAATTAAAGCTGTGGTTTGTTTGTTTTTTTTGCCATAAACAACCAGTGAAGCATTGATCTCTGCTCCTCCCTCTACTACTTTAGAAGTTAATTTAGTCGCGCTAGTTTTGGAGAGCGAAAATAAATAAATATATGCAGCAAGTTAAATTGGAACAAGTAGAAAATGAGAATAAGGTAATTGCACGCTTAGTGGAAATTTAATTTGGCTTATACCTCTGGACTGTGAGCACAAGGCCGTGGGCGGGTACTATTAATTAACTCCCCTCCCACGCTGAGCTTCCCATCTTCCCTACCTCGAGTTTCCCCAGCATGCAATACAGGAAGCAGCCTGTCTCCATCACCGGGTCTCCGAGCTCTCTTCTCTCTGCTGCTTGCTCCTCCCGGCTTTGTATATTATTCATAGGCTCAGTGTGCTCCGGTCTCCACTCTCCCCTCAGTGCCCTTTGCAGCAGGAACATGCAGAGTGAACGGGAGTAAACATGCAGAGAACGTCCGTGCTGCTTAACAGCCACCTCAGGGGCACACTGGCTCCATATATAATGTACAGTGACTCAGAGAATTTTTGTCCCCCTATATGCATTAGATAAAATGCTGCTAATATATTATGCATGTGCATAAAGTGATATACTGCAGGTTTATGTGATGATGTTTTAAAATTGTCAATGTACAGAGCATCATGTTGCGATGGCAACCCCCTCCAGCCGATGGACATAACGGAGAGATCATCGACTACAAGATTCGCTACAAGAAGGGCACAAGGAAGAGCGAGCCTTTGGAGATCACCACAGGAAACCAGCTCAGCAAGCTCTTAGATGGTAAAAGCTTTCACTCATGCAGCGTCCCTTCATTTTGATTTGATCACTGATGCTTTTTATCGCCTCGGCATGGTTTGTCTACGGCGTTCTTTTTCTGCCAACCCAGTGAGATTTTTTTATTTCCAACCTGACTTAATTAAACTGTGGAATTTAATCAAATTAAACCTGGTAGCTCAAAGGACGGGCACGACGACAGCTGTGATGTAGGAGAAAATTCATAGGAGAGCCATGTATTTAAGGATATTTGTAGTCACAGATGTTAAAATTGGACTAATGTCCTAAAACTATTGATAACATAACAGCACTAATAATTTTTCTATTCTGATTGATTGGTCAGATGATGCTGATGAGTTTTTAGTATGGCCATGATAGAAGTCAGGCTGTATTTTAAAACACAGGTTTACGGTAAAGAACTCTTTCTTAAAGGTTCTTGTGTTTGTAGTAATTTTCACTTGTGTTGCGGACACAGAGTATTAAAAAGTATTTTTAAAAGTCAGATTTAATGCGTTGTGGTGTCTTGGTAGCATGGCACGACTTATTTTTTGCCTTACTAATTGAGTGTAGAAAACAATCCCTCCAGGATTTTGCTGGCTTTATTTTGTGTTTGTTGTGGTGTAAATTGGCACGTTTTGCTGCAGATTTTCTAAAAATTATGATGATGTTGAGATGTTAAATAGTTGCGTACATGTCAGTAACTTGATGCATTCAAAATCAAAAACAAAAAAGTGATGTATGGCTCACTGTTTGCATGAGGAACTGATATGACTGGTGAAATGCATGGTATAATACACTGATTTGTCAAATTTGTGAAAAAGTTGCGACAATTGGTTAAAATCGCAAGGTCGCACAGTATGCATGAGGATTGGTTGAATTTATCTGAATTGATGCAATCGTGTCATCACAAATTCCTGGACTGAAAAAGAAGGCATGTTGAGTCTGTTTGTTTACAGCTAGTATTGCTAGTCTTAATGCATTTAATATTGCCCTAGTCGGTGTGGTATAGGATGGAGAAATAAAATACTTTGGTGTGTGCTTTTATGGTATAAACATTGTTTGTGTGTGTGTGTGTGTGTGTGTGTTCTTTTTTTTTTCTTTAAAGGCAAAGGCTTTAAATTCAAACTCAGTTTCTTTTTATGCATCTCACAGTAACCGGCATCAAAAAGAAAATACACTTAACGTGCATTCGTGATTATGTTCAGGCCGAGATGACGGGATGTTTGTTAGTTCAAAGGCATCACAGCGAGATGCGGAGCCTCAGAGGATGACGGCTCTGCGTTCTCCGTCAGTGGCTTCCGGAAGTGCTCCGGGGAGAACCTCGGCTCTTCGGCATTTAGTGTTCAAACGGGGGCGAAGCAGACGCTTATTAACATTTAAAAGCAATTACAAGCAGTACGTTTTATTTAAAGACAGCATGCTACTGCTGTGCCTTCGAATTCCAAAACCGACCCAAGGCACAAACCGGATTGCTGACATTTCTGTGATTATAGACAGTGCTAGTTCTTTTCCATTTTTACATTGTTGTTCTGTTGAAATGTAGAAGTAGTACAACCTGCCAATAGGTTTTTCTGTGTAACACAACACCATCTGATGATTACATTTATTCAGACAACTATTTTAAGGGACACTGGGCCTTATTATCCTGTATATGAAAAATGTGTTTGTAAATCCTTCACAGCAGCATTTGCATAAGAAAATCTGTCCATTTGGAACACAGCGCTCCTGAGATTTGCTCATTTATGTACATTTACTCATGTAAAGAGACACACAAACTTGAACCTCGCTTGCTAAGTTTTGAATCCTATTATTTGCGCGAGTGCCATATTTCTGCTAGACCAATGAGTTCATACAAAAGTAATGGCACCCCATTAAAACAAGAGGAAACTTTAGCGTGTGACAAATAGCTGCAGTGGCTGGGTGCATTATGGGAAGATTTGGTGCTCATGTCTGTTTTTTCATCATTTAGTCATTGTTTTGAGTATCTCTGAGATCAGCCTTTTATGGTGTTTTTTGGGCAAAACTAAATGCATATAATATCTCTTTCCTGTGCTGTGAAAGTGCTTGGTAATTTAAAGGTTTTTGGCATTTATGAGCATCCACATGAATACCTATTACATTATTGCAGAGTTACAGAAACTCAGTGTTCCAGAAAATAGACTATTAGAGCAGCTTGGCCTGCGAAAACATTCACGCACAAAATAAACGGGTAAATTAGGTCCATTGAGAATATCAGGATGTTTTGAGCAGGCAGCAGTATTGATTTTGCCTGGGTTAATATTCCAGGAGAAATGTCCAGGTGAAGTATGGAGGTGATTTTGGTTGTTTTATCCTAAGGCCCGAACCCTAAATTATTTCAGGAATA
The DNA here is from genome assembly GCA_039654325.1 of Tandanus tandanus. Taxonomy (NCBI): domain Eukaryota; kingdom Metazoa; phylum Chordata; class Actinopteri; order Siluriformes; family Plotosidae; genus Tandanus; species Tandanus tandanus. The sequence continues at coordinate 9,245,790 of JBCNYH010000017.1, read as the reverse complement.
AGATGCCTTGTCTCATTCATCTAAGCCCTCAGACAACATGCCTCAAGGTTATTTCTCTCCCTTTCTACAAAAACCCTAAAAGACAGTCAGTGCTTTTGTTTCCTGGTTTGATTTACAGCCGTAACTTCAGCTCAGACGTGATGCTTTTTGTGCTTTTCAGGGTTGCAGCGTGGCACGGAGTACTCTGTACGTGTAGCAGCCATAACCGTGAACGGTTCAGGCCCTGCAACAGACTGGACCACCGCTGAGACCTTCGAGAGTGATTTGGATGGTAAAAACTGTTACTACACTGTAACTATGCTCTTGTTACTAAAAACGTATTATTTCATGAATTTTTCTGCTTCATGTGTTGTACTCAGAGTCCCGTGTCCCTGATGTGCCTGGTTCTTTACACGTCCGGCCGCTGGTGAACAGCATCGTGGTGAGCTGGTCTCCTCCCGAGAACCAGGACATTGTGGTCAGAGGTTACATTATAGGCTATGGAATCGGGAACCCTCATAGTCAAATGATTAAAGTTGACTATAAACAAAGATATTACAACATTGAGAACCTTGGTGAGTCTTATTCTCTTAATTTTAATTTTAAAACATTATTATTTGCATTTTTAATAATTTTCTACAGAAAGACATTAAAGTGTTTTTTATTTTGCTTATTATTTTCATTAACACGAGCTACTGCATGACTGATTACATTAGAAAGCGACTTCGAGTTCAGTATAATTTATGCGAGAAGCAGGGAAATGTGGGATGAATGTTGGGAAGCAGGGCCTCTCCCAGTTACTGTTGCTGTAATTTAATTTATGGAGAGGAGAAAAAAATGCACAAAGAAAATGTGTGTAATTGAAGCTCTCAACATTTACCTAATTATATGAGAAAGTAAATCAATAATGGTGTTTAAATATGCGCCCCCTCTACGGTGATGAATATGAGCGAGGGTCTCTGAGGAGCTGTTGGCTTGATCAGCTAAATGATTTCTCTTTCTGTGTTTGCCAGATCCCAGCTCGCACTATGTCATCTCGCTGAAGGCCTTCAACAATGTGGGTGAAGGCATCCCGGTGTATGAGAGTGCCCTCACACGACCCCAGACAGGTAAACCAACACCATCACCATCAGTCTTACTCACATAGCTAATGTTGTTCTGATCACACATTTCAGTCCTGGATCTGCTCTCTTACTGATTTATTGCCTGAATGTAGTGAGAGATTTTTGGACAGTGGAGCTGGCAGTGTTGTATGTGGTTTAGTGTTTGTTTTTGATTTGTGGCAGTGCCATTTATTGTATTATGACTTCGATGCCAAATCAGGATTGATGTTTTTTCCACTATCTTTTAAAGTGTTTTTCTAATTTAAAACCCCAGACAAAAACAAAACTTATAGAAGACTATTCTATATGATGTCTGTATGTATGTGTATATAACTACAGCTGTCCAATAACAGCAGTTAACAGAGTTGCAAGAACTAGGGAAGTGCAGTTACTTAAAAAAGAACAGATGAAAAAAGAAGGAGAAAAGAAAATAAATAAAAGGCAGATGAAAGGAAATGTAAAGATAAAGTAAGAAAGGAACTGTAAGGAGGAAGACGGAAAGGAAATGTAAGGAGGAAGAGGGGAAAAGGAAATGTAAGGAGGAAGAGAGAAAGGGAATGTACGGAGGAAGAGAGAAAGGGAATGTACGGAGGAAGAGGGAAGGGGAATGTACGGAGGAAGAGGGAAAGGGAATGTACGGAGGAAGAGGAAAAGGAAATGTAAGGAGGAAGAGGGAAAGGAAATGTAAGGAGGAAGAGGAAAAGGAAATGTAAGGAGGTAGAGGGAAAGGAAATGTAAGGAGGAAGAGAGAAAGGGAATGTAAGGAGGAAGAGAGAAAGGGAATGTACGGAGGAAGAGGGAAAGGGAATGTACGGAGGAAGAGGAAAAGGAAATGTAAGGAGGAAG
>JBCNYH010000017.1:9231979-9242425 GCA_039654325.1 Tandanus tandanus | reverse complement strand
GGAAGAGGGAAAGGGAATGTACGGAGGAAGAGGAAAAGGAAATGTAAGGAGGAAGAGGGAAAGGAAATGTAAGGAGGTAGAGGGAAAGGAAATGTAAGGAGGTAGAGGGAAAGGAAATGTAAGGAGGAAGAGGGAAAGGAAATGTAAGGAGGAAGAGGGAAAGGAAATGTAAGGAGGAAGAGAGAAAGGGAATGTAAGGAGGAAGAGGGAAAGGAAATGTACGGAGGAAGAGGAAAAGGAAATGTAAGGAGGAAGGGGAAAAGGAAATGTAAGGAGGAAGAGGGAAAGGAAATGTACGGAGGAAGAGAGAAAGGGAATGTACGGAGGAAGAGGGAAAGGGAATGTAAGGAGGAAGAGGGAAAGGGAATGTAAGGAGGAAGAGGGAAAGGAAATGTAAGGAGGTAGAGGGAGTTGAGTCATAACACAGAAGCAAAACATAGATCATGGATAATAAAATTTGCCTTGCAAGCACTGTAATTCTGTTTTAATGCATTCTTGACTGTTTTGTGATGCATTAGGCAGAAACCAGAGCCAGTCCATCACGTAGGGGGAATAGGTTAATGCCAGGGGTACTATCCATCCATATGGGCGCTTCAGATGAGGAAACAAAATAAATTCGGAATTAAAATTTTAATGAATATTAGTTTGTTATTATTATTATTACTTCTAAATGTTACCAACAAGGCCCAAAATAAGTAAAATGACAATATTTGAAATACCCCAGTGTAGCATTCCCCTATGTACCCCACCTAAACCCCCATTACATTTTAATTGACATCTAGTCTAGTTCATCATTAGCCCTTCTTAATATTCCCTTGAAGCATTTTTTTCCTTTTCCATATAATTTTGTAATTAATAGTTGTAAGCCTCTGTGTTTTCATTATTGCCTAGTCTTATATATTCAGCAAGTTGCATGTACTGTATGTTTTGTACATAAATGCCAGGTGTAATTACTCTTGCTGTTTGTGCTGACAATGTTATAGGCTAAAGTGTTGTTTGGGTGTGCTGATTTTCTGGGTTTTACAGCATCACCTTTTTAAAAACAAAATTTAATTAATGTTAACTATCAACAATATCACACACACCAATCAGCCATAACATTAAAACCACCTGCCTTTTATTGCTTAGGTCCTACTTATTTTGCCAAACATGGCTCTAACCTCAGTCTAAGTCATGGACTCCAGAAGACCTCGAAGGGTGTGCTGTGGTATCTGACACCAAGCAGTTTGCAGCACATACTTTAACTTTCTTAACTCCTGTAACTTGCAAGGTGAGGTCTCCATGGACTGGGATTGTTTGTCCAGCATGTCCCACGGATGCGGAATTTTGGAGGCCAAGTTACCTCAGACCATTCCAGTTTTTGCAGTATGGCAGGATGTATTATCCTGTTGAAAGCAAACACCATTAGGGTGTGTCCTTGGTCTGCGACTATGTTTAGGTAGATAGTACGTGTCAAAATAAAATCTACAGGAATTCTAGGAGCCAATGTTTCCCAGCAGAACATTCCCCAGAACATCACATTGCTTCTGGTGGCTTGCTTTTATCACACAGTCCATCCTGTTCCATCTCCTCATTACAAAAGCAACAGACCCAGCTGTTCATATGATATAAAAGAAAATGTGATTCATCAGACCAGTCCACCTTCTTCCACTGCTCGGTGATCCAGTTTTGATACTCACTTGCTTATTGTAGGTATTTCCAGTGGTGGATGGGGTCAAGCATGTGCACTCTGACTGATCTGCAGCTACGTAGCCTTATATACAGGAATCTGCAGTTCACTGTGTATTCTGACACCTTTCTACCATAGCCAGCATTAACCATTTCAGCAGCTTGTGCTGTTCTGTGAGAATCAGACATGGGACATCAGTAAGTCCTAGGTGTTCGTGAGTCAATTCAATTCTAACTCCATAAAAGATGCCATTCTAATGTCACTTCACCTCTCAGTGTCTTTAAAGTTATTGTTGCTCAGTGTACTAATCTTCACTCTCCAGCTCTCAAAGGCAAGCTTATGCATCAGTAATTGCTTTTTGATGGAATTAGCTGCATGGTAATGGGCACCATCTAAAATCATGTCAGTTTTGGCTACTGGAAGTAAATAGAAATTCCCATGGTGTAGGGGTTAGCACACCTGTCTTACAGCAAGAAGGTCCTGGGTTTGAGTCCCAGGCTGAGCAAGTGTGTTTCTGTGAGAAGTTTGCATGTTTTTCTTGTGCTTGGGTTTCCTCTGGGTACTCCGGTTTCCTCCCACAGTCTAAAGAAATGCACATTAGTTTAGTTGGCTGTTTCAGATTTCCCCTAGGGGTAAGTATGAATGGTTGTGTGTGTTGGCCCTGTGATGGACCGGCGAGCTGTTCAGGGTGTACCCCGCCTTCACCCACTGTTGGCTGAGATAGGCTCCAGCCTCCCTGCGACCCTAATTTGGCAACATTTTTACTTTATTTACTAAAACCTTAAGCTTAAAAATGAATAGAATTGTATTAAAAATGCATTTTACATAAATGTTTATTGAGTTGAACAGCTGGTCATGAGCTTTAGTTGAATTAGAAGTAAAGGCATTTTCTACTTCTTGTCTCACTAGTCTCATAATTCATGCTACATATGCTAGAGATTTGGGAAAAACCGCTGAAGTATTCCTTTAAAGAAGGCATTACTCTTCCTGGCCTCTCAATAAAATGCCATAAAAGGATGAATTCTGAATGTTGGCTCAGTCGTAATTCTTTTAACATTTCTGCTTCTTGCCAGCGTTCCCATTCTGACAATCCCGTGATTATAAGCTTCCAACCAAACCATTAGCTCTTCAGTGACAGCTTTAAGCAGCTCAGTGTAATAAGAGTGTGCGTGTGAGGCAGCGGCAGAGCTTTGATTAAGCACTTACTAATCCAATATGCAGGCTAGTCATAACTTTGTTGATTATTCATGATACTGATATGCTTTGTGAATAGAAAATAGCTGAGAATGAGTAGCTGTCGTTCTGTCCATAGAGCCAGTACTTATGTTTTATTATTGAGTGTCTGAGAAAATAATTGTTTTTGTTTTTTTTTTTATTTCAGCCTGTCTAGACAGAAATTGAGGGACAGCAGGAAACATTTCAGATTAAGATGCAGGGTTTTTATCTCTGAGCACAGAGTGTCCCGATATGTCGTTGTGCTAAATATGTAAATGGCAGATTTATTTTGCAAGGCTTCAGATCCAAAACCAGAAAGAAAAACAGATTGCATGGCTGAGATTGAGACGACACCCGTGGTTTTCGCTCCTGGTACACCCCTCTTCTTTCCAGCATGCTGTGCTGTGCTGGGTCTGAGTCATGCCTTCCTTTCTCACTGAAATACGGCGAGTTGCACAGCACTTCCAGGACCACCCGCTGCTCCCACTCGCTCAGTCTCTTTTATCAGATAGGATTTCTCTTCATGTTTCAGCGTCTGGGAATATCGTATTTGAAGAGCAGTGTGTAAAATGCTGACCTAGATTTGAATAAAACTTTTTCCTAATGAATCAGATACGAGTTAAATGCAGTAGATTAGCTTTTTCCAGTTTAATGTACCCCTGAATTAAAATAAATATATTTAACTAGCTGGCTAGTATCTATTGGATGGCTGATTTTGGCTGCGTACATGGTTTGTCAGATTTACGAACCCAGTTGGAAAAGTAACGTTTTGTTTTTTATTTTGATTTTTATATGAAAGACTTTTGAGACATTCACTTAGTGTTACGCAGTAACTTAAATGTGAAGCATGGTATAATGGCTTGAACCAATTATGCTACGATATGCAAATGAATCAGTTTGGGACACTGTTAAATAAATCCATTTGAGTTGGAATATTGCTTCCCCCCACCCCCTACCCCACCCCCATAAAATGGATAAGGTTTATATTTTGTGACAGCAGTTTTGACTGAGAATATGAGTGACTTAACTGATTTTTTCTAATGATATTAAATTTAATGGGCAAATCGAACTGGCATATTTGGTGATCTTGGTATGTTCTTTAGTTGTTTTAGTAGTTTTTAGGCAGTAGCCAGTTATTATTTGTGAATTAAAATGACATCTGGAATACTTTTACAATTCTTGTCGGGTAGCTAACACAGGGTGCTTTACAAAAGAGTGTGCTCCATTACTGCAGAATGGTGTAAAGCAGCTCCACTGGGTTTTTTTTTCTGAGTACATTTGTGCCATGAAGGACTCAAGCCAGATACTTTTTTTTTTTTGAATTTTCCCCTTTTCCTCAAGCAGCAGTGTTAACTGTGCTAACCCTCGTCATTTTTGGAACCAGTGCCATGGAAAACAGGCGCTTTAAAGTGCGTATTATTGTCAGGTGAGCAGCCACTGATTTAATGGCATCATATTTTAAACAGGATTGTACTGTCCTGCTGCTGTTTGACTCTCTGTGTCTGTGACCTAGCAACCAGAATTGGAAAGATAGTGTTAGATATACAGCATGTGTGTATACGTGTTACACTCCAGTGTGCTTGTTTCAGCTCTCAAGAGGCCTCTAAAGTGTGTGCGTCACTGTATGTGCTCTGTTTCCAAATGTGGAAAAGCTTCTTTATTGTGCTGTAGTTCAATAAAGTGAAACCTTGAGCAGGACAATGCCAGTGTTTTTCATAGCTCAGGAGGACATTACAGGGGTATAGTGCATATGCTGCTGCTTATGTCTATGGAATACGAATAAAATGTCAGCTCAGGTTGGTTTGAATGAATGATGAAAAGAACTTGGATGATGCATTATTGAACACCTAGCACTGCATTTCCTCATGTACTTCAGAAATGATTCTCTTTCTACTTTTATTAATATAGCTGATAGTGAACTAAACTATTCTTCTCCACAGATCAGACCTTGGTCTTATAGAAATAGAAACCTTTGTGATTTGTGATCAACTTTCCTGATATCCTGTTCTAATACTATGTTCTCTGTCTTTCTCCCTCCCAATCCTGCCTCCATTTTGGCTCTTCACATCCCATTTTAACTCATTAACATGGATTTTCCCCCTCATTATGAACCCCTTCATGTATCCCAACCTCCCTTTTTCTACCGTTCTTATTGTTCTTGGATTTAATTTTATCCCTCCTCTATTTTTTTGTCCGCCATGGGACATTGTATTAACGGCTTGCAGACCCCATAGACCCTGATGTTGATTTGTACGAACTTTTCCATCCTCCATACACTCCAGTACCAGACCCCATTCCCATGATGCCTCCTGTGGGTGTTCAGGCTTCGGTCCTTAGCCATGACGCCATTAAAGTCACATGGGCCGACAACTCACTGCCCAAGAACCAGAAAATCACAGATGCGCGCTATTACACAGTGCGCTGGAAGACCAACATACCAGCCAACACCAAGTTTAAGGTACAGTTACTCTAAATCAGATTGGGATTTTGGTCTGGAATCTTCATTTTCTGCCAAGAAGAGTCATTTATGCTCATGACTAGCACCTTAACTCATGTTTCTGACTTGTTTTCAGACGGCCAACACTACCAACCTGAATCATGTTGTGACTGGCCTGAAGCCCAATACTCTGTATGAATTCTCAGTCATGGTCACTAAAGGCAGGAAAACTAGCACGTGGAGCATGACAGCTCATGGGACGACGTTAGAAGCCAGTAAGCATATATTCATGTCATCTGTTTACTACTCATATAATAAAATAGCCATTAGCTCAAGATCTCTACATGCAATAGATCGCTGTTTGAATTCTTTTATTTACACTCTACTGATTCTGAATCATCAAGCATAATATTTTATCTTCAGCACCCAGTTCTGCCCCGAAAGACGTAACTGTGGTCAGTAAGGAGGGGCGTCCACGCACCATAATAGTCAACTGGCAGCCTCCTTCTGAAGCCAATGGCAAAATTACAGGTGTTGAAACAAAACAGTAATAACAGACCTCTGTTCATACAAGCAGTTTATCAGTAATCTGTAAATACACACCTCTGTTTTATTTCTTTTTAACATTTTTTTAAATTTCAGGATACATTATCTACTACAGTACTGACGTCAATGCTGAGGTACATGACTGGGTGATTGAGCCGGTGGTGGGGAATCGACTCACCCATCAGATCCAAGAGCTAACCCTAGACACAACATACTACTTTAAAATCCAGGCTCGTAACTCAAAGGGCATGGGGCCCATGTCTGAGGCAGTCCAGTTCCGCACTCTTAAAGGTACATGTAGAATGAATGTCTTTTGAAGCAGATATACTGTATTCCCACAACATTATAGAGTACTTACTATATTTATTGTATGACCATTAATCAGGATCCTATTAGGGAATATAAAAATAATAAATTAGACTAAAAAAGAAAAAAAAGCGTCAATAAATTATTCTTTGTAATAAAGCTGTTTAAAAAGAAATAAAACTCTAAATTGAAATTTAAATAATTCATACAATTATTTTTTTCTAGAAGCATCAGTTATTTTAGCCTATTATTTAGTACAGTAGTATGCAGTGTAAGATTTTCTTAGTGCCGCAAAACCTTTAAAAGGAGGTATCAACATAAAATTTGGAGCGTCACCACAAAATGAGTTCAGTCGTTTAAAACATGAAAATTGTTTTACTGGTTAACTGTTTAACGGTTAATTATCTTTAAAATATTTGTTTATTACAAATAATAAATTAGCCAATCATCATCTCTATCGAAAATCAAACAAAGAGAAAATCAGCTTTAAATGTTGATGTAACTTGATGTAAATAAAGTTAACAGATCACATACACATTATTTGACCTTCAAAATCATATTGACCTCTACCAAGGTGGTTAATTATCACCACTGTTTTATGTTTGTTTGTTTGTTTGTGTGTTAGCAGGATTACACAGAAAAGTTATGTCCGGATTTTCATGAAATTTCTACCTTCTAGGTGGAGCTTTAGACAAGGAAGGATTAGATTTTGAAGATCTGATTTATTTATTTATTTATTTATTTAAAGTGTGGTGTTAGAGCAGGTCAAACAGGCTAGTTTAGGCTTTAGTTTTGGCTTGGTAGAGGTTTGTGCTTTCTGGGTGCTCTTGTTATAGGTTGGATATAACACTATTTTAAAGACTGATGTATTAGATAGAGGATTGATTTTACATGGAAAATTAGATAAACAAGATACTGTGTGGTTCATTTTTTGACGCATTCTTATTTCAAATCCTAATGAACTTTTAAAAAATTTTTTTACTCATTTTGTGCGTGATGCCCAGTTTACTCTTTAGCCACAGCTTTTGTAATTGTTGGCCAACTGAAAAGTTAAAAGAAAAGGTTACACCTAAAAAAAAAGCTCTTTTTCTTCAAGCTGCATGTATGAAACGTGGCAATAATTACAGCTTCAGTGGATATAAATAAAATTTTTATCTCACTGTAAACATTTATCGAAAGAATACACACAAATTCTCTTAATACGCTTGTAGATCCTTCCATGTGCAGAGAATGTTTACAGGTGGAAATGTAAAATAAGACAGAACTGAATAGAAACGTGACCGAATTAAAATCACTTCCACTTTCGGGCATCTTTTATTTTCTCTTATCTAAAACTTCTCTTTGCTTTTGGCTCCTTCTCTGTAATAACTCGTGCACACAGCCCGGCCTGTCTCTTGTTTCACGGCACGCCCTCTAACCTTTCTGCTCTGTGTTCTTTCTCTCCTCTGGTCTGCTAGCTGAATCATCTGATAAAATGGCTAATGACCAAGGTAATTGCTCTTCCCTTCCTTATCTCTCCAAGTGCTTGTTGTTTCTGCTCTTTGTTTCTGCTCTCATGAGCTTTGAGGCACAGATTCAAGCGCTTTCTTTAACATAGCCTTACCCTTTTCCTCCAGGTGACGCATGTGTTTAGAGCGCCATACGTAACTAGTGTAGCCATTTGTTTTTGGCCGCTTACGATCTTGGACAGAATGATGTGATTGGGACATGATAAGGGAATTAGAGTTTGTGGGGATGAAGTGGATATCATGAGCTGGTCATGCTGACTGATGAGTAATAGAGATGTTTTATAAACCATGTGTGGAAATGTCTCACTTGTTTTTTCTTTGGTTTTCATTCAGCTTCGGGGATACCCGGGAAACCCGGCCGAGCCGCTACCCTAGACCCTGGTATTGGTAAAGTTTCTTTATTCCCTTTTTTTTCTTTGAGATATGTGATAAACAGTGATGCTGTTCATTACAGTGGGGAAAATAATTATTTGATCCCCTGCTGATTTTGTAAGGTTGCCCACTTATAAATAAATAAAAGGTCTATAATTTTTATGGTTGGTTTATTTTAACACATAGAGACAGAATACACACACACACACACACACACACACACACACACACACACACACACACACACAAATACGCACACACTATATAACGGTTATGATTAATTTGCATGCTATCGAGTGAAATAAATATTTGATCCAAGAAATTCTTGTTGGCAAGCACAGAGGCCAGACACTTCTTGTAGTCACCCGGTTTGCACACATCTCTGAAGGGATTTTGGTCCATACCTCTTTACAGATGCTCTCTAAATCTTTAATGATCAGAGATTATACCCATTTTCAGGCCTTTATTTTTCATTTTAGACACCAGTGGAGCACCAAAGTATTTGGTAAGTGATCCCTAATACAAAAAGCTCCACAGTTCTTCAGGAAGCTTCTTCCTCACCCCTAAAATGCTAATTTTGAGTGCATGTGCCGGGCGTCCTGTTTCTTCTTACCATTTATGCTCTTTTCACTCTCTGTGTGTACCTTTGCTCTAATGTTTTGCCTTCCATAAAACCTCCACATTCAGTGCGCTGGGAGGCAGCCCGGGATAGGCAGAGATACCGCTGAGCATGGGGAGGGGTAGAGGTGGGAAGCCAGCTAATCAGAACGCTCAGCACAAAGTGATTAAATAAAAAATAAAATAAAAAACAGCCTTGTGTTTACGGCCAGCTCAAACAGCTCAGAGGGAAACTCGTTAAATATTCGTTAACCTCATTATTTGACACTCTGGCGTCTGATGGCTATCGTGGTTTCTGAACAATGTAACAACATTTATGGGACAAAGCATCGTATCTCCCCTTTAAGGTTCGAAGGCTGCCGCTTGGCACCTCTAAACTTCAGCTCCCTCCACAGATGTTTTATTAAATAAGTTCTGGAGACTGGCTAAGTTCTGTGACCTTAATTTGCTTCATCTTAAGCCATTCCTTTGTTTCCCTGGCCATGTGTTTTGGGTCAGTGTCTGGAAGACCCAGCCATGGATGAGGATTGGAGGTTCTTGTCCAAAATTTTACACTATATGGTGCCGTCCATTGTACCCTCAATATGGTAAAGTTGTCCTATACCCTTGGCAGAGAAACAGCCCCAAAAAATAATGTTTCCATCTCTGTGCTTGACCATGGGGATGGTGTTCAGTAATCAGCATTTCGCTCCGTCCAAACATGGCAAGTCGAGTTTAAGCCATAGAGTTCAATTTTGGTCACATCTGACCACATAACTTTCATTCAAGGCTCTCTGAATCATTCGGGATTCAGTGTGCCTTCTTGAACAGGGGGACCTTGCAAGCACTGCAGGATTTTAGTCCATTAGGGGGCATAGTGTGTTACCACTGTTTGTTTTTTGGTCACTGTGATCCCAACTGCCTTAGTATCATTAACAAGCTCCTCCAGTGTACTACTGGGCTTATCCCTCATGATCATCATTACCCCATGAGGCGAGACTTAGCATGGAGCTGCAGACCAATGCCGAATGACAAACAGTTTCTTTCTGATCGTCTTGTAGCCCATTCCAGCCTTGTGCAAGTCTAAATTCTTCTCCTTGACGTCCTTTGACAGCTCTTTGGCATTGCCCATCGTGATTGAGAGGACGGAATTGAAGAGACTGATTCTGAAGATAGGTGTCTCTTATATACACAAAGTACTTTATTAAACCATCATAAGCACAAAACCATTTTCTTCGAGGCAGAATTCTTGCTGGTTTGTAGGGGATCAAATATTTATTTCACTCAGTCAAAGGCAAATAAATTTATAACTTTAATAATTATTAATTTCAGATTTGTTTTGTTGATATTTTGTTTCTCTTTTAAAATAAACCCTCCATAAAAATTATTGACTGTTAATTTTTTTTGTAAGTGGGCAAACTAACAAAATCAGCAGGGGATGATATAATTATTTCGCCCACTGTATGTAGTGATGGACCTAAATCATGGACATCAGAAGTATTTGTAACGTGGGAGGGGAGAATGTGGTGGGCGATCAGGAGGTTCTGCCCATGAATTTTTTTTTTAATAAAAAATCTATTTTTTATATAATAATATATTTGCAATAGATACCATTTCCTACATTCGAACACATTTTAACTGACTGCTTTAATACCAGACTGGGACACTGCACTGACGGCTCGCTTGTGTGCATCATACTGTATGCAGGGCTGCGTTCAGTACATTTACATTTACAGCATTTAGCAGACGCTCTTATCCAGAGCGACTTACAGAAGTGCTTTAAAGTCATTATCAGT